>OU426854.1:5625299-5777799 GCA_911387685.1 Dolichovespula media
TCCGATATTCTTTCCTGCGAAACGACACAAAACGAGAGGATTCTAACGATCTCTCGTGTATGTTGTGTTTGATACGCGAATACGAAAGGAAGAGAGAAAGGGGGAGGGGGGGGGAGCGAGAGAGAAATAGATAGAGATAGAAGATAATAGAAGAATATATCCAAGGACTATTAGAAAATCCTTCGGAATTTCTTTTATCCGATAAACCGTCGTATCTGATTTTTGTTCATGATTGTTATATTAATTAATATAATGAAAAGAAACGTTATACTATATACATAAATATATATATATATATATATATATATATATAATTAACACAAAGAAAATCTTTCGATAATAATCTACGCAGAAAGCAAACAACATGGCGTAAGTTGTTATAGCAAATAAATACGATACGCCGGCAACTAACGTTGCCAACGATGTCCGCCAAAGCTTTAGAATTATTCTATTTCCTAGGACGAATGATTCAAAATCGCTCGTCAGATGTATAACGAGCTCTCTCTCTCTCTCTCTCTCTCTCTCTCTCTTTCTCTCTCTATCTCGCCTGTAATATTCCCTATTCGTAGGTATACACCAGTTTCGATGTTTCGTCGATGTCGAACATTGATGATGGTGGGAACGGATCTACTAATTACACGCTAATTACGTTCGGAAATGAACGGGAACCACGTAACGACGTGAAGATTGAGATTGGTTCATTTATCGATTCCACAACACACAATTCAAAAACATTATTCCATGCATTCTTGATAGTGATCGATAACGATCGAGTATTTTGTTTGAAAGAAAAAAAAAAGAGAACATAGAAGAAAAGACAAAAAAGAAATATATTTTTTTTATTCGAAAGTAGGAATACGTGAATCTCTTCCTCTCTCTCTCTCTCTCTCTCTCTCTCTCACTTTTCCTCCCTACTTCCCTCCCTTTCTCTTTATCTCTATCTCCTATCCGCAACGAGAACTATCGATAATGGGCCTTGGCACAGTAAAATTCGTGTTAGTCGGACGGGAGCGCGCTCCTAACATTTTACTTCGAATGGCGTCATGACAAATCTGTTACATTCTTGGAAATGGATATTGGCCGGTAGCCAACCGCCGTTATCTACTTTCCTTTCGGAGTATGATCCATATCCTTAATCCTTTTCGTGGCTTCACCCCCCATCCCCCTCTTTACCATCACCACCACGAAAAATTACCTGTTACGATCCTCATTTCGTATCTATTTAAAAATTCTAATCGTTCGATGACCTATTAGCTAATAAGAATTACCGGTCGCGTGTATTATTTCTAAATTGTCACGCGTGTTATCGATCCGTAATACAGATCGTAAAGAGAGAGAAAGAGAAAAAAAAAAAGAGGAAGGAAAATTTAGAAAAAGAAAGAAGCGAGGAAATAAATGCATCGAAAGAACGAAGATACAAATAAACCTAAGATACAAATATATTTGTGAGTCGAGGCAAATCGTATTTAAACGTATTAGACTTAATAGAAATAGGAAGAGATTAGGTAAAAGCGATCGGAGATTATTCTAAGTGTTTCCGACACCTAATCGATCGTGTTTGCGTGATGTACGTCTAAGGGACAATCAAGATCCGTGCGTTTACACTTTAGGCACCTAAGGATAAACGATCTTCCCTCAAAAAGAAATCTAAAACGATCGCTCTTGAATTCGTTATGCTACGAGTCCCGATAACAATCTATTTTTTATTAATCATTGATCATTAACGCATGTTTCTCCGATCCATCGAAGATCAGAGATATAGGAATAGATATATACAAAATGTCTATTATTAGGATAAAGGAAGAGGAAGAGGAAGAGAAAGAGGATAAAGAAGAAGAAAAAGAAGAAGAAGAAGGAAAAGAAGGAGCAATAGAAGGAGAAGAGGATCTATCAGAATATATATCTCATGATCTCTCGCGAATCCTCGCCAATCACTGGCAAAGATATATGTAGCATCGATTATAAATTATACATGGGATGACCTCGAAAGGGCAAACCGAAAAGGTTTCGTCTATCGATTCTTTGTTAGCGCTTGACGTCGAGCGAAATTAGACGACGACGTCGACGAAGACGACGACGACGACGACGTCGACGTCAACGAATCGAGAAACGATATCCTATCATCTATAAACGGAATAATCTCACTGGGATGTACAAGTTACGCAGGTGTATCGTACGAGGAAAGGGGATATAAAGAATAAGAAACTGATTTCGTTATTTGGGTCGTTCGCTAGGTCATTCCGATTGCTCGTTCTGCAAAGGTTAAAGTCCAATTATAGACGACAGAAGAATAAAGTGACCCTCGTGTTCTGATACGAAATAATAAACGTTATCTGTATCTCTGTTTTCTCTCTCTCTCTCTCTCTCTCTCCTTCTCTCTCTTCTTTCCTCGATCGAACTAAATATATACGAAAGAAATTAAATTTACATTTTAGAAAAGTGGAACACGTCGAACGTAAAATATTCTAACCAATAATAAATGGAGAGAGAGACAGAGAGAGAGAGAGAGAGAGAGGAGAGAGAGAGAAATGATAAGGCATGCGTCGAAAAGAACAGAGAAAGGTAAAGATAAAAGATATTGTAAAGGATGAAGGATAAGAAAGGACGAAAAGATGATATCGAGTTCGATCGTCTCTCTCTCTCTCTATTTCTCTCGATGAAACGCCGTTTCTAGGGTGAAGCAGCACACGCACTGCGTAGAAACCATCCACCCAGGGAGAACTAGGTCACCGGCCACGTACAATACTTGTGCGAGCTCCTCGCGAAACATCATGCGACGATGGGCGCACGCGCGCACATCCGAGGGGGTGATTCGCTAATTTTCCTACGCGTTTCGTCTTCCAAACTAAACGAAAGGAGTGAGATAAAAAAAATGAGAAACAAAGAACAGCGCGAAGGTAGGAAATATTAACGCAAACGTTGATCGAAGTTTATCGAAGCGAAATATGGAATACGTAGAAAAGTAAATATATAAATAAATAATTGAATAAACAAATAAAGAAAGTTCCTCGTATCTTTGCCATCCTCTTTCCTGTCTCTTCTCTTCCTTTCCTTTCCTTTCTTTTCCCTTCTTTCTAACGTCTTGCTCGATGACGTCACATCACGCTGAGATTACATCGAAAGTGAAAGAGGGAGTTACGGAAATATCGATTACACTCTCGAATGCGTGATACGAGATTGCGATCGGTGTGTCGCACGATTCGAACGGGAGATTTATTATCGTTAGACGAGCCTTTCCGAACACGATCGTTCGGAAGAGATCGCAAATGGAGACGAAGTGGATCGCTTGAATCATCTCTCTCTCTCTCTCTCTCTCTTTCTCTCAACCTATCTCTATCACTCTTACGGATAATGGTACTTAACAGAAATAGATCGCTCATTTGGCGGCTAGCATCAAATTTGACGTTTCACGAGAAGCAAGCCACGCGCGAACGAACGAACGAACGAACGAACACATGCTATCTTTCAATAGCCGACATTTTTTTCTCTCTCTCTCTCTCTCTCTCCCCCTCTCCTTCTAACCTGTACGATACTTCGTCTCGCTTAACTATTTTCTATTTTTTTTCAAAAAAGAAAAAAAAATCCGAACGGGTCTAAAACACATACATACAACGTGAACTGCTCCTTTCTCATTCGAGGACTATCAACGCCATCTACGTTGCCGTGATTTTACTGAAATTTCGCTACGATGAAAAGTTCCTTGTTTTTATTTTTATTCTTCTTTCCTCTCTCTCTCTCTCTCTCTCTCTCTCTCTCTCTCTCTCTCTCTATCTCTCTATCTCTATCTCTATCTCTATCTCTCTCCATTTTCTCCCAAATACACATCCTCTACCGTGAAGTAATCGAGAAGAAAGATCATCATCTTCGTCGTCATCGTCATCACCATTATTATTGTTATTGTTATTGTTATTGTTATTGTTATTGTTCGTAAGACGCACGGCGTAGTTTGTTATTGCGTTTCGAAAAGTATTTACAAAATGTAAAGGTCAAAACGTTGCTTTAAAGCTCGACAGATCTCTACTATCTCTCTCCCTTTAATATTCTCGATAAACAAGCGCGTTCGATTTCTGTGAACGCTAGAGTTTCCTTTAGTTTCCCCTCTATGTCACGTAGATATTAGAAATGGAACGCTGTAAATGTGTACGCCGTGAAAGTGCCGCATCGCGTGCGATATAGAATGAGAAAAAGAAAGATAGAAAGAGAAAAAGGGGGAGGAGCATGCATCCGACGCGTATTTGCGTGCGCGTATCAACGATGTGACATATAAACATCCAAGTCGAACGGTTGAAACTTCTTAGTAAGGGGTATTATTATTTGTCGTTGACGATCCTCATTCAAATTCGAATGATGATATATCTATTTTTACAAACGTTGGGTAAAGACGACAATGTGGTTAAACTTGATAAATCGATCGAATTTTTAACGTTCAAAGACGATAGGGAAAGAATGGGCGCGCAAAATGGGAACGTAGGAAAGAACGAAAAACAGAGAAGAGAGAGAGAGAGAAGGGGAAAAGAAAAATAAAGAAAAGAATAAAGGAGGATTCATTCTTTCTTCTATTTTATTATTTTTTATTATTATTATTATTATTATTATTTTTTTTTTTTATTTTCAACTTTTCGTTACTTACGAGAATACGTCCAGTGGTGGTCTGTCCGGAAATCAGCTCGCCGGCCCAATCTTTGGCCTCAGTCATAAAAGTTCCCTCGAACTCCTTCCCATGGCGGTTCGACTTATGCTCCTTCTGCTTCGGGTCATTTGGGGCGAATTCGGGCTCTTTTCGGCAGCAAAGGAAGGCGAACGCGCGCCAGAGGAGGACGATAAGCAGCCCGGCGAGGAACGTGAAGATGCTCGACAGCAAGAAGCACCACCATTTTCGCTCCTTTAGGCAGTCATCTACCGGGGGCTGCTCGGTCGGCGTCTCTTCGCTCGTCATTCCGGCGGATCTCTGCTGCCCCCGGATCACACATTCACCGGCCAACAGCTACTATGATGGCCGATCGCACGCACTTTATACGCTTCATAATTTCGTCGTCCTTCGAAGCCACGCGGCGGCCAACGTCGCCTTCTTCCTCTTCCACCGCTGCTGCCCTTTCTCTACCACCGCCTCCTCTACCTCTTTCCCTCGCTACCGCCTCCACTTCTTCTTCCTCTTCCTCTTCCTCCTCCTCCTCCTCCTCCTCCTCCTCCTCCTCCACCCCCTCTTCCTGCACCGTCGACTCTATCAACGTCAAGAACAAGTTCCTTTCCGCTCTCTTAGCGCTATCGCGCTTCCCTTCCTTCCTTCCCCTTACTCCCTTCGATAAGCTCCTTTCTCCTCCTCCTACTTCTCTTCTTCTTATTCTTCTCCTTCTCCTCCTCCTACTCTTGCTTCTCTTCTTCTTTTCCCTCGGCCACCTCTTTCACGTACGTGCTGCTGCTACTGCTGCTGCTGCTGCTGCTGCGTTCACCACTCTCTCTTTCCACCACCTCAACTCGGCCGCGAGACGACTGCTCTCTCTCTCTCTCCTCGCTCTTTTGCCCTTTACCTACTTACCCCTCTCACTCTCTCTCTCTCTCTCTCTCTCTCTCTCTCTCTCTCTCTCTCTCTCGATCAACCCCCACCCCACCCCACCCCCACCGCTTCCCAGTTTATCTCTACCTTTCCCACTTTCCTTCTTCCTTTCCTTTCTCTTTTCTCTGATCGAGTTACCACTCGTAATGATAACACCAAAACAACGACTTACACCTTCCCCCACCCACCCCACCTTGTTTCCTAACAATTGTTTACGTTCACGTTAACGTCTCTCTATATCGTTATAGTAGTAAGTTTATTATTCGTCCGATTCCGACGAATTATTTCAACGTGTCGCACTTCCCACTGAACGTCCACGTTACGGTACGTGTGATTATACCAGTTTAAACGTCGAAAGTTCTCAAGGGAAAGAAAAGAGCGCGAGGAAGCTTTCACCCGGTCAACACCGTGGATGAAGAAACGACTCGGTTCGTCGTCTCATCACGTCTCTCATTTCGTCCCGTCCCGTCCCGTCCCGTCCCGTCTCGTCTCGTCTTGTCCCTTCCCGTTACCGTCCCGTTTCGTCGAGTCGTGACGCTCAGCGTCGCGTTGCCTCGCCTTCACGTCGTCGAGTAAAACGGTCGTCGAGCAACGTGTGTCCTCTTCTACTATCTCGCGCTTACTCTCGACGACGAGGACGACCCAACCGGCAGTCAATGCCGTTGTCTTTTCTAATACAGTATATATAGTGTGTATATATAAATATACATATATAAATATATATATATATATATATATATATATATACAGTACGCGTGTGTATATATATATATATATTTATATGTATATACGTGTACGCGTGCGTGTATATATGGCACCGAGCAGCACGATAGACACTTCCCACCTCTTTAGTTTTCTTCCTCTTCTTCCTCACCTCCTTTACCTCCTCGAAGTGAGGTGAATAATCGTGAAAAAGCACTCGGTACTCAATGATGATACCCTGCGTCCAATAACAGCGAGACTCTGGTTTTGTTTTCTCTTTATCTCTCTCTCTCTCTCTCTCTCTCTCTCTCTCTCTCTCTCTCTCTCTCTCTCTCTCTCCCCCTCTTTCCCGTTTTATCTCACCAAGCAAGAACGACGACGATGACGACAACTACGACAACGATTACGAACTATCTACGTATCTCTTTTTTTGTTAATTCGTTCGTTCGTTCGTTCGTCTCTAACACGAAGAACAAACGTTCCACCTTGAGCGAATGAAGATAAAGGATAGTCGGGTTATTCGAGAAGGCTCTCGCTGTAGTAGCAGCAGCAGCAGTAGCACCACCACCACCAGCACGACCACCACCGCCACCTCCACCACCGCCACCACCACCACCACCACTACCACCACCTCCACCACTGCCACCACCACCACCACCACCACTACTACCACCACCTTCTTCTTCTTCTTCTTCCTCTTCTTCTTTTGCTTCTCCTCTTCTTCTTCTTCTTACTTTCTCTTCTTCTTCTTCTTCTTCTTCTTCCTCTATTTCTCGTTTCGCACTGTCTATCACTCTCGAGCGCGTATACCGAAGTTACGTTTTTATTAGCCTATCGGGCTGCAGCACACCACCGACGACGACGGCGACCACGGCGGCGACGACGACGACGACGAGGAGGACGACCGAAGGTCCCGACGACCATACCAGTGCTCCGCAGCAATCAATACGCAACAATGGACCGGGACCAATAAGCTCGAAGCTTTTCCTGACGTAGAGAGACGCACGCTCTCTCCCTCTTGCGAGTCAAGCCGAGTCCTCCTCTCCCCACCCACACCCTAACCACCACCCCCACCCACCCCCGCTAGCCCCCGTAAACCCAGCGCGTCCACCCCTACGACACACCGCATCCGCCAATCTACATGCATGCGGCTGATCAATTTCAAAAGCTCACCGCCGAGCGGCGCTAACGTCAGACCCGCCAAAACGAATTTTTTTCCCTTTTGCGTCGATGTAATTAAAAAAAAAAAAAAATAATAATAATAATAATAACAAAAGAAAAAAACGAAAACAATTTAATTTTCAATCTAATTCTTTGTTCTATTCACGCAAAGATTTCGGTCGTGTGAATGATGTATTACGAAACGCTTACCGTCTATGTTTATTCGACGATAATACGATAGAAATAATTTCTTTGAATGTAATGCCGTGTAACGCATCGATGTTTTGTTTTCTTTACGTATCTTTTAGTACCGATCGTAATTACGTGTATTACTATAATATCCCTTGATGTTATTGATCGACATTAGAACTATTATTAAATACGAATACTTAAAGGACAAGAGTAAATAAATTGACGATCGTAGGAATAGTAAATTTTAATTTCGTCGTAGTCTCGTACGTTGTGTCGTTGATAGCCGTCAAACGACTTAATCGCGATAATGAAACGACGATTTAGAGAGTAATCAAGCTGCGCCAAGCGAATTCGTAAATCTTCCGTGCGTAATTGAAAATAGTAACGTTGGTCGTTACGTTTGCTTAAAGAATCGATGAGTACAGCGCCCTCTCGTAGCTTTCAAGTTTCAACGAGGGCGACGATAAAAAAGGTATTCTACGATTACCGACCAACGAAACTGTTCGATCGATCCAACGACATACCTTTGATAATAATTAAAGATTATATAAGATCGATGCAATATATATGTTATGAAAAACGAGTTTTGCCGGTGTTTCGTAGATTTAACTTAAAGAGTAAAAGAGAAGATATTAAGTTTTCTAATCCTGCGAACGGATTAGGATAGATAGATAATCGTCAGTTATTTTATTTTATTTTTTTATTTATTTTTTTTCTTTTTTTTATTCTTCCATCGATACTGGTTTACTTTCCCTTATTATAATATCGTCGACTTGGAATAATATGTCGAACTTGTTAAACGATTTATTGATTTATTACGAAATTTCTCTGTTAATAGATTAGGCAAATGTCACGTCATCATCCTTCCTGCCGCAAAATGAAGAAAGAAAGAAAAGAAGAAAAAAAAGAAGAAGAAATGTTAGATATAACGGTGACGCTTTGGTGCGCGAACCTATGCATTTTTCTCTTTCTCTCTCTCTCTCTCTCTCTCTATCTCTCACACACACACACATTCACTTATTCTCATTCTCTTTCTCGAAGGTTCGTACGCGAGTGGTCGTCTTGCATCTATGTAGGAAAGCTGAGCAGAAAAGGAAGAAACCAAAGGCAAGAACGTCGTTCGAACTATCGCGCGGTGTCCTTGACACCGAGGAAGCTGCCAATGGCGTCGGCCCCCGAGACCCAATCAGATTTTAATATCTTCTATACGGTATTTGATTGTAAGCCGGTCCGTAGTTCGAATCGTCTGGTCCAGGTGGATTGGCTGCTAGCGCACGTCTTATGGCCTCCGGGATTGGGGGTGGCGTTGGTAAATGAGCACCCTGAGGACGGAAGCCATTTTCGTCTGCCACGTAGTCGACTTGAATAGGTGTACCGTCGGGTGCCGTATATGAGAATCTACCCTGCACCGCCTACGATCGTACGTCAAGGACATTTTTTTTTTTTTTTCTTTTCGTACAATGTCAAAATCCAATAGGATATCTCTTATCTTGAGAAATGTATTCGAAATTACCTCGGCTTGTTGTCCAGGTGCACCGCCGGGCTTAGGACGTCCTGTTTCCGATGCTGAAATTCCATTTTCCGTCTCGTAGCTCCAGTTGTACGTGCCGTCTGGGAAGGAATCGCGTTGCTGACTACGAATCGCTATAAACCGTCCGCTGTACGGGCTGAATAGAAAGAAACGAATGGTCTATAATTTTTCTTATTTCGTTCGACGTCACGAGATTAGACTAGGGTCTACGAGGAATGTTTGATAATTTGATTTTAACAAATTTATGATATAGTGTTTGACAATACTCTTGTTATACAGTCATAAAGTCATTCGTACATCGAGAATGTCACTCGAGGAAAATGAATGTTTTATAATGTTATAAGGAAAATCGAAATTATCACTTACTTGTATTCCGGTTGATACTGCGGCTGTTGCTGATAACTAGGCTTTGGTGTCTGCGGAAAGAGATTTTGATTGAAACCTCTGAATCCTCCGTACTGCCCTAAGGCAGAGCCAACGAGAGCGAGGATCAGTATCTGCGATCACGAAGGATATAAAGTTAGAATAGATCGAACGTAAACGGACGTAATTATAGTATGTCGAGGATTCTATGAACATGTACACATTCTTCGTGAGAGAGAGAGAGAGAGAGAGAGAGAGCGAGAGAGCGAGAGAGAGAGAGAGAGAGAGAGAGAGAGAGAGAGAGAGAGAGAGAGAGAATGTGAAAGAAAAAGAACATGCCAGTTTGAAGACACTCACTGTGTACTGCATGACGATGATGATTCTCCAAGGATCGTGATGCCGATTTGAAGAGTATCGAATCTGTGGCACAAACTATGAATACCGCTGGCATTTATATGTATGAAGACGCTCAAGATCTTCCCTTCTCTCTGCTTCTCTAGACCAGATTGGTGTCCATTCTCCTCTCCTCTCAAGCACGCAAGTTGTTCTAAGCGCCCTCGCATCACCGCCCCACCTCAACCCCACATTCGAGGTCAGACGGATCCCGGAGTCACTTGTACGTACATATGTTTTCAAAGCGTTAACGTATCCTTATCGTTTAAAAACAAATCAATGTTATCGCGTATTATCACGATACAAGGCAACACGATTATGTCTATATACTATAATACGCAGCTAGTTTTATAAAAACTATAAATAAATGATATACTACTACGTCTATGACGATTCTAAAATGAAAAAGGAAACAAAAATAAGGGAAACGAGACAGAAGAGACAAAAGGAGAAAGAAAATCGAAGCACATATGTAAATAAAAATGAAATGATTTTGCTAGTAGTTGTAAAATTATGATATCTTGTCAACCTGTAAACGCATCCACGAAAGGTCTACAATTACCAACGATGATTTCATTCCTGATATATTCATAATTCGCTCTCTGCTTTTCGCCATCCAAAGGCGTAAACGCATTGTTCTTAGGTGAGACCACTCCCAGAGAGCATCACAAACTCTCATATCTACCTGCATCTGTACAGGACCGCTGTACGATCGTCTGCAAGTCGTAATATCTCTGACGTCTCTCGGCTTAAAGGTAGATCGTGCGATCTGTGAGCATAGTCAATTTAAAATACGATAATCGCGAGTTATGTATACTCCTTTACCTATGGTAATACGCTTATGTATGAACCCGATGAAACTAACTTGGCACCGAGAGATTTTTGCATAACTACGATGAAATTAAAACAAATCGACGACGTTCCTCTCGTGCATATCGAGGATTCCGTTCGAGCGTTAATAATCGAGCTTGCGAAACGCTCGGTGGTACGAGGAAGAAAGTCCCTGAAAACGATGAGAGAATATGCGAATATAAAGTGGGTGGAAAAATACCACGAACCGACTCTTAATAAAGCCAACTATTTTTCATTTCTAATCGAAATAAATAAATATTTAACAAACGATTTTAATTATTTCAACATTTTTCACATCGCGCTGTCCGACATCGTTTATCACTTTTGACGAACGATTTTGTTTCGAGATATTCATGTTCAACGACGAACAATGTTTCAACGATATTACGTGTCCACGGATCATTACGATACCATAAGAAATATTTCGCGCTTATTATTTTAATGAGATATGAAAAGTTATGAAATCGATCGTTCGATTTCAACGTGAGTCGTCCCAATTTGGATAGGAACGAGAAGAAGGATTGACGGATTCAATCGATGAAGGGAAACCAAAGAAGAAGGCGGTACGTAAGGCAATTTAAGTTGGGCATTGAACGAACGAACGGCTAGGCGCGGATCGGTTTGCATAATTCTCGAGTAGGATGCTCGCCTGGGAGGCCCCTGAAGGTATGCCTTCTATCCGCGTCTTGGTGAGTCTTAAAGCTCAGAGAGATGACGGGGCATACCTAAGTCAATGTGGTTAATAAAACCAGAAAGGTCAGACCCGTTTCAAATAATTCTCGAGACTCCGAGAGCATTCTGCGAGATCTAGAACCATCGTAGATGAGACAAAAGCCTAGGAGAGATCCATGCTGATCCCGGCAAAGAGTATTCAGAGTTGGAAGATTTTCGATATCTCGTTTAAGAAGACCTCGTAAGTGAGATGTAAGTCGGTCATTAATTTGAATACGCATACTTCGTAGTATCTTCTTGATCATTGCAAACATTAAGCGAAACGCCTAAAGGTGATTCGCGTAAATATATTGAATTCCAGATGAAACGAGTGTGTGTGTGTGTGTGTGTGTGTGTGGGACGAGTGTCTCGATATTCTCACGGTACGACTCGGGTATAAAATGGTGCATCTATAAATCAAGGATACTCCTGGGGAACTCTCGTGAAAGTATGTAGATACGTAGTTATCGAATTTCTGCCGATAAGTCCCTATGAGCTTGATAGAATGCGATGTAATCTCTTGGATAACCATTGGCAAGATTCAAGATCACTGCCGACGCTCGATGATCTTGCTACTTCCTCTCCTTATCCTACTTATTGTCCACGAAGTTAAGGTGATCGTCTATCCTTCCTTTCTCTCTCTCTCTCTCTCTCTCTTTCTCTCTCACTCACTGATTTATCTCTGATCCTTTCTTACTTCTAAGTGTTCTATCGAAACTAAGTATCTCGTGACCCGGCAGTTGACTTTCCACCTAATGTAAAAGTAACGATTTCTATGACCGATCATCATCATCATCATCATCATCATCATCATCGCAAAGGATCATCGCTATTCCACGCTGCCTCGTTCCCGTAACTCGGCGAATAAATCGCTAAAAGTTATTGTGCAATCGTTATGGCATTTCTGGCCGACTCCTCTCTTTGTGCTCTGCCCTTCTTTTCTTTCCGGTCCGTGACGAAAGCGAAAGGAATTCATCTTAGAAGATCCACGCCCAGTGAGCCAAGCTGTCAGCAATACCTCGGCTCTTCTCTTTACCTTTACGTGCTAGGATTTGAGCATCGTAATAATTGGAGCTTCAAAAGGTCACCTGTATCGACATATCGTGCATCTAAATGATTAATCGATGGATAATTCCACTTAACTCCACCGTTACCACCGTCAATTTGTCGTAAGTCAATGGATGTTAAATCTATCGATCTATCTACCCATCTTTCATAACTTCCTTTTTTTTTTTTTTTATCACGAATTCATTCAACTCCATTCTCGTTTTATTAATTTCAAATAAAACTGACACGGTCGTATATCTTGACCATCCATCATTTTTTTCCAACGACTGTATTATAAATAAATAAATAAATAAAAAAAAAAAAAAAAAAAAAAAGTAAAGAAAAACGAGAGACGAAAGAGGACACGGACAAAAAGTGTATTAAAATCACGGAAAGGCGCTGCGATCGGTAAACTTATCGTAATTTTCGTGACAGGATACGGCTCGCCCAGGTGTCCATCGATCTCCTTGACCGATATATCCCTTGTGCGCAAAGATCAAAACGCTTCACGATTGTATGCAAAATATCGATTTCGTCTATCGGCCGTTCTAACAATACCATCGGGCTGACAGCTCCTTCTGCTTCCTTTTCCATTGTGTCACAGAATGGAAAGCACTACGTGACATCCTGACCCCAATGTCAAAGGCGCGGTTTGACATCCCCGGTCAGTCAGCATACGTTTCGTGAGAGACTGACTCGTGGTATGCAACGTATGTACCACCCCTTACATCAGTCGTCTTGCCAATTCCTTTATGCACGTTTTTTCCTCCTGCCAATCCCTTTCACGATTTCTTTGAATATATAATATCTATGTTATTTATCTGACGTTTATAAAAAATATATAAAATTAAAAATAAGAATGAACGTTTCCTTCTTCTTCTTCTTTTTTTTTTTCGTTAACACTTATGTAATAATTCATTCCTTTCATTCCTTTAAAACGATAAAATATCAATCGATACGGAGTCTCCCGGACGTCTATTATAATTAAATATCTCTTCAATCGTAATATTAATTAATGCCAATTAAATTTTTCATTTCTCACAATGATTTCAATCGAGAAATGTTGAGATATATCAAGGTTAAACGCGTTTAATCGTATCTTTGAGATAAAGATCAGCATCGACAAAATAGGATCGCAAAACTCGTTGTGGAAATATCTCGATGGTACTTTCAAACTTTCACGGCTTTCGTGAATGCCTCTTAAGAGGTGCCAGAAACGAAGTTCCAACCTGTTCACGGTGAAAATGTTAAATCCTAGGATGAGCTGGAATCGTCCATTCGTGTCTATGTATACGGTCGACCGTTCGGTCGGTCGGTCGATTGGTCGGTCGGTTGGTTGGTTCGTTCGTTCGTTCGGTCGTTGTGCAACGCAAAGAGGAGGCCGATGATTTGCTTTCACTGACTCACCTTTAAACGTGATATTACGATTACCATTAACATTAACACGCGAGTGGCATTTCGAGTTGGTTTCCTAAAATTTAACGCCTCCGTAATATAACAACGATTTAATTGATAGCTGGGTGAGACAGCTACCAACAGGTTACTCGTTTATTAATCGGTCAAACCTGAGTTCTTAGATGTAAATGATAGGTATAGAGGATAGAGCTCAATTTCAAATCGATTGCATGTATTTACCTTCGTCTAAAGACACAAGCGGTTACATTCTATTAAAAGAACAATAATAGCGCACGTTAATTCGACGTTTTATCGTCTAGATAAATCTGAAGCGGCTCTTCTCTAATCGTAAGTGGTCTTCTTCTCTTCGTATCGTATCCGGCGAACTCTTTCTCTCCCTCCCACCCTCTCTCCCTCTCTCCCTCCCCCCCCCTCTCTCTCTCTTATTCTCTCGCTATTTGGATTTCTTCAGGATCGATTATTTCATTGATAAAAATTACATTAAACTTTTTCACGCTAGACCTATCACTTAAAGACAATTTCCTTTCTTTTTAACATCACGATTTGACGTTACGATAACATTGTCCTTTATCTTTCCAAAGAAATCTTTGGTTCCATCAGATCATTGTCCAAATACTTCTCGATATGACTTTGTCTCTAATCGAGATTTCCCACTTGACTTTTCACACGAAACGAACTGACGAGTAAGTATACCTACTACGTATAGAAAAATAGAGAGTGTAAGAACGAAAAGAAAGAAAAGAGAAGAGAAAGAGAGAAAGAGAGAGAGAGAGAGAGAGAGAGAGAGAAAAGAGCCATAAGGAGCATAATTTAAAACTTAAAATAAAGGCGAACCTCTTCGATCTTCCTCGTTAGATTTTTTCAATGTTCATCTTTATCTATCAACGTGAAGGATCGAATAAAAAGGAATAGCTGTATGTTTAAGATGTTATGGACAGTTCCTTCTGGCTTTTATAATTAGTGTCTTGGCAAGCTAGCTGGTTTGAAAAGTGATATATCCTCAAAAGAAGTAGAAGATAAAGAAGAAGAAGAAGAAGAAGACGAAAAAGACGAAGAAGAAGAAAAAGTACAATTAGATGGTCATCTTCGTTGTTGATCATGAACGAATCGTCCTGATACTCGTTATACTGATATAGAACGATAAGATGATGAAAGGACAGAGAGAAAGAAATATATATATATATATATATATATATATATATATATATATATATATATATATATTAAGAGAGAATGAGAGAAAGAGAAAGATAAAAGAGAGATCGAAAAACGTAGAGTCGTGTCTAATATCTTCTGTAAGGCTCCTCCTCCTCGGGATGAGCCGCGTTGTAGCTGAGGGCTCGTTGGATGGCAGGTGGAATGGGCGGTGGTGTAGGTAGGTGAGCACCGCTCGCTTGGAAGCCGTTCTCGTCTGCGGTGTAAGTGACCAATATCGGTGTACCGTCTGGTGCCGTGTAACTATATTGACCTCTGACCTCCTCGATTTGAGCTGGACCAATGTTCTTTGGGCGTCCCTGTTCCGCTACCGAGATCCCATTTTCGGTGTCGTAGCTGAAAAAGATTTTCAATTTAGATCGAGAATCATGGGTTTTATAGGTATAATACGAATGTGTGAGATTCCAGTGGAAAAAAAGTTGACCTCTCGAGTTACGTCTAGGAATTCGAAACCGTGGCCTTTCCTTCGCTTTCCAGATGATTGCTTTGGATTATTAAATTATTCATATCCTTTAGGTCAATCTATTTGACCAATGTCCATTTAAATTAATAATCAAGACGCTCCTCCTCTCCAGATGTACATATTTATATAGGTACGAACAGGATGTTAAGAATCGTTCAGCTTTGAGAATATGTATATTCTATTAATTATAAAAAAAAAAGAGAGAAAAAAAGAAAAACAGAGAATTCTATTACCAAGAAAGACGATAATTACTGGAAATATCATAATAAGAATTTCTTAGAAACGGCACTGCCATTGACGATATGTCATATACACGTTGATAAAAATCTAAAGGAAAAATAGGTGTGATTATGTAAAATCGGAAGAGAATAGGTTTCTTCCGGATGTCGATGTTATCATTTTTATGATAATATCATCAAAATTATTTTTATTGGAAGAATAGATTCGGATTTTTGCGATGATTTTTATCCTAGGCAAAAAAAAAAAAAAAGAATAGAACTGAGTTGACCCGAGTTGAAAAGAAGGGCTTAAGAAGGACGAAGATGGAAAGTTAAAGATAAAAATGGGAGAAAGAGAATTGTCGAGTTTCAGGAGCAAAAAGAGAGGTGTCGGGTAAATCCGTGAGGCGTCACATAACGCAGGTGTCATGGGAGGGGCTCAGAGGAGTTAGGTACGATCTTACGAAGACATACGGACAGCCAGTGTGGCAGAGGATGGGACGGAAGGTGGACAGGTAGGTAGGTAGGTAGATAGGTAGGCAGATACGTAGGTAGGTAGGTCGATTGTAATTGTTCGATTGCGCAATCCGTTATTGCGAACTGCGCAAGCGATTAACATGGACGATTAACATCGAAGTCAATTAGCTATCTTTCTCGAGCGTGTGTATATACAACGGTTCGGTGGCTGTATCACGATGTTACTTCTCGTGTTTTACCAGGGTTCCTTCATGATGAAGAGTTCGATCGGTTCTATCACGGAATAAATCTGTTTAGGTGTATATAATGATGTTTAAGAGTTTGGAAATAAAGAGAGAGAGAGAGAGAGAGAGGAGTGACAAAGAAACATATCGTGTTTTCTTTTGTACCCGATATTTCGGTCCAATCGTTCTCATTGTTCCGAAGGCCATTCATTCGTCGTGCTCATCGGAGCCGAAAATCGTGGCATGATCGGAAATAAAAATGGAGGCGAACGTGCTAACGAGCACGATTACATCTTCGACGCGTGACGGAGGAGCTATAATACGCGCGAATTATGCCGGTTATATACATACGTAGGTATATACGTAATTTCAAGAGGAAAGAGCAACCGAGATACTTCGACCGTGTCGAGATCGCACTCGAGGAAACGAAACAAACGGACGAACACCTCGGTGCCGTTTATCGATGTAAGGACGGTCTCACCTGTAGGAGTAAGATCCGTCTGGCGCTGTGTCTTTCGATTGTCGCAATATGGCGATATGTCTGCCGTAGTACTCGGGGTTGTATGGATATCTGTTGTATTGTGCATACGTCACCACCGTTGTTAGACCGAGTAACAGCACCTAAAAACGTTCAAAATAAAAACAAATTTCGCTAGAGTGTCAAATAGAAAATTCCGACATTGTCACCGTGATAGCGAAAACGTAGGCCGTATTTCCGAAAATTCGATAAGCCATTTAAGCTACTTAAAAGAATATCATTGCGTAAGATTCCAGTTTCAAATTCTGATTTATTCGTCATACTTTTCTTTCTTTAAATTCAATTATAAGGTCACCTTCGACGAATCGATCGCGTTAATTCAATGAATTCCTTCGAATAAAACGCAGGACAAGCGCGAATAATACGCGCGTTAGTCACGATCGAAAGGATGTTCCTCGGTAAAAGCAGGACACATGTGGGACGTTCGGAACGTTGAAAAGTTTCGATCTCTATGGAGTCTCAGCGAGTTTATGAATAATAATAAGCATAACCGAGAACTGTGCCTCACCCGCGGTTTCTTCACTCGCGGTCATAATGCGAACGTGTATGCGCGCGGCACGTGTCGTTACGGCGCGTCCTTTTGATATGCCAATTAGTCGCACGTCCTACGGCTTTAAACGATAGGTTTAAATAATGTTTTAACGATCTATCGAACCTTAGAAATTGGCGTTGTTATTATTAATTGCAATACCGTTATCGATGTTCTCTCACGTTGATCTTACGTTAACAAAGTTACGAAATAAAGTAAGTACGATTGAAACTGATAGTTTAACGATGAGCTTACGAAAACTTCCATCGAATCCTTCCTAATAAAAGCTTAATTAAGATAAAACCAAGAAATTTCGCATTGATAAAGGCCAAAGCGGATGATAATCTCATTTCACTCACAAGGATCTTCATAGTGTCTTCGTAGATCCGTAAGATATAACCGAGTACGCGTGATCAGGCGATTAAATTGACAAATTGGTTAAGTTAGATGGAAACGCAAATTAATCGATTTCACGTTCACCGAAACGACGAAGAAGAGGATTATGTGACACACACAGTGATTCCAGGCACTGCCGAAGCTTACAGTGGCCAGGTTGGTCATGATGAGGTTTTATAGTCGCCGTCGCATTCTCCTTCTGGACTACCATCCGCCCCGCCACAACGACAACGATGCTTAACGAGAGGTTGAAGGGGAGAATTAATCTTCGAAGCGTTCGTGTAATTCGAAGGAGTCGGTTGCACTTAAAAGATGGCACATTCCCTCCCTACCTTCCCTTTCTTACTCGAGCTATTCTGTGGGCTGTACGCGCCCCTCCCGCGAATTCGAGAAGAAGATTCGCCTGACTTAACCTGACCTTTCGTACCCGATACGATAATAATTATTACTTATATTCTAACTCCGTTCTTTGTATGCTCAGGATTTTTCGCGACGACTACTTTATTCTCATTTCTCTTATTATTTATCTATCTATCTATCTATAAATGTATACATATACATATATATATATATATATATATATATATATATATATATATATATATATATATATAAGTATAGTGCGCGCACATTTGTATGAGAGATAATAAAGTCGATGGTGTAGAATGTGGAATTTTGCTATCTCGTAAGATTATTGATTGGTAAATTATTCTCTTAATGTTTCTCCCGTATACTTTCCAAATCATTTCATAATATAAACTAAATCGAATCTCTCTCTCTCTCTCTCTCTTCGTTTAAATATAAACGTTTGTTTTATCATATAATATCCATATTTATAGAACATCTTAATTATCGGTCCAGGTCTCTTGGGTCTAGAAAAAAAAAAGGTAGGAAATAAAAAAGTTTAACTGATACATAATCATCAATTTTATATCATTGATCGTATAATGTCGATATCTTGCCCATCAGTTTTCCTTTCGTATGTTCGTCGTCGAACCATTATAAGTGCATCTTCTAATCGAATACGTCTAACAACAGTACAATAAATAGGCGAGAAAGAGACTCGAATTTTTTTTTTGGGTGCGACGAGGCTCAAGTCTCGTCAAACCGATCATTATCTCGTACGCGTTGTAACGCGTCTTGTAACATATCGAGCAAGATGACCTCGCTCATGTGATGCAGATCGGCGAATTTATTACGGATCATCGGAGGGCGTATTCCTTTCACTGTTTGTTACATCCTGCCAGACGATTAACCTTACTGTGACCGGGGCAATACTTACAACATTTCGCATTCGTTTTCTTCTTTATATCAATGACAAGTATTGTTCAACTTCTTCACGCGAATGTAACAACCAGTTTTCCAAACTATGTGCCGCTCATTGGGAATGTACTTTTACATTTACACCAAAGTAAAGGGGTATATTTTATCTTGTAAACGTTTACTACTTGGCTAAACCTGTTCTTTCCGCAAAGCATAATGATAGTTCTAATTATATATTTTACATAATCATTATTGTATTTATTGATCATTCGAATACACGATTTATTAGTTGCATATTCAAACCATTGTACTATTGATAATTACCCGATCGATAAAACAAAGATCCACTAGAACCGACCGAGTTCGGTAAACAAAAAACATACATTATCGACGATCTTAATTTCTTTTGATTTCTTTGAATTCACTAGATTTATATACTAATTATCATACCTGTTAATTATATTTATTATTTTCTTTATGCTTTCATCGTGAAACAAATCCATACGACATCGTCGCACGAATACAACACGAATTACATTGCAAGACGGACGGTGCTATTAAAAAGAATATTTACATATGAGAGATTGAAATGTATGAGTTTATAGCCTATTAAACTATTCGCTTTACCTTTATGAAACCGATTGTTATTTACGCGGAGAGGAGTATACCAACACAAGCTTATACACCGATACGCTTAAAATGCATGGTGGGACAGCGTTTCCCCACTTGCGTTTGTAGTTCATATTTTCTCCACGCGTGTCGCTGATGTCACACGGTATACAGAACGTTTATCGACTGTTTCAACAATAAATATTTCCATTCGAGTCATAACCAATCGTAACTGTCAGAAGTGCCTGTTGCCTCTTCGTTCTCTCTGTTGTACAGATATCAATGTCTACGATTTTCGTCTAATATTGATAATAGTATATATTATTTATGTGATAAATTGTTTTATTAACAATGAAGGTGAAGATTTTAACAAGAAATCCGAACGAATATTTGCGCGAGACCAAGCGTGATATTCATAAACGTACGTATAATTCGTGAACATAACCTATGTAATAGTATAAACAAGCACGTGGTAAAAATTAATGAAAGAATATTTGAATGTTTAGTTCCTAGGAATTATGATCCATCGTTGCATCCCTTTGAAGCAGCAAGAGAATATACAAGAGCTTTAAACGCTGTGAAATTGGATAAAATTTTCGCAAAGCCCTTCATAGGTAATTTGGAAGGCCATAGGGATGGTATATCAGCCGTTTGTAAGCATCCTATGCGTTTATCGGTTCTTCTTAGCGGCGCTTTCGATGGAGAACTGAAAGTGTGGAATCTATCTAATAGGACATCAGAAAGATCATTCTTAGCTCATGACGGCATACTTCGCGGTATTATTTTTGTCCCGAGTGGACAACATTTTATAACTATAGGCGACGATAAAACTATAAAGACATGGAAAGCTGAAAAGCCATCGTTTGGTGAAGAAGAGGAACCAGTTAATACCATTATTAGCAAAGTAAAGAAATACAACTTATTTCAATTAGTTACTTATTGTTTTAATTATTATAATAATGAAATTAATTACAGTCTCAGCTAATGGGTATATCGCATCATCGAAGAGATCCCATTTTTGCGACTTGTGGAGATACGTGTCAACTTTGGGAGGAGACACGAAACGAACCGATACGTACCTTCAAATGGGGTGTAGATAGTTTACACGACGTTAAATATAATCCCGTAGAAACAAATTTGTTAGGTGAGGCGATGGCATTGTATATTTCCATGAAGTATATTTGGACACATCAACGATATTTATCTAATTATTTTTTAGCCGCTTGTTCTAGCGATCGTAGTATTATTTTATATGATGCTAGAGAAACAGGTCCGCTACGGAGGATTATAATGAGATTGCAAACTAACAAACTTTCTTGGAATCCTATGGAAGCTGTTACTTTCACGTGTGCTAATGAGGATTATAAGTGAGTCTTGAGCGAAATTCGAAAATAGAGGAAGTTTAAAATGCCTTGTATTGTTATACTGATATTTCGTTTTAATTTTTTTATAGCTTGTATACTTACGATATACGTACATTAAAGACACCGGTTAATGTACACATGGATCATGTAGGCGCCGTAATAGATGTAGATTACTCTCCTACTGGTAAAGAATTTGTTTCCGGTAGTTACGACAAATCTATTCGTATTTTCGAAGTTAATAAAGGACACTCTCGAGAAGTATATCACACGAAACGTATGCAAAGGCTTACCAACGTCGCTTGGTCTCTAGACAATAAATATATAATTAGTGGTAGTGATGAAATGAATCTTCGTGTATGGAAAGCTAGAGCCTCAGAAAAATTGGGTGTGGTATGTGATGATTTTGAAAGTCATGATTTTCTGTTTATCTTTTTAATTTTTTTCTCTACAAAATCTCTCAAGGTACGTGTAATTTTTATTTTTAAACAATAGCTTAAACCCAGGGAAAGAGCATCTTTGAATTATTGCAATGCATTGAAAGAAAAGTTCGCGGCTCATCCACAAGTACGTCGTATTGCTAGGCATAGACAAGTGCCGAAACATATTTATAATGCACAAGCCGAGATACGAACGATTCGTGAAAAGAGTAAACGAAAGTATGTGTTATCGGAGAATTCTAAAATGATACTATTTATATATTTATTACTGATTGAATACGACGATATTTTATTTTCGTGTGAATTACAGGGAGGCTAATAGACGTGCTCATTCGAAGAAAGGAGCGGTACCATTTGTATCGGAAAGGGAAAAGCATGTTGTACGTCAGGATGAATAAGGTGTATGATTATTTTTTCCCTATGGTTTGTAGAGTACATACACGCGCAGAAATGATTTTACTTTTGATTTCATTTTTTTTTTTTTTTATAAATAAATGACAATAACGATTGTTATAAGAAATATACTCGAATTGTCTCGAAAGAGAGAGAGAGAGAGAGAGAGAGAGAGAGAGAGAGAGAGAGAGAGAGAGAGAGAGAGAGAGAGAGAGAGAGAGAGAGAGAGAAAGAGAGAGAGAGAGTAAACAACCCATCTATATTTTTTTCCAGGGGATAGACATTATTTTTACTTCATTATTTATTGCAATAAATAATTTTATTGAAATTATACAACGCATTGCTATAATGATTCGTAAACCATTACAAATCTTAAGCATCGATTAATGTCTTGCTTAGTGTAGCTTACAGCGGTTTAATGATTTTTGTCGATCGTTCGTGCGATTCATTCGCGATTATTTATAAATGTTGTTGATCGGTTCGGCGATACGTAGGTCGTACATATTTTCGTTCGTCGAATTTTACTTTTCTTTTTGTTTATCAATGAAAACGAATTTCGAGGAACAAGTAATAAGGAAAATATTATTGTTATGTTGCGCTCGTTAATGTGTCAGGTCTCTTTCGTTAGTATATTAATTATTGCCCATAAATTAATAGTTTCGAATTGTTTATTCGTTCGAACGATTGGATCAACAAGTTATAAGTGCTAGTCATTCGAATGAGATTATTTGATTTTATTCAACCATAGTTTCGATAATGTATATAACGAACGTTTTTATTACAGACAATTATCTCATACGCCCATACTATATCCGCCCTTACAATTATTATAGTTATCGTTTCGGTACTCGTTGATGATCGATAAAAATGGAATTTATGTATTTCCTTTTTCTGGCGTACAAAAGATGGCACGCAATTTTGCTTTAGTTTTTGTTCTTTTTTTTTTGTTGTTGTTGTTGTTGTTTTAGTCCTCTCTTTATTTCTTTCTTTTTGTTTCATCGGTCGATAAACACACACACACGTGCGCAATCATATATTTATAACACTAGCTACGCTCACAACTTCTGTACAAGACTAGGTTAGTCGAGCGATTAAAGTAGCACTATAATTGTGTCCTTCGACTCTAAATGTTCCTTTTTTTTTTTTATCCTTTTTATTTTTTATTTATTTAAATTACTTTGCTTTTTCCAACTACTTCACGAATATTCTCCTCTCCATTCTCGTTTCGTCGTTGCTCTCACTTTTAATCTCGTAATTAAATTATAAGATGCTTTGCGTAACGTCAATTATCAACTATATACATATAAACACATTTACATTAATTTGATAACGTACTATCGAGGAGCATGAACATCAAATATGGCATGAATACCGAGCCACTTTCAGATCAATATCGAACTATCCGTTCATTTAACTTCTTCTTTTCCTTCCTTTTCATTTATTTATTTAGTTTTTTATATTAAGGGAACACTCGAGTATGTTATCAAGTTACACACATCCATACATTATTATTAACTTAAACAATTTATTTCAGTAGTTCGATAATCTTTCACCTTCGTTTTCTCGTAAAGCGTACATCACGTAGCTTAACTTTGATCGATATTCGAAATTCACTTTTTGATTATAATGTTTGTTTGATCGTCGAGCCTGCTTCGATAGAATAGAAACTCAAAAATATATATATATATATATATATATATATATATATATATATATATATATATATATAAATAATCGATTTCAATGTTCGAATGAAATGTTACATTTGAATCAAAATCAAAAGGAAATGAAATTAACGTGAATAGATTTGAGTTAATCACTTTAAGTTAGCCGAGAAAACGTTTTTGAAGTTTTAACAATCGAGACGGACTCTACGACGATTGGTTTTAAAGGGGGTGGGGAGGGAGGGGACAGACCAGCAACGTGTTGTCCCCTTTCATTGCATCGATTGACTTTTGATTCGCACTTTTTCGTGCGATTCGCTAAAATTATTTATAGTCTTATAGATTTTATCACTATCGATGAACTCCGAACGCGTTATCGTAATTGTAAAGGATCTTCGTCGATTACGTTTCAAATCACGTTCAATGTCATCTACCCTCATAATGCTAACCTATTTTCATTGTGATGTCACGTCCAATATATTTTTTTTTCTTTTTTATTCATGATTCATCGTTCTCACAGGAAACACAATTTATCATTCGTCGTGATCCAGATTAAATCGTGTAGGTTTTTTTTCTTTTTCTGTACACAGACCTGCGTGAGTCTTTCCTCTTAATAAACCCGGCTCGTTGATAGGTCAACAACTCACAATGTCAATTCTCCGACGTTATTATGAATAAGTATGAAACATGTTTACGTAACGCATGTTCCTTCTCTCTTCCTAGACGTTCAGATCGGCCATCATTTTGCGAAAATCCGCGAGCGTGTTGTAATCTGGATCCGAGTCGATGTCCGCGAAATCCTTGTTCGAGTCGCTCTTCACGAAGCTGGGATTGTATCGGCTTAACGACAGTGGACACGGCAACAGCTCTGGCATTACGGAATGGTGGGTTATCAGGGCTGTCAGCGTTGTGAATTCTTTCGTAAAGCCCTGCAACAGACACGAAACGATGCTTTGTCTTCTTTTACCCTTTAATACATTCATAGTGCATCGTTGCACTCGCATGGAAGCCGAACGATAAGGCTACGTTCGTTAACACATGTTTGTTAGTACATATTTGTATGTATGTATATATATATATATATATATATATATATATATATATATATATATATCTTTCTCTCTATATTTCTATTCCTCTCTTCGTACAAGAAAGTCGTGAGTAGATTTACCTTATTTACCTTACAGACTGGAGGGTAGTTAATCGTTATCGCGGGATATAACGTGCAAATATACCTTTCGCGTGTGTCAAAATTATTAGGAGAAAGGAATACATTCGGTTCTCGCGACGTGTTTCTACGAGAATGCAATTTCACGGAGAAAGAGAAGGGAGAGAGTTTTGATTTCCCCGCGGTACATCCAACAAAACTCATTCATACTGGTTTCGGGGATTATCAAAGTCCGCAGACCCATTTAATTTATCCCTACAAGGGAAGTTCGGCCATTTAAATAGTGATATTCGAGCGAGAAAATGTGTAAGAGAGAGAGAGAGAGAGAGAGAGAGAGAGAGAGAAAGCGTGGATGGTTTGTTCTTCCATGATGGCATCGTCATTATGTATTTGCAAAACTGAGAGCATTACCTAATGCACTAAATTACAAACTCGTATTAATTATGGTTATTCGTCTACTCGAAAATAACTATACTGAAAATCATTCCCAATTCTAAATAGATGCCTATACATATCTTGCTTATACACGTACGTATATAAAAAGGTCGAAATTGGATTGGATTTAAAAAAATAAAAAAATTGTACCGTGCTTTTATGCGGTTTTCTATTCGCTCACAAATGTTCGTTAACAAAACTACGAACTTGCAATTGTTTCTTTTCTAAAAATTAATTTGGGTCGGTTAGGCGTTACTATTTCAATTTCGTGCATTCGAAAGGAGAGAAAGGGCTTCGATAAAGAAAAAAAAAAAAAAAAAAAAAAAAAAAGAAAAAGAAAAGGAAAATATCCAATGAATTTTTTGACGTCATCTTGTTTACGAATTCACACGACATTTCTATGAATCCGCCTGGATGAGCGATTCAACTTGGCTCGCTTTGTTTTCTATACCCGCGTAAAAATGACGATGACTACTCGTGTCCCGAACAAGAATAGCTAGAAATTTTTTTTTTACCAATTATATGGGTCAAAGTCGTGTATATTCTCTTTTAGGTATGTAAATGCGTCGGCATTCAAAGAAATATCTATGTATGTATGTCTCTTCTTCGTCTATGTATTATATCATGTATTTATATACAACATATATACAACCTATACGTGTAAGTGCGTCATTGGGGAATTCTATGTATAAAGTGACGCTTCGTTATCATTCTCTCTCTCTCTCTCTCTCTCTCTCTCACTCTCTCTCTCTCTCTCTCTCTCTATCTCTTTTTCTCTGTCTCTTTCTCTTTTCACAATCGTAGTCGTCGTATTTTTGTTTTTATGTATGCAGTCACGTGAATGTAAATTTACGTTAATGAACGACTTTCGTTCATGGTAAATGTCCTTGGAGAAAAATCGATAAAAACAAACGGTATTCGCATGTTGAAAAGAAATCGTGTTATTGCGAGTTTCAAGGTTTTCTGTTTTCTCTCTCTCTCTCTCTCTCTCTCTCTCTCTCCCTCTCTCTCTTTTCTTACTTTTTCGAAAAGAAATAATGAACGTGAGGACTCGGGAATGTTATGAAGGCATAAACCTTGAAGACTCGTTTAACGAAACGGTCTTTAGACGGCGATAATGGATAAGGGATCCTAAAATAGTAACGTGTCGAATGGTTAGGTAAAGAAAGCAAAGAAAGTAAGAATAGGAGGAAGAAAAAGGAAAAGTTTGAAAAGCAAGAGAATAGAAAGAGAGAGAGAGAGAGAGAGAGAGAGAGAGAGAGAGAGAGAGATTTACCTTAATTTTGTAGCCTTTGTTAGTTCGCATTATGAGATAATGGGCGATTCCGCTTGGTTGAAATTCACGCGGCACTCGGAGCGAAAGGGCGTAACATCCGGGTTTACTGGTGCTCTCTCGTACCATGAAGGCTCCTTCCGGCTCCTGACTCAACACTTCCAACGTTATTTCCCTGAAATCATAAATGGCCGGACCACCGTGTACCGTGTATTAACTGAGATTTCAGTGAGAATATAAATTCGTAATACAGAAATAACTATCGCGCGGTGAGCTTAATTTCATTCGATTTCGTTTAATCCAAGAATTTTCTTATCGAGAAGATTAATCGATTTTATCGTCGTTCTTTTTACGATTTGAGTATGTATAGACGTGTATGCGCGCGTGTGTGTCGATGTTCGAAAAGAAGACGACAAAGAAAAAAAATCACAATAATCAAGTATTCAAATCGAATAGAGATATTATTGCGATATTGTCTTAGCGATAGATTATTTTAAAATGCTAACCTCGGTATGCCAGCTTGGAACCAAGGTGCTTTGCGTAACTCGGCTTCCTCGCTGCGATTATTCAAACTGTCCGTTCTTTCCGGCAAAGGTGGGGGTGTCGGTGTCGAGCCATGAGTACTCCCATCTGCTGGTACCGAACTACTCGAGGTACTAATTTGCGATCTTCTTTTCGATTTAAATTCCGTTTCCGTTCCCGAACTCGGCGAATTGTGTCCTATCCTGTAAATGAAATCGTCCCTTTTTATATCATTCACTCTCTTAAACATCAAACAATAATCTCTTATAATTATTACGATATTATTATCAATCTGAAATATTTTATTACACACACATACACATATATATATATATATATATATATATATATATATATATGTATAAGTAATATGAAATAAGATGACAGATGATAAAAGTAAGGAAGAGATTTAAAAGTACAGATTGTAGAAACAGCGGACCTGTTATTTTCGATATTAAAGTTTTTGGCAGTGATGGAAGCATTGATGGTGTTATCGATGGTCTCGGAAGGTTGTATTTTATTGTAAGAAGGTCTCGTCCCTTCAGAGTCGATAATCGCTTCGTTGATATAGCCACCGGAATGTGGTCTGTTTGAGGGGCTAGTTGGTGTGCTGCTGCCGCTTACGAGGGGACAGCTGTCGTCTTCGCCATTTAATCCGAGAACGTCGCGCCCACCGGTTAGGCCCATCGCCAGACGCTTTATCAGCGGTGGCTTGTCCGTCAGTCTCTTATACGAGTTCAGCTCCGTTGGCGAGTTGCTCTCATCGCTACTCGGTGTACTTTGCTGCGAAATACTTTTCGGCTCATCCTCGTTCGTTATTGGACCGAGGACGTTCGTAAAATTATGCGACGGCCGTAGACCCGGGATGGAATTTGGTGTCTGTTCAAAAAAAAAAAAAAAAGAAAAAAAGAAAAAAAAGGAAAAAAAACAAACTTTTATTTCATTGCTTTTCTTTCTTCGTTTAGTTTTCGAGAACAAGTATAATTTTTTAATGCTTTTCGTATTGCGATAACATTGAAGGATGGAATATATAACTCGTAACATATAATATATAGCTACATATTATGTATAAATTGGATTATCATCATCTGTCGATAGTTAATATTTAATGGCGAGTAAGTATGGAAGATAATAAAGAAATAGAACATTTATTTTTTCAATTAAGCGATCAACGTTGGAAAAAAAAAGTGTAAGCATTTTAAAGCATTAAGTCGCCGTGAAACATTTCTTCGATTTCTTTTATTAATATAAGAATTTCTTTGCGAATTCATCCTACACGTAACGCGTATCTTCGTTCTTTTTTTTTTTTTTTTCCTCTCTTTTCTTTCCTTTTCGAATAGCGAACGGTTTTCAGTCGTTATGGAAACGTCCAAGTATCAAACCGATAGTCGCGTTCGGGGAAATCAGTGACAGTGATACCCTTTGTTAGAAAGGAAATAGAGTGCGCGCGCGCACACACCTTTACGCTGGCGAGTCGCAGCGTGGGCGAGCCGGCGCTGCCGAGCTGTACGTTCATGTCCGCTGCGGACGAACCGCTTCCACTTCTGGACGTGGGCGACGTCCGACTTTTCAGCCACGAATTCGAGGACGAATTCCTGCAGCCGCCTCCGCTCCCGGCGATCGAACTGTCGCCGGACAAAGATTTGTTCTGTTGGCGAAAAAATTTTCATGTTAGAAAGAGATAGAGAGAGAGAGAGAGAGAGAGAGAGAGAGGGAAATCTTCGTTTACAAACGAATCGTTTATTCCTCCCTATCGTCGATGATTTGTAAACGTATGAATGAGATAGCACGTGAGGAACCGTCGATTAAATCGACTTCGACGAAAGTAGAAAACTATTTGGTGATTATTTTGTAGAAAAGATCAGAGGATCTTTATTCAAAGGGCGAATAATCGTTGTTTTCGAATGACTTAATCATAATCTCAAGTTGTACAGTTGGATAATTTTGTTGGCAAATATCAATGAATAGCTTTAATTTTAGACATTGATTTCTTAATAATAGCCGTGCTTCTCGGTGAGTAACGTTTCTGTTAAATTTGTTTTTCCGAAAGAATTCTCGTGCGAATGAGCTAAATCGAGTTTGAGAAGGTACGATGGGGAAGAGCATGAAAACGAAAAGAAAACAAAAAAAAAACAAAATGGAATGGAAAGGGACGATTTTACAGTGCTTCGCGAGGAAATCAAGTCGGTGGTATGAATAATGAAAGACGCGAGGAAATTTACGTGTCTCTGGGAAAACACAAAAGTCCTTCATGAAAATGGAAAAAAGGGGAGAAATAGAGTCGATAAATATTTCAATGGCCGGACGCGAGGAATACAATCGTCGGTGTTCCGCTATTCGTCGTCGTCGTCGTCGTTGTCTGGGAAGTTTACTACTTGCCAATCGCGAATTCGGGAAAATCTCGAAGGTAGATCAGAGAGAAATCCTTGACGTCTGTGGTGGACTCAACGTGTGTTCGTAAGACGAATACTTGAATATTCGAGGATCGTTTCAGAATCTGACGATTCTGAGGAAGATCTCCCGGAGAGAAGAACCGGATAGCCCGCGAGAAACGAACTGACCGTTTACTCGGAAACGCGACGCCGCCGTGGGACTCGGCTCGAATTTATAATTAACGCGGTGGCCTGTAAATGGGACACCTACTGGAGTTAGCGGTGCCGTCGTATGTGTAAGAGAAAGAGAAAGAAAGAGAGAGAGAGAGAGAGAGAGAGAGAAAAGGAGAGAGAAATATAGTCAAGTACGCTTCGATCTTTATGAATAGACTCTCCCTCCTCTTATTGATATCTGAATAGATATATATATATATTTTTTTAAATGCACTTGCTCCTCTTTATTCATTACTTTGATCCATGCATTTATATATATATGTATATAAGTATATATAATATGTAGGTAGTTCATTGACACGATTACCAGCTTATATGCATAAGTAAATATAACGTCCTGTGCTAACTTAATATCGAATCCAGGGAATTATCATTGAATAATTATTTAACGAAGGGAAAAAAACAAAAGGAAAAGTGTATCGATTTGTCCTTCCAAATTTCGAATAGGAAATAAGAAACCTTGAAGGGATGTGAAAATAAAAGGATTAATAAATAACCCACCCAGGAGGTTCGATGTTCCTGTTTGTCCTTGCGATAGTGCGGTGAGGATTGCGGCGAGATTACATCCTGAAGGATCGGTTGGCGCTGGAGCTGCGCCACGTACGCCATACGAAAAGCATTGCCGACTATGGTGTTCAATTCTTCCGCCTGTGAACAAAGAGGATTGAATAAAAATTAGTTGACGTTTTGTCTAAAACATGGTTGCATATGGTAAGTATCATAATACTATAAAAGATATATTTTATTGTTGCAGTTATGCTTTAGATATGGTAAAGGAGTATAACGTTGTAATATGTGTATACAATGTATATATTACAACATATATAGGATGACGAGTTTAATTTTAATAAAGTCAATCTTTCTTTTTTTCTGGTTAAAAAAATATATTCATTATTTATTCCGGGTATGTCATTTATCGATCTTAACGCGGTGTTTACTAATATCGAAACGTCCAACCGCTCGCTCTCGCCGCTTTTAGAACTCTGCCGCGCTATCGAACCCTCGAGAATCGATCTTCTCTCTCTCTCTCTCTCTCTCTCTCTCTCTCTCTCTCTCTCTCTCTCGTTATGTGGCCCGACGACACGTTCAATAGCTTTTACGAAGAAAGCGCGTGATCAAACGCATCGCGAAGGGAATGTCTTCTGACAAACAAGATAATATCACGGCGGAGCCAACGGAAAAAGCGTAAACACGATCAAGCATTTCAGTCTTGGTCCCGAGAAGCCGCACCTGCTTCACCCATACTTCCCAGGAGTCGTTCGTTTCGTCGAAACATCCAAATAATTTGGCGATCGCCGTTATATTTGGCAGCGCCCTCGTCTCAGTCGTCCATGTCGGATCCGCGGCTCTTCGTGCCACCACTCGACTCGTTCCCGCCTCGTTATTCGACCTCCGCTCGATCATTCCGGGTCTCCATCTCTCTCTCTCTCTCTCTCTCTCTCTCTCTCTCTCTTTATGTCTCTCTCTCTCGAAGAAATTCCAGCTCTCGCCGCGCCACCGCAAGCACTCGCTCAAAAAGCTCCTTCCCTCTCCTAATTACCTCAATCCCTCGCGCGCGACACTTTCATCCTGAGTACGTCTACAGCACGAACTATCATTCCAGACGCATTCAAATCCTGTTCCTTGTCGTCGGGACGGATCACCCCCGCACTTCTCGTCTATTTCGCGAAGCCGAACGCCTGCAGGATCTGTCTCATTCGATCGATTTATCAGATCGCTCTTCGATCCGACCCTATCGAATTCTTCTATTTAGCTCGAACGTCTTGAGCGTATCTTTGAGTTCTCGCGCTAGGAATTTGGACGATTTCCTCGTAGGAATCGTCTCGTTTTTTTCTTCTTTCGACAACTCACGAAGAGCATCAAATCCGCATCCAAGTCTATCGCTCTCGGCGTTATCGCACTCAGCGTCAGTAATGTCCGTCAACGTCCGACTCGGTTCAACTATACGGGCTGATTCCCTCCAAAAAATTGTAGAATCGCGGGTTTAACCATTTCGGTACTACAGTCGCCATATACTACCGCCGTCCGTTTGCGGCTTTCACGAGACGTTCTTTGTTTAGGTTACGACAAGGCATTATAAACATTTTAGATACGTTTTTTAAACACGTTAAATATCGCGTCAGTCATCGATGACTGTTGCGATTCGAATGAAAAGTTTAGTGTTAATCACGCTCGAGATTTCTATGTGTTATTATAATTATAGACTAAGGATATTTATTTGAAATATTAAAACACAACGCTATGAATATCGAAAGACACGTTTTCATGGCTTACGCTGTACAATACAGTGCAACCACTTTTCTGGGAAACTTCCTCGTACCACGAATGTAGTATTACCGCGGTTAGCATCTCCCAAATCGAAAGGGTTAATTTTAATAATGTCACTCTTACTCTTTTTCTCGCCTGGTTAAATAATATATTTTCTATTTATTTCGGATATATCGTTTATCAAGTTTAACGCGGGCTTTACAAATGTCGATACGTACGTACATTCCCTCGCGTAGCTTTTAGAACTCTGCTGCGCTATCGGACCCCCGAGAGTCGATCTTTTCTCTCTCTCTCTCTCTCTCTCTCTCTCTCTCTCTCTTTTCTCTATGTGGCCCGACGACACGTTCAAAAGCTTTCACGAAAATAGCGCGTGATAAACCGTCGCGAGGGGAATGTCTTCTGACAAACAAGATAATGTTAAGCAGAGACAACAGAATAAACGTAAAAACGACGAGGCATATCAGATCTGGCCGTAATTATATTCCATAATCTAAATCCATCGTACGGTATCTTATATGAGATGTGCATATATATATATATATATATATATATATATATATATATATTTTTTTTTTATATTACCGGAAGAAATATCACGATAAAATATTCATAGTGAGTTACGATATGGTTCGCCGTCAACCTCAGCTCGGAAAATATTACCACCCAGGCGACCAATTTTCGATCTTACGAAATCTCTTAAATCAAAATTATTTATGCCGTCTTAAAGAATATATGAACGCAGTTCCTATCGAAGACGTGAGTCTCTCAAAAAAAGAAGAAGAAGAATAATAATAATAATAATAATAATAATAATAATAATAATAATGAAAGAAAACAATTTTCTTTACAGGATGCAATTAAATAATAAAAAAAGAAAAAATACGAAAGTTGACCAAAAATATTCGATCGACTGTGGTTAGAGAAATATAATTTCGAGATAAAACCTTTTTAGAATTTGACATTCACGAGGCATAAGGTCGGCGAATGTTTTTTTAAGAAATTTAATTTTTCATTGTATTTTTTGTTGCGACTCATTGATGAGCGGTCTACCTAAAGTAAATATCGATCGAGTTCGTCGCCGCAAAGACGACCGCTTAATTCGTATCGGCGACTCGATGGTTAGCACGGTTTGGTCCTCCGATCGGCCCACATCCGCTCGACGGACTAATCGATGCCGCGGCAGAGAATTTCAATTAATTAAGCGACCCTCTCTCTCTCGTACGACCCACCGCGCTCTTGCTCAGCGTCAAAGGCCAGACGCGAACTACGAACGATGCGATTCGATGGTTAGATCGAATTGGAAAGGGAAACTTTGTACTTCCTATCTCTTCGGGTCGAGCAAATCGGTCATTTAATTTTCGTGCAGATCAGAGGAGTCACCGTTCTCGAGTACTTACTTTCCTCGAGGTTTTTCTCGATAACTTTCATTACCACTGATCTTATACGTTATACCGATCAATTCGAAATATATTATTTTACCATATTATCGCACATATACGTTATTTATTTAATACGTCGACGATTTCGAGATAATCCAATGTTGTAAACTCCATTGATCTCTTTTTAATATCTTTTCTCTCTACCGTCCCTTTTTTATACCATTTCCCTTAATTTCCATTCATAAAATTATAAGTCGGAAAAATGTCGATAGACTTTATAATTTTATGCATTTTAAAAGAAATAATTGAACGACAAGTCATCGAAAACATTAATTCGATATTCGATTTGTTAATCATTGTATTTCGATCATTTTGTTTTCCACTGTTATACCATCCAAAGTTTCGAAGACGCTCGAATAACTTGAAACTCGTTGAGTCTATCTTATTACTTTTTCTCTCGTCTGGATTCCCGACGAATACTCGGATACTTCGGAATGTGAAAACTCCGAGGGACTATTTCACGAAAGGAAAAGAAAGAGAAAAGGAGGAGTATAAAAAGAGACCAATTGGTGATAGGGGAAAGGGAAGGCGTTAACGGAAGACAATCGATAACGGAAAATAAACCGCAGCGAGCATACTTTACGTGTGGGTAGAACAGCTTGAGAGGAGAGTTAAAGGAAGAAAAACGTAGACCGTCAGGAAACGGTGGAAAGTAAAGAGAAAAGCATGTAAGAGGGTGAAGGTGAGAGTGTATGTGAGAGAAAGAAATAGATAGATAGAGAGGGAGAGAGAGAGAGAACTAGGGAGAGAATCCTACCACTTCCGATAGTATCCGGTGCTATAGTAGACTCTCCTACCAACCGGATATTCGAAAAGGAGAAACGAACGTGAACGCATAACTGGTAGCTTCTCTCTCTCTTTCCGTCTCTCTCTCTCTCTCTCTCTCTCTCTCTCTCTCTCTTCCTCTGCCTCTCTCTGTCTATCTAGGAATGCGGTGTTTGTAATATTAGCGTTTTGGCTGAAGACGCAAAGGGAAATCAAACGGTGTAACTAATCGACACGAGTTGTCCGAACTTGAATCTTCTTCGTTTATTTTGATGTAGTTCGCTAAATTCGGAAAGAGTCCTATATATGTTTATTAGGATTAGACGATTTCGAAGTCTTTCATATCGTCGTCACGTTTCCTGTTTTTCTTTCTATTTTTTTATTTTTTCATTTTCGAAAGAAAATCAGTTGTGACATTTATTAATTATTGTAAATTGTCACGATAATCGGTTTTGCTTAATTTCGATTAAATTTCAAATTAAACGAAAGGCAAACCAGGTATTGCGATATTTACAATAACTCGATCAAAATAGAGTGGATGATAGATGTTTTATTTTCTAATCGTGATGTAAAAGCGGGATAATTAGAGTAGGTTGTCAGTCGTATCGTTGAATGACATGCCTCGATGTATTTGGAATTTATTGGAGAATTCAATTTTGGTGAAGCGACGTGAAAATATTATGGGAAAAGGGAGGTGCGATGAAAAATGATAATGGCGGATATTTTTACAACGTGGAATATGATAATAATTTAATCGTTAGAATTTTAAGAAGTATACTTAATAAACTTTATTTTTAATACATACATACGTACATCGATCGCAACAAAGAATTGATTCTGGATCATTACGATGATCCTTACTTAATTGATCGTTTCGTCTAATGTTCGCGAAGTTTTGACACCAAGTTTAAGTCCCCGTCAAAGGATGTTCAAACAAAAAATGCTCGAGTAAGTTTCAACATCGTATTCGAACGAATGCTTAAGCTCGGCTACTTGGCATGGCTCGTTAAAAGTAAGACGGTGGATGACGGAAAGTATGGGGGTGGGTGAGGGTGGTGGTGGTGGGCGGGGGAGAGATATCGAACTTAATAAAGTCACAGTGAATAAATTCGTTAACGAGGTTTCTTGCGAACTAGTTAGAAATTGTCGGAAAGTTTCGAAACTGGAGTGTTGTTCTTCATCATTGGTTCGAGCATACACGATATAGCGAACTTTCGATACACGTACCTATATATATATACACACACACGTGCGCGCGCGTGTTGTGTGTGTGTGTGTATGTACTTACCGATACATAAGAAAGCAGTCTTGTTGACAGTTCTTGTCCGTAAGCATCGTTTTCATAATTGCATCGACTCTTGAAAAAACTTTGCGAGGATCGATATTTTCTCCTCTTTTTTTTTCCTTATCGATAAACTTTCTTGCATGACGTTTATTCCAAACAATGGAATTATTTCGTTACGAAGAAACGACCATCTTATTAAAAGATTCGATCCATTATAATTAAACGAATTTGAGAATAAGTACAACTACGATATAACAGAGAGAGAGAGAGAAAGAAACAGAGAAAGAAAAAGAAAGATAGAAAGAAAGAAATAGGATCTTGTGCATCCGCCACTCGTTAGAATCTTGAAATAATACGACCACCTAAATTTCTAATGTCTGTCGAGCGTTGCCGTATATATATATATATATATATATATATATATATATATATATATATATATATATATATATATTTAATAATCTATTAATATAGATAATAATATTAATAATTTTAAATATATATATATATATATATTTAAAATCGATACAAAAAATAACTGAAACGTCTTTTTTCCCCTTAATTAATAATTGTCACACAAGTTAACACATTGTAATATAAATTGTGAAATGTAATGTATAATATGCAGAATATATTTAGCATTTGAATCGTTATAATCTGTAAAACGAAACTCAATGTTCGTGAATATCCGAGAGATGATCCTATGTACGTTAACTGACGCGAGACAGCCTGATGAATACCCAACGCGGCTGGCTCAGGAATTATTTTAACTGTTCCGAAAATCCGATCAAATTAAAAGCCTCCGGGTAAACACGGTTTAATAAACTTTTAAACGATTCGTTTTACCCTTGTTAGATTTTATTCCAAGCGGATTGTCGCGTCCGACGTCGGTGAGTATAATACGGTAAGGTGTGCGTGCACGTAACAATTGTAGGGAATAATGGTAGTGTGAAAGCGCTCATCAAATTCGCCATTTGCCTCGTGAAAATCGCCGACGTGGTCAATAAATAATGCATCGATGTTGCATCGAGTTTATCACCGACGATTTTTCTCCCACAAGTTTTGAACGCTTTCACTTAAAATTCCTGACATTTTTCGACGAAAAAAATTCTAATCTGTCACCGACTACGAGGATGGATCTTCGGACTAAACTCGTTCGTGCCCCTAGGCTCTTCTTGATTTTCAGAAAAAATTCTGCTGAAAGTCCGTCCGGCTCGGAGTTATCGGCGAGACGACAGACAGTCGCAGCTTTTCCCGTTAGGGTTGATGCCAAGAGAGAGAGAGAGAGAGAGAGAGAGAGAGAGAGAGAGGAATAGATAGATAGATAGATAGATAGAGATAGAGATAGAGAGAGATAGAGAGAGAAAGAGAAAGAGAGAGAAGGATAAAGAAAAAGAGGGGTTACTACTTTCATTCGTGGGCTTACAATGCGCCGTCTTTTAGCGGGTATGCCGTACCCGTTGGTGGGCACGGATCCCGTGTGACTGCTACCGCTACTACGTCGTGCATTAATACGCACAAGCGTACCTTTTATGAGCTTTGGAAAGGAGAGCGATAGCCTTCCTACCATTCCATCTCTTGAAGCTAGCAAGCAAGTAAGAAGGATGGATGGAGCCGCCAGTGAATGAGTAAGAAAGAGAGAGAGAGAGAGAGAACGACAAAAAGAGAAAAAGAGTTGGACGATGCGTGTTTGGCCTACGGCATACCAGCCACGTCCGACTCTTCTATCCTTCTCTTTTCGTCGTCCTTTTCGTCGTCTCCGTCGTCGTCGTCAGCGCCGTCGTCGTCGTCGTCGTCGTCGTCGTCGTCGTCGTCTTCGTCGTCTTCGTCGTCGTAATAGTCAACGTCGTTGTAGCTCCATCAAACCGTCCACGTGCCTGCTTCGTTCACTACTTAGATTCGTGTGTATGAGAGCTATGGGAAAGGGTTAAAAGTGAAAGAAAGAAAGAAAGAAAGAAAGATAGAGAGAGAGAGAAAGAGAGAGAGAGAGAGAGGTGAATATGAGGGGTAGTAGAAGGGGGAATCTGTGAGTACAGGGCGAGCTGGCGTACGGTCAGGACCTTTCTAAACGCGCGCACACGAGAGGCCATGGGCCGAGGTAAGGGTCGCGAACGTGAGTGCTTATTACACATTCAGGGCCCTGCATTTGCACTGTGGCCCGTTGGAAAACCCACCTTCTCTATCTTTCTTTCCTTTTTCCTTTCTCTCTCTCTCTCTCTCTCTCTCTCTCTCTCATTCCCTCTCTCCTCTTCTTCGACTCTCCCTTCATTCCTCACGCAACTTCGAGCCTTCTCTTTCTCCTTCTCCTTTTCCTCTCTCTCTCTCTCTCTCTCTCTATCTCTCTCGCTCTTTTCCTCTTCTGGTTTCTCTCGTTTTTGTTCGTATCTCTGACCAAAAGCAACCCAAGAGGAAAACTCAAGTCTCGTTATACGCGCCACGATCATTGCTTGAGAACCTGCCGAAAAAGATTCGCTTTGCCGTGGTTATCGGCATTTCTCTCTTTTTAACCTTTACTTTTACGATTATGTTCTCTCTCCATCTCTCTCTCTCTCTCTCTCTCTCTCTCTCTCTTTCTTTCGCCGTTTCTTTTTTTTCTTGTTAACGTCTTCTTCCTCTTTCGTCGTGCACCCTCAACTTTTTCATTCGACACTCATCTTTTCTTCCTATTTGTAGTTACTCTCTTCGATTCGACGCCTAACAAATTATTATTCGTTCTTCGTTTCCCCGCCAAAGTTTTTGACCCGATCGATTATCGATTAGCCTCGATAATAAGATCTTGACATTTCAAAGATTTAATTTAATGGATATTTGAAATTAGTTAGGATCATTGGACATTTTCTTTGTAACACGAATCTCATTGAATTCTTTGTTAAACTTTTGCAAGGGTGCCCGTTGATATAACTTTTTTCTTTTCGAACGTGTTAATTCGATCCGAACTTAATCATTCGAAGATCGAAACTGTACGGCGAGTACGTGAAAATAGAGAGTTTTGTAAAATCGTATTTCAAGGATATATTACTTGGGAGATGTAAGCAAGTTACCCAATGGAGTGGCTATAAAATTTTTGGGGGGGAATGGACGGGGGGGGGGGGGATAGATAACGGGGACAATAATGGGGACTCGATCTCGTAACTATTCGCGAAACTCGGCAAGGTGTGCATATTAAAGCGTATAACGCAAGTAGAATATCCAGCTTGGAGGTTCTCGTGCTTTGCGGTCCTGAGGTCAAGCTGGTCGGCTCGGTGAGGATCGAGATATTTCAATTACGTTTCCATGCGAGCCGGTCAGCCGGCCGTGCTATAATTGCTGTTGGGATGTGCCGTCTCATAACTCGTGAACTCATATAAGTCTTTCTATATCTCTCTCTCTCTCTCTCTCTCTCTCTCTCTCTCTCTTCATCGAATTCAATCTTCTATATTCTTCTTGTAATACGATTTCCTGTTTATCGAAGCATCATTTTCTAAGCATTTGCATTGTTTTATCGTTCGAGGTAAAAATAGAGAATCTACCTTTTTAACTTAACTTTTAAATTTCTTCTATCGTTCATTTCTCTTAGACAATTTGAACTTATGATTGATTACATTCGAAGATCAATTTTATGACTCGGACGTACATCGTCGTAATAGAATCAATAAAATGCATTATTCGGCGAATCATTAGTAATGAAATAATAAAACAAAACTTGTCGATGGTATAGTTATTTTGTTTTATATTATTAATTGATATGTAACTCGTTGAGAAAAAGTGGCAAGGCTTGTGTGACAAAAGGTAAGGAAAAATAAATATTTCAAGAGAAAACTGGTAGTATATAAAGAATGTGGTCGTTTGCATTTACCCAAGAGATACAGGTTGTACAAAAAGTAATTCTCGTCACTCGCTTTTAAATATATTGTCACCGTACAAGATACGTGTATATACGCGTGCCTTAAGTTTTTCTTTTCTTTTTTTTATTTTTCTTTTTTTGAGATAATACCACGAAGTTCTTCTCCCATGGGATGCGAACTTACGGCTGTAACTTGTATTACGTTCTCCTGCATTGTGTATCTATACTCATACAGAAGTACATAGATACGTACGTGTATATGTACGCGAAAAGCCGTACTCACATTTAACACGTATAAAATAGTAATACGAGTTTATATAGGATTCTCTTGAAATATAAAAAATCCTGACAAAAAAATTCTGTACGTTTTAAAAGCATTATATATTTTCAGTTTGCAACGATTGGCAATTTTCAATATCCGATTGTTTATAAAAATTTGATTAAATAATTAATCAAATTTTTGTATTTATTCGCACATAACATTAAATACGAGAAAAATTTGGACAATTCAGATTTATTATGTTCATTTAATTTTGTTGTTGTTGTGGTTGTTATTTTTCATATACGAATCTATTTCGGAACATTCTAAATTATGAATGTATTTGTTTACTTATCAGATACAAAGGAGACATCGCTAAGCGTAAATTCATCCAATCATAACAGAAACGTGTTCGGTCATATATTTCGAGCGTAAATAATGTCGAAATATTTCAAAGAAGATTTATTGAAGTACATCCGAGGTCATCCTTTGGATAGAGAAACGTTTTAAGTAAGAGAACAGTGTTGTGAATCGAGAGTAGAAATGGAGAAGAGGAGAAGGAGCGGTCGGTGCCTTTTCGGCAGCAAAGATCGTTCTCTTTGTACCAGGTCGTAAGGTCGTGTCATCAAGAGAAATTTATTATCCTGGTAGGCGGCAACGATTCAGACCCATGTTCTAAAGCCCAAGAATATTTCGTCTCACGGTCTTTAAATCGAGCGCTCGTAAGAAAGATTTAATTTTTCATTTATGACGATTAAGTTTCGCTTCGACGATCTCGTTTGTATATATATATATTTCTTTTTTTCTCTTTCGAAATGTAACTCCTGTACTTTTCCTTTTTGTACGTTAATTAAAATATTGGACAATTTGAGTAGAGTATTCTACTTTAACTTGCAATAGCTATTAAATCTTTTCGACTCATTTAGATCCGGATTCGAGTTATCGTTCGGTTTTTTTTTCTTTTTATAAAAAGCATTCTTCAAAGATAGTCATTTAAAACGTCGTCGCTTAGACAAACTCTAAATTAGATTTTGTGTTTTAAGAAATAAATGTCGATATTGATTCTGTCGTTGCTAATATTTCTTCATAATTTCGTTATGTATTATTCATTAGTATTGTATATATATAAATTTTCCTTCATTTTAAAACTGAATATATTATAAGAGAAAAGTAGAAAATACTTAAAACGTATTTATCGATGCAGGTGTGCAGACCCTTTTTCAATGGATCCGTTCGAGGACGTTCAACGTAAGTACTTTTGTGGGACAGGGATGTCCAGCACGAGGGATCTTCTTCATTGCCTAAAGCATTTTTTCTTTTTTCAAAAGGCAGGTGTTACGTTCTGCCTGATTAATTTTTCTGACATCTCGTAGGATCCTCGCAATTTGCTCAAAGTATCCCGATCGTATGACAGGTGGCCGTGGCAGAAAAATCACAGACGTCTAATCGTGCTTTCCTATCCTCACCGAAGTCATTACAGTCCAGGTGATCCGCTTTCGGACTCGTTCTTTATTCTCACGAACGATCCTTGGAACGAGTTTAAACATCTTCGTGCCGTTTACTCGCAAGGTGTGCTTCTTCGTCGACGAACGTAATAACAGGTTCTCTCTTTTTACCTTCAAACGGGACTCTATAATTTTAACGAAGGAAAGGAAACAAATTTTTTAAACGATAACTTTTTCTATCCGTCTCGATTCTCACACTCAACATTTGCGAAATTAGACATCTAAACTCTGCCGGTCTTACCAAGGATATATAAAATTACACTGGCATACAAAGAGACAAATAATAAGTAGGTAGGATGTGATAAAATATTCACACACACACACACACACACACACATAAGGAAAAAATTTCGAAGGTACGTGGTTGGATTCGTTGAACTCGAAGGGTAAAAGAGGTTTGATCGATACAGGGTTAAGTTAGGTAAACGAGTTATCAACGTTGGTGAATAAGAGGAACGTTAGGTTTGGGAGGGACGACGGAAGGAATTAACTCCTCGCAATTTCACGTGGTGGACGGTGTTCGTGCTCGAAGACGAGGGAAAGGAGAATCGAGGTGGACCGAAAGGACGCCGGGTTGCCGTGGCTTTACCCTGACCGAGCTGCTGCGCTCCGTGACGGGCCACATTCCAAGCATTCCACACGGTCACGGCCATATCTCCCATTCCTCTAGATTTTCAAGCCGGCACACCAGCGCGACTCTTCTCTCTCTCTCTCTCTCTCTCTCTCTCTTTCTCTTCTCGTCGTATTCACATCTTCGTCGTACAAAAGGCATAAGAGGATACAAGTTCACGTACCATCGACTCTCGCTACTCCTTCCCTCCCACCATTTTCGTTCCTCCTTGCATTCGACGCTTCCCATACTACGCTTCATCCTTACCATGATGATCGAGCGTGCAACAACCCTTGCCAGCCGTCTGATTCACTCGACTCCTCGAATCGAAAGCGACAACGTCATGCACCATATCGAACAATCTATATTTCGTAAAATGTTTCGAAACCCTCTTCCGTGTCCCTCGTGTTCGTTTGGGAACGTTGATAGTATCTGTATTTTTAAGTGCACTGTGCCTATTTCCTCCCAACGATCGTGTTCCAATGATCGATCGCAGAGTAAGTTGTGAGAAATTTCGTAAATGGAAATTAAATTGAGATCGGAGATAAATCGCGTGAAAACGAAAATGGAAGATGCTATATGGATGGGATATGATAATAAATTTATTAATCATTAATATACGAAAAACTGAACGAATTCGTGTTCAGTGATCGTATATTGGAATACCATAATTGAGTATCTCACAACAAGTGTAATCGATATATCGTAGATACGTTTAAAGGTACATATGAAAAAGATATTTAGAGAAATAGAAGATGAGAAAATTTAAACTAAACATATTACCATTCGATCCATTCTCGCACATACATACACGTATACACTATGAACTTATCTAGAAAATTCGTAGAAAATGTCACGTTCCTGTCCGGTGATCAAAGTTAAAAACGCGAAGCAATCTAGTTTATTTAGAGCAATATTTCGATGATTTTGCTTGTCACGCTAGCTCGGTTATTATCTTCGAGTTTCGTCCGTACGGGAAAAACGCTTTACGACCACGTTCGGAATCTTTTCGGTTTTATCGATTTTATCGATTTTATTCGCGCGACAGCGATCTTCCCGGAGAAAATCGAGTTGGATTTTCTTCAGATGCGTTCGATGATTGTGGCGCATTGGGTTGCGGATACGATATAAAAGTAGAATCTTTTCTATCGATTCCGTGGAAGAGAAACGATGCGATGCAAAGTGGTACACTAACGAAATCGATTCGAAATGGAACGGCGGTATTTCGAAATTCAAGGAGAAAGAAAGAAAGAAAGAAAGAAAGAAAGAAAGAAAGAAAAAAGATGTCAAGAAAAGAAAAAAAAAAAGTATTATTCATTCTTCTTGGGGAGGAAGGAGATAGAAAAAATTTTCTCCACTTTCCCCGCTTGAATTTAATCGAGGTTTCCGGGTGGGGGTGTTGAGGTGGGCGGGGATGGCCGAGGGAACAATTTTGATGACTTCGAAATTTTCAATTTATTCCATTCGCCGAATTCCTACGGCGCGCGGTTCGAGATAAAAGGATCCGAGATACCCATTCTTGGATTGAAATGGAAGTCGGGCTCGCATTGTAGGGATTAAAGGATCCACGTCCGGTCCTTCCCGCGCGAGCCGTTGTAATCGAATGAAGTGCGATTCCGTCTCACAACTACCGCCTCTTCTGGCGTGTAATACTGGAAAATTGTTTGACTATCTGCCGAGTACTTTGCTCGACGTGACGTGAAACCGATGGAAGATTGGAAGATTTGAACGCGAGTATTCGTGCTCGGAACGAGAGAAAGAGAGAATGGGATATGGAGCTTTGTATGTACGTATGCGTCAGTATATATGAATGTATGTGTATGTGTGTAGAGAGAGAGAGAGAGAGAGAGAGAGAGAGAGAGAGAGAGAGAGAGAGAGAGAGAGAGAGAGAGAGAGATAGGGGACGACCAACGAGACGACCAACGGGAGACAGAAAGCGAAGTCAAGACATAAGCAGACTCTTTGATCAGCAATTAACACCGACGTCCGAGTTAGAGCCTGATTTACCGTATGCTCATCCACGAACGAGAAGGAGCCATTGACTTTCCCTTTGAATGAACTCTTGAATAGATCTTTGTGCTCTGCTTTGTATTAATCATACATTCGCGGTCGCTGCTTCACGTATTTTTTAAAATGACGAACGGGGAGGGTATAATATGCATATGTGCATGTGTGTGTGTGTGTGTGTGTGTGTGTGTGTGTGTGTGTGTGTGTGTGTGTGTGTGCGTGCGTGCGTGCGTGCGCGCGCGTATCTGTCATAGTCAGATACATTTATTTTTTAAAGTGACAGAGCCTTTGATCGTCTCTCTCTCATGCATTTTCTCTAACATAGTAACGGTTATTATTATTTTCTTTATTTCCACATTGCTATTTCACATCGTGATTGTTGAAAATTTATGTTAGCTTTTAACGTAGAATTTTTTCATTTCTTTCTTTCTTTTCTTTTTTTTTTTTTTCTTTTCACACAAAATTTGTTTCACTTTATGAAAGATATAAATGAGAAGTAAAATTCTACCATCGTTATTAGATCGGAATCATGTAACGTAGCGTGTACGTACAATGTCAATTAGTCTTTCACAAATATAACATCGTTCTCAAACGTAATTGGGTTTTTATGAGTAAGTAAAGAGAAAATCGTTCTCGTTCAAGTTAAGTTTTATTAGTTTTAGGAAAAAGTTGTTAGGATTTGTACGATATCGAGAGATGGATAGAACATATAGACGGATAGACGGGTAGAAAGGAGGGAGGGATAACGATGAAAACTAGAGTCTTTGATCAACAATTAACACCTACGATCGGACTTAGAATTCGATCTTCCATATGCTCATCGAACGAACATATTTGGGGAGCATAGCAACGCGTCTCTCCTCGTATTTCGTCCCCCGGTAAACTGAAATCTCTCTCTCCCTTTTCCCTCTATTTTATCGTCCCTCGACGACACATCCCCGTATGCACAGATTTCAACAATATACCTAGTAGAATACCCAGGCGTACGTACGTGTTTCAGTCACGCCTTCGATCGAGTTTCGATATCGATTGGAAAGTTTCGGATAACACGCAATTGCCAACTTTCGAGAATATCGCTTCGATAAATCTAACCGATAACGAGTTAATGTTTATAATCTCGTCGATAATCTCATCGATATTTCATTCATTTCTTTTTCTTTTCTCTTTTTATTCCTTTTTTTTTTTTCTTCTTCTTTTTAGTCGAAACGGTTAACACACATTTACTCTCTCATTGTTTTACATTCCTTTTGTCAATTTCTTCTGGGTGAGGAGGAGATCCGGGTTTAATATCAAAAAGCCACACGTACACAAGCCGATAGATGACACTTTCTTCCATTAGAACTACCTCCAAGAGAATTCGAAGAATTCAATGGACTGACTAGCGAGGTCATCCAATCGAGTTCTAAAGCGCAAGACGGCGGTATTTTACGTAACGGTGTCTTCCTTCGGAATTTGTCGTTTTAACCTTTCCCGTTTATCTTTTTATCATTCCTTCTTATCGGAAATTAATATAATAAATTGTACGTCGAAGTTTGAGAAGCGATATGTTTCTTTTTCTTCTTTTTAAACGATCGGTCAAAGAAACTTCTTTTATTTCTCATGGTAGTACGACGTTAAAAGTTCGTGAAAACGTGTGACAAATCATTTACACGCTTTGTACTTAACTATTACGAGAGTATAAACGTTTTGGACCGAGAAGAACGTTGATTCGAGGACGATTACGAGAGCGGGGCTTCATAGAATTTTATTGTTCACCTGAGAAGAGCAAGTGTGTTAGCAAGTAAGGTAGAGGTTGCTCGTAGTGGGTTCATTACGATGTACAGGATAATGAGTTCACCTCTGTGACTCGTGTAGCTTACAGGCCTCCTGGCCCCCAAGCCTTGCAGTCAACTTCGAGAACAATAGGCTGCGACCGAAACACAAACTGTACTTTCATTAGGGAGTCATTAGTACTCATAACTAATGAAATTAAGTTCCTCTCTTAAGTTTCTACCTTGTCTCTTATGTGCCAACGTGTACGAAAAAAAGTGCATACCCTTGTACGCCCACGCTTTATTTACTTATCATTATCGTCAATAATTGCGATTAAGAATAGTACATTTGTTGTCTGTGCCATTTTAGATCTCTTTTCGTTGTCGTTAAGTAAAATCGTTCTAAGAAAAATATTCGATATTTGTCAGTCTACTTTGACGTCCCTTCACGATCATGAATATTTTCATACGATTGATAGAAATGAATGTTAAAGAGTAGAGTGTATCTTCGGTAAAGGCAGAAAAAAGGTTACCGATAAGAGTAACCTAACCCACGATACCCCATGTAATCGTGCGAAGCTGGCATTTGTCTTTCGATATTATCTCGTCTCGTCCTGTTATCGCATCAAGTATTAATAGCGAACACGAAGCAGAGATACCCAAGTTTATTGGTAGTTAATGTCTTAAGTAATTTATCGATAGGAAAGGTTATATAAAGAGGCGCGATGCCTGTGCAGGTTCCTCCCGTGAAACCTGCTACCACTTTGGTTGAGTCAGACATTCATAAATAATTGGTATTTAACCACGAGTTTGATCACTTTTCCGATAATCCGTTTAATATTCTCCCTTACATCTTTACGATATCCTGGATTTTCCTATGCTTGCAAAATCTCATCATCGATGAGATATAAATTCAATATGTCGTATTTCCTATGCATTCCTATTGGTTTTTGTAAAATTAAGCAGGCTGGACAAAAAAAGAAAAAACAAATGTCAAATATTCAACGATATTAAATTATTTCAAAAATCGTGATAACGCATTTCACACGTTTGCATAATCATGGTAATAATAATAATAATAATAATCTTTCGTACGATTTCGTTCTCGCTCGAGGGCTTTCATCGTTTTCATTCGTATCATTCAAGTCATTGCTGTTATCACGATAATTTATAAAAGTTTGAATAGACGAGAGAGTAGTTCGTGATAATCCCATCTGTTCTCCGTGCAACGTGATCGTTTCTATCTGATACTGGTGCGTTCTATCCGATAAGGTATTAATGAGAACGTCGAATGATAGTAATTAACTGGCCGTTACTACGGCACGCGTACGGCAATACATTTAATTATCTATCGAAAGTTATAATCCCTTCGCGTTGATGCCACTGTGGAAAATTAGCGTTAAGTGATTCGAAGGATCATTAAATCGTGATTTACATTCGGCTCTTTGCTATTAAATCGGATATCGGCGTACATATGTGTTTAGAAACAATTGGTCGAATAAACGTTAAAATTGTTTGCCTAATAGGATAGACGGATAACTTGTTGAATCCAGAACGTGTTTAGATAAACTATAATCGAACGAGCAACGTGATAGAACAATGATCGGAGGAAATCGATTAAAATAATAAGGAAATTATGTTTGACAGGATATTGTATGATTAAAATTAAATGACGGATTACATTATCGGTCTATCTTAATTATATCAATGAAAATGAGTAAACGGTCTTTTTATGTTTCGGAATGGATGGTACAAACCACGCGATGCTTTTCGAGAAAGAGAGAGAGAGAGAGAGAGAGAGAGAGAGAGAGAGAGAGAGAAATGAAGGGAGAAAGAAGAGAGGAAAGGCACGCGAGCACGGGTGGTGCGAGTAATTGTCATCGTGAGCGCGGAGAAAAAGCGTGAGGCAAAAGCGGAAGTGTGCTCGAGTAAAGTGGATAAGCGTTATGGCGGTATACACGCGTGGCGGCAGGCACGTTACCAAACACACACGAATGCACGTACACACACACACACACACACACACATAACACACACAACGACGACACATGCACGTAAACATACACACACACATACAGGCAGAAAAAGAGAGTACACGCAACGGGCATGCCGAATAGTCTCGTCGCACCGTCGCGAAAGAAGCACGCCTGCTGTTTCCAACTTGACGCTCCGTAAAAGCTTCGTAGACGACGCCGACGGCGCGACGAGACTTAATAAGTTTTGTCGCATCCGTAAAATGACTTTGCAAATGCGTCAATGGTGACCGCACGTAGGAGAGAGAAAAAGAGGACACCAGACTGGAGGGAAGAAACGTTTGGAATCATTTTTTCTTCTCTATTCTCGTTCCATTTAATTTTACGGAGTACGTACGTACATACGTATGTTGCCTTTAATAATTCGACTTGTATATATATTAGTCTAAGACCGGTCCAAGTTGTTGAAAATCCTACCTTAAGCTAACTTAGACGTAAAGTTTTGACGTCTAAGAATCTTCATGGTGGAAATTCGAGGAGTAAACTAGTAAGGAGATATATATATATATATATATATACTAAGTTTGAAAGGGTATATATGTGTGTGCATACATACATACATACATACGTATATACATATATATATATATATATATATATATATATATATATATATGTATGTACGTATATATACATATACGAGGAGCCCAAAGTCACTCGATACAGTTATTAAAGAACGCGTTTCTCATTATAAATGGGAACTGAGACATAAAAAATGTTGACCGAAGGAAGTTGAGGTTCCTGTGCGTATATTAGGGGAGGTACCAATCGAAATTCTATCGTATCGAATATAACCACCGACGACTCGAAACGAAGATCATTCTCTCATTAAGAATCATCGAGAACTGGTAAGATAATACCGGAAAGTCTGGCCACAGGAAATGACGAGAATAGACGATGAAACGAGAGGATGAGAGCGCACATATCCGAGACGCGGCGAAAGCGCGTTCGTCACGGTGTAATTTAAGGAGCTTCGACGCCCTCCCTGTGCATATATATATATATATATATATATATATATATATGTGCATACAATACATATGGACTCGATAGTTCCGCTCAGACTATCCTCCTTCGTTCGCGAAACGATGTAAAAGTACATCGAGAAGAGTGGTGGCAGAAGTCGCGTGACGTCGAGTGGGATCGTTCTTTCTTCTTTATTCTTTATTTACCGACTCTAATGGCTTCTGGCAGGAGGACAAGAACGAGGGTTCTCCTGCTAGGAGAAGAGTATCGTCCTGACGGACGGTGTCAATTATATTCCCATAGATTCCTCGTACTTGGTCCGAGATGGTCTTGCCAAAGAAGGTCAACGTTGGAAAACTAGGTATAAAGATGTTCTTTCTTTCTTTCTTTCTTTCTTTCTTTATTTCTTTTCTTTTTTCCTTCCCTTTTTCTTCTACTTCTATAGAATCACTTTAAACCTGAAATTCACGATCATCGAGGGGGCATTATTATTCGAGAGATCGTCGAAGAACGTATTATCGAGCAGGAACGTAGCCAGGTGTAACTCGTGTGCCATGGTCTGTAGTCGTCGTCGACAGAGTCGAGAGTTCATATTGTACCGGGGTATACTATGAGGTGCCTCGAGAATAATGGCGTCGCCCTTTGTACGCGATGCTCTATTGATGTCGAAGGGAATTCCTTAACGTACGCGATCTGGAAGGTACCCCTCCGTCTGTCTCTCTTTCCACATTTTGTACTCCCCTATTTTTTTTCTCTCTCCCTCCCTCTCTCATACACACACACACACACACACACACTCTCTCTCTCTCTCTCTCTTTCTCTCGTTCTTTCGGCTTTTCTTTCTTTCTTTTTTTCCTCGAGAACGAGAAGAAGAGCCTTCTCGGTACGAATCGGTCTAGGGAAGAGAGGAAAATGAACTCGAGTTCGTACGTGCCATTGTCGTGTCCCCAAGGGTACGTAAAGTTCCTAGGGATTTTTTGGAGGTTTCGAGTCGCAAGGAACCGAGAGTGAGATCCAAATTTAAGAAGGGAAGGGAGAGGAACTCCCGTCGAGGTGCCATGATAAAATTTAAAGTGTGTATTGTGAGGAGGCATGCACATAGAGTTCTCTCTCTCTCTCTCTCTCTCTCTCTCTCTCTCATTCTCTCGTTAAACGTCTGCGGCTTTTCTCTCGTATAGGACAGATGCCGCTAGGCGAGGGCGTCCGGAATGTTGTCTCGCTGGATTTTAGAAATTGTACGGGTACCGTCGAGCACGGTACCACCTTTAGTTTCGAACGAACGAATCTTTTCAGGGCCGCTAGGGGTACCCTTTTCAAAGACAACCTTGGAGGACTTTATTGAAGCGGCGTTAAGTTATTTATGCGTTGGACCGAAACGAACGCATTATCCTCCTCGATCCACGCATAAGAACACAATCCTACGTTGTTTAGTTTCTTTTTTTAACCCCTCCCCCGTTTCTTCGACACAGTGCCACCTGAATTACGCGATCTCGCTTATAGCTTTTGGATTATGGATAGAGGAGCCTTTGGGCTGACCATTAAGTACACGTTCAGAAGAAATTTAATTCCGCGTGATCGAGGGTAAACATTTGTTTGGCTTAAATGTCAACGATGTCCTTTCGATAGTCATTATTCGTATTACGCAAATCGTATTTGTTAGATAAGTCAAACTTATTTGTCATGTCAATTCATTGACATTTCTAGCCTTTTCTTTATACTTTACGAGGAGAACGTGTTCAGGTATCCCTTCACCGCGATATTTTTTTCTTCTTTTCTTTTCTTTTATTATGTTTTTTTCTTTTCTTTTCTTTTCTTTTCTTTTTTCTCAAAGACGGTTGGGCAATTTGGAAATCGAAGGCGCCTCGAACGTTTCTCTGGGTAAGGGCATCGTAATTATGGTCTTGAATGAAAATGCAAGGAGTATCCTTCTTTAATCGTTCTTGTTTGATCTTAGAGTAAAGTAATGACCCGTCGGAGACCTACTAACATTTCGTCGAATCATCGTTATTGTGTAAGTATAGGATGAGATTGGAATTAGAGGAATCTCATCGTTGCATTCTGCATAAGCCAAAGGGGTACTCACTCGTAAGGTGTATCGCTTTTCTTTGTTGTATCTCTTTAGATCGAGTAAATTAGGTTTACATGTATATCGATAAATTCGATATCTACCATCGATGGACATAATCTCTCTCTCTCTCTCTTTTTCTTTTCTTTTTTTTTTATTCAATAAATTTATTGCCATCTAAATAACAAGAGAGCTGACTCCGAAGCAATTTAATTATGCTAATTCGTTGAAACTTTCTGTACTTTCCAAAGTGTCTCGATCGTTCTGGCTTTATCGCCGGTCAAATCGTACGATCTGCGATTGTTGATAAACCGACGAATTAAAGCTCGCAATGACTTTCTACGAATGGTGGACAATTAAAGGCGAGGAGATAAGGTAAACGACAGAAAATTATGTATCTACCCGATTCTCCGAGTAATACGATAAACCTACGCATAAAAGGAGACGAAGAGAGAGAGAGAGAGAGAGAGAGAGAGAGAGAGAGAGAGAGATAGGAGAGAGGTAAAAAAAGAGAGAAAGGTATAAATAGATAGATGCTATATTCGGTGGTAAGTTCCTTTTCGTTTCGTGACTCTCTTCTCTGAAACGATACTCTTTAAACTCTTTGCTGCTGTCTTTTCCACCTAACGTGCTTTTTGAGTAAGGTCGCGTTTCAAGTGTCGACGATTAACGTTCTCCGTTTTCTCGGCTAACCTTTTAATCTTCCTACGACGAGTGGGTTTATCTAAATTATACTCAGTGTGTGGGAACGTCCAAAGAGAGACGAAGAAAAGGAAAGAGAGAGAGAGAGAGAGAGAGGGAAAAAAACGAAAAGAATAAGAAGAAGGAGGTGTCGGCAGTATAAATGCGTCCTACGGTCATAGTTTTGCGTCAGCTAGTATAGCGGGTATTAATTTCAAAGAGCTTTTCGAAAGGAAAATCGAACTACGAGTTCCCGGTAACGTTTACGGCGTTGCGTCGCATACAACGTGACGACTCTCACTCGAATAAAAATCCTGCGTTATTTCGCTTTCTCCTCTGTAACGTTCACACCGGATCGAGTTTTCGATAGTGGATCGAGTGTTTTCTTTCTGCGATAAAGCGATAATTGAATTTATTCGTTGTAGGATACAGCAGTCAAAGCAAGGCATTCTATCTACAGGATGTTTCAACGATTACGACTTCCCCGATCGCGTGATAATATGCCCATGAAAGTGTATAAAGTAGAATATCTCGCTTATGAGAACATGTTGTTCGATCGTTCGAACAATATCTCAAAAAGGAAAGAGATAAACGTTAGAGATTTATTTACGAGGAGTAAACTTTTATATCACTAACGTTAGTTTACACAGTGATTTTAAAAGGTTGTAGATATACAAATTCGTCAGTACATATCGCATACGAACTTTTAAGATTTTTTTTTTTATTTTAATCATTCGATAAATATTACGCTTTCTAAATTTTATATATATATATATATATATATATATATATATATATATATATATATATATATATATATACACACACACACACACACACACACACCATTAACACCTATTTATAAATATACCCTGTAAATTCAAAGTTACATTATTCCTATCAAGTTACTACTTATTTCCTGTTATACTTGGAAATATTTACAAAAAAAAAAAAAAAAGAAAAAAAACAAAAAAATAAATAAGTCACAGAGTTTTATGTTACTATTTTCCACGATTTCATTATGAAACAACGTTAACGAAAAAACTCTTCGGAGATCGTGTTAGGCGGTTAATGAATTTCTTTTTTCAATTTTACAGAGTGTTTAGAACGCGGCAGCGAAAGACTGGTCGAATGATACGGTAAAGGATCATAAAAGAGACAGGCCGTTGTTAAAATAGCAGCAGCACTATGGTGGCTGTCTATCGGTAAAGGGGCAAGAAGAAGCAACGAGCGGTCTCCCATGGCACGAGTAGCTATACGGGCCTGAGGAATGCGCTCGTCCGATCCCACGGCTTATCCCCCCCCCATCCCTCCCCCTCCCGCCCTATTCTTTATCTCTCTTACTCTCTTCTCAGATCGTAGTATTACTAAGGTTAGCCTTCTACTCTACTGCGTGGATTCGAACGATCGAAGTGAGTACTACTACGATCGTTACGAATTATTCAATTCCATTTTTATCAATGTTTCATCGAGAATAAGTCGTTTCTAAGTTGTATCCTCGAGTCGTACCTTGAAACTTATGCAATACTTATGTTAGACTCGAAGGAATAGAATTTTTGTCCGAAAAAAATGTGCGACCTTTCACCGATCGGATCGAATTCTTCCTTGAACGAAGACAATTTTGTTTTCTCTTTTCCCGTTCTTATTTATGTCTTCGTCGATTCAATACTTTTGTAGTTTGGATTAATAATAATGTTCGTTGGAAAATATTGCATGTATCGATGGGCACATGCGTAAATAGATATTTTTGGTTCGTTCTTCTCAAAATATTCTCATCTTGCGGTATAAGTATAACGGTTAAAATAAGACGCGTATAGTCATTGGCGAAGTTAATAACGTTTATGCTTATTTTCCGACGACATAACATAAAGGAGAGCCAATTTTCAATGGAATGACTGACTCCTTACTTGTAGCATCGACACACTCGAGGTCATATTGCGGTACCGCGAGCTAATCGCGATTCGCTAATACCGTGAGAGGTACATACTGTGCTCGGTGATTTGCAGGTCGTCGTAGTAGTGGTCTTCGTCTTTGGATTAGCGGTTAGAGTTCGTTCGGAGGCAAGTAGATCGAAGATAAAACAGCCGATGCTATGAACGGCACTTCGAGATCCTTTTTAATGACGCAACTCTCTCTCTCTCTCTCTCTCTCTTTCGAATGCTCGCGTGAAAGTTAACTTGTATCGTTTGCCTTGCTACTTATATATATATATATATATATATATATATACACACTGTTTAAACATACTTCTTGTTTTTTTTTTCTTTTCAGAAGAATAAGAAGAAGAAGAAGATTCGGCCATTCGAGTAGTACCTTCTTTTTTTTTTTTTTATTCTCACTCGCTAACGGTTCTCTTGTTCTCCAATAAGAAGAAAGGAAGATAGGCATCATGTTCGCTTACGTGCCTTAATCGTATTTCAAGTGGGCGTTTTAGACCTCGACATCGTTTAGATATTTTAGACAGCTAAATAAGTCAACGTGAAAGTTCGCAAAGCTGCGACGACGGCTATAACGATATTCGATATTAACATACATACATATATATATATATATATATATATATATATATATATATATATACACGCATACACGCGAGCATATGTACGGTTACGTAAAACGTTAGAAAGCAACGATTCAATTTTCCATCGTACGTACTTTTAATCATACCGAGATTCTAGATAATCTTTCGCGTGGCTAATCTATTTCTTATAATCGGTCACGATTCTCTTCGACTTCCTAGTCGTACCTTTGTTGAGATCGTACGCTTCGAAAGTCGCGAATTGATCTCACATTTTCTTTCCCAACCCTTTTCCTCCCTCCCCCGTCCCCCGTACGATCCTATCGTAAATTCGTATATTTTCGAAACGTAGATTGTCATTTCACGTTCTCTGTCCCCAACCCACTCCTCACCCGTGAAAAGTTATTTCATCGGTGGTGTCGTAAAAATCATAAATTCCATTGGCACGAAAGAAACTGTAACTCTTCGATTACCGTTATCTGCCTCGACGATCGCGATCGATTCGCGTAATCGTTCATAGATCCTAAGTATATCGAACTTACTTTGAGTTTTTGCGTATGACCGCATCGACAGCAACAATAGGACATGTAATCTGGTAGAGCTGGCATAAACTTAAGTTGCTCCTGTTGTTGCTGCGAGTACTCGTCGACGAGTTTGCGATAATGTACCCTGAAAATGGGCCGTGTTGCGTTTTGCGAGCCCTTTCCGAGGCGTCCCATAATCGCGGAGAATGCGGCAAGGATTTTACGTCCGCGTGCGAACCTCCTCATGCCACGACGACCGTTGCACCGCTTCGTCTTCGAACTCGAGACTCGTACTCGCAGCCCTTTCTCCTCCGATCCTTTGCGATCCTTTCGACGATATCGCCGACCTCGTCTTCCTCCTCCTCCTCCTCCTCCTCCTCCTCCTCCTCGCCGATTCCACACCGACGCTATCGTTTCTTCTTCATTAACGATCTAATGAAAATGTCGTTATTTCTCCTTTTCCTTTCTTTCCTTTCTTTTTCTTTTTCTTTTTCTTCTTCTTCTTCTTCTTCGCAGCAGCAGCAGCAACACCACCACCACCACCACCACCACCACCACCACTAACACCACCACTAACACCACCACTACCACCACCGTAAGTTAATTCGTCTTAACAGTTACGGTATTTTTTCTTTCTTTCGTTCTTATTTTTTTATTTCTTTTTTCTTCTTTTTTTTTACGTCGGTTCAATAAAGTACGAAATAAGGGAAAGAGATAAACACAAGAAGAAAACCGCGTTTGTACGCTCACGAGATTCTTTTAAAAATTCCTAATCGATTGGTTCGTGCGAAGTTAGTTTACACACGTTTCACGGCACACCTTAAGGCACTTTCTAAATCGTGTTACATAGCGAGCACCACAAACGGGATGGTAGTAGCATCTACCAGCACTTAGCACCGACGAGGCACACTTTCCACTTTAATTGTCGCGGCGCCTTCAACTCCGAGATATAGTTGAGCTTCCGAGCAGAGAATTCGTCTGGAATTCTCGAAGGCCTCGAAGACGATTTGTCGTCGTCGTCGTCGTCGTCGTTCTCTTCTTCTTCTTCTTTCTTGGAATTCGAACTTTGTCGAAGTTTCAAGTGTCTCTTGAAAATTGACTTCTTCGAATTGATATATATATATATATATATATATATATATATATTTCGATAACTCTAATCGTCTCTGTTTCTCTTTCTTCACTAAGTTCTCCTGGAAAGAGGTCAAATTCGTTTAACAGATCCAAGAACTTTCGGATTTCTACTTGTCTCTCCTTTATCTTTTTCTTTTTCTTTTTTTTCCTTTATCCCCGAGAATCAGGAACATTCAAAAATAGTTGTTCTCGAGGTACGCGTGATCGGAGGAACTTGCTTTTTTCTCTCTCTCTCTCTCTCTCTCTTTTTATATATTTTAAAGATTATTCAGACGGAGCGAAGTAAGTTCCTATTTCCTTCCATGATATTACTATTATCGTTGGCAGGTGACGATCCTAATCGGTGATCGGCAAAAGACCGGTCCGTAAGAATGATTGATAGAGAGAAAGAGAGAAAGAAAAAGAAAGAGATAGAGGTGGAAAGGGAGGATCAAAGGATGTACACTCGTTGGCACACGTAGAAGAATATACTAGGTGTCGCTCTGCATGCCGATCCGCGGAAACCGGTTAACGAGTTCCACTCGCGAGTTCCAGCCTCCGTTGGCTCGCCTTTCGACTGTCAACTCGGCCGGATCCACCGCTTCTGGCTCCTGCTCTTGCTCGAGAGCACTCTATCTCTCTTTCTCTCTTTCTCCTCTTGGAAAGAGAGAGAGAGAGAGAGAGAGAGAGAGAGAGAGAGAGCAAGAGAGATCTCCTTTTTCTCTTTTTCCCCCACTCTCACGTTTTTCCAGTCGCAGGATGCAGAAGGAGAAGGCGCGTTTTTCCGTTCGAGTTGATTCACCTTCCTCTTCGCTTTAAGGCCTCCTTGCTATGGGCAGATGTAGGGTGGGGTGGGGGTGGGGGGGGGGAGAGCGTTATCGCGATCCTCGAGGCTCCGCCGTCCTTTTCTCGCGAACATACGCGTCATACTTTCTTCCCGATCGGAAATATTCCTTGTCCTTAATATAAGCGCACACGTGTCTTTCATCTGTATCAAGCACACATATGATACCTTTTCTTTTTATTTCGAAAAGCGTCGTCTTAAGACGACTAACTAACGTTCGTAAGTTAATTCGAGATTTTGACGATTCTTCCTCATCTTAACTTCTATCTTGGATCGTCGATAGTTTCGAGAACACTTATCGAACCCTCGCACATTGTTACCAGATACGTATAATAAATAGGCCGTTCGAACTTCTAGCACTACTAATTGAATATAACCCGGCATCGAAGTCACCGAAGTCAAGTTCTTAATCCACCTTTTTTCACGAGAGCTATCTTTGAAATACGCCGAGAGGATAGAAGGAGAAAGAGAGGGAGAGAGAGAAAGAGAGAGAGAGAGAGAGAGAGAGAGAGAGAGAGAGAGAGAGAGAAAGGGAGGGAGGGAAATCGACTTTCTAGCCGGTCGTAGCGGCTACAGCGATACCTTCTCGGTACGTGAAGAGAGAGAGAACTGAAGTCTCGAAAGAGGAGGCAAGCAAGCAAGCAAGCAAGCAAGCAAGCAGGCAAGCAAGCAGGCAGGCAGGCAAGCAGGCAGGCAGGCAAGCAAGCAAGCAAGCAAGCAAGCAGGCAGGCAGGCATCGAGGAAGGAACCAGCCAGCCCACACGGCGTTCACGTCTTCTCCCCTCATCCTTCTCCTCTTTCTCCCCACTTCTCCCCCACCAAGGCGCGAAACCGAGCGGACCGACCGACCGACCGACCTCTTCTCTCTCCGACCGCTTTCTTGCTCCAACTGCGGCATTGAACACGTTCAACGGCAGCTGGCGAATACCCGACGTCTTCCGTCCTTCTTACTCTCTTGCTAGATCCTCTCTGTTTCTCTCTCTCTCTCTCTCTCTCTCTCTCTCTCTCTCTCTCTCTCTTATACTCGTGCTCGTAAAGAGAAGCATCGCGCCGATCGCATGAGTTTGCGATTCGCGTTCTTTGACCTCCCTCTGGCATGAACTACCCTTTGGCGCTACGTACCTCGACGTAGAGACGTCGTCGAGAAGAGAACGACATTGCCTTTCGCAACGACTCCAGTATTTCCGGGGAAATTTGCCTTTACCGCGATACCGTCTATCTACGTGCAGGTACTAAACAATCTTTTAATTGCCTCCCCTTTAATGAGAGGTAAATATTATACAAATTAAGTTTGATGCATTGTCCGATTACTCGGTGGTAGGGTAGAGTATATGTTTCGAGAACGTTTTTACGTTTAAATCAATGAAACAGTAACGTTGAACACTACACCACAGGATGGAATTGGTAAAAACGTGAGAAGTATGGGAATGGAAAGTCAGGTGAGTGTAAATAGAGTATCATTCTTTGTCGATCATCGTACTGTTAAAAATCACTTCCGTGCTCATTGCTCGAGTTAGTCCAAGCACTCATCCGTATCTCGCTGATAGGCCGTAAAGTCAAGGGTCTTTTTTTATATGGTAGGAAAGCTAATTCCCTCGAGGCATTATCACGAAGTTTCTTACATCGATGTTTACGACCTTAATGATCCTCTCGTATCGGTAATATTTATTTTTTAAGTGCAGTTGTTAAACGTTTCCACTTCTGAGAAAGTACTTTGAAGGAACAATAAAGGCGACATGGTTATTCTTGGATAAACGTCGTTGAATAAGTTGATTAGGGACAAACTAATGATAATGTTTATGGTAACGTTATAATCGTTAATTCGATGATACAGTAGATTCGAGAATCGAACACGAACGTGATAAAAGCTTACCAGTAATATGAGATCTCAAAAGAAGATACTCCCTTTATTGACCTGATTTCCTTCGAGGCGATCCACTCCAAGACGGAAGTTCTATTCTCTGCTCGGGTGGATACTGCACCGTTCCTAAATTCAATTAGGACGGTAATTCAGTGACTAGGGTTTTTTTTTCCGAGCTACCGAACGACCGGATGTGTGATTGTAATAACAACGTCAGCCGATATTCTCCCCGGAGATTTTTGTTTTTCCAACATAATTTATTTCGAGTTCAAATACTTTCGAGCCGTATCATCGTTTAGTTAAAATTCTAACAGATTGACAATTTCATTGGATATTGGTACCAAATTGATTTCGTTATTATCGATGAATATATTATCTCTTCTTTTATTCACAACACTTTTTATACAACAACGTTGAATGAATATGAAAAAGACAATTTAATCCTTTCACTCGTTGAAAATACCCGTTCTCCGCTTGGAAAAATCTTTATTATTATTATTATCGAGCGTTACTGCAGTTATATATATATATATATATATATATATATATATATATATATATATATATATATATATATATATATATATATATATAGATAAATGTATATATGCCTAGGTTTATGGGATTAAACTTGACAGGACTTCGAAACACGCGAAATATATAAATTACTAAATTTTTCCCTTCAAGAGAAACGTTTAATCGTCGATATCACTGTGATACTTTTAGCGAATAATAAGTTTATAAATGGTTGAAGTTTGGACAGCCGCGCGCGCGCTAATAAATCGTCCTGCGTTTTTTTGTTTTTCTTTTGAAACGAATTCAAAAAGAAGAGGATTTAAAGATAAGGACATCTTGTGCAATCGTTTATGCAGATAGTGCTTTATGATTCAAGGAAGCTCTTTCAAGTTTCTCGCAAGAAATTATGACGAAACTCTGATGGCCCATCCGCCTTATTACAAAGAACGAAAATTATTGTACGCCACTTTTGGATGAATATGTTAAGGAAACTTTTGCTCCGCGTAAATTTGCATACCAACCACGGACTCGGTTTGATATATTTTTTTTAATAAACTTCGGAGGATCTTAAAAAGTGGACAATAATTTTTTATTTATCGCGATATTATAATAATGAATTTCAGAACGGTCATCGATTATTACGTTTCGACGATGAAAAGCGTATGTAAGATGAATGGCATCGAACGGTATAATTTTGAAAATGAGATTTATATTTGATGTTAAGACGTTCGGCGTACGAGTAAACGACGGAACGAATGAATTTATGCTTTGAAAACGATTATAATATATTGAAAAATGCACGTAAGAACTTTCATCGGTTTTCGAACTTTCTTCTTTTTATAGATATTCGATAAAATAAAGTATACCTATGGTCGAACGTTCGTGCGTGTGTGTCTAAGTAGCAATTCATTTCTTTGTTTTTTCTTCGCATGACGTACAAGTATCTTAGAATTATAGAAAATTGCATTAAATTAGCGAGTAAAAAAGAAAAAAAGAAAAAAAAAAGAAAAAAAAGAAAGACGAAAGGGATGGTTTTCAAAGTTGGTTTGGATTTGAAATGGTTTTACCAAGAGTTTAGCAATTTTATCGGCGATAAAAATAACAGATATTCGCCGTTCTTCTTGGCATTCCTGGAACGCGTACAGTGCTAAAGCCGAGTCGTCAAGCGAAATTCCTGTCATAAATGACAAGATCCTCGCACGGCAACGACGGATCTCCGTTTCTCTTCTCGCGAGTAGTTCGAGACTCGTTTGCGAATGTTACTTTTTGTCGTTCTCATCCTTATCGTCGTTGTCCGTACCATCGTTGCCTCTTGCAAAGAAAACTTTAACCAACGTGAGGGTAATAAAGGTTTAGAAAGAAAAAGAAAAAGAAAAAAATAACATCGGGACTCGGCGTGCCTTAAATAGTCACGCGCCTTCGTCGTGGCCCTTTACTCTTATTCACTTTTTTACTCTTTTCATCTTTTTCGAGGAATCGTTTCGAATCGGGCACGATCCTTACGATATTTCGTACATTTTTTTTTTTTCCTTTTTCTTTTTCTTACGTACTTAGCCAGATATAGGAGCAGAACGGAGAAGGAGGGCGGTGAGTCGAGATATCACCGGATAAAAAAGAAAATGAGGCTGGCTCGTTGTGAAGTACGAGGAGCAACGTACCTACGTAGGTTTCTTCTTCGATTAGTCTACACTATTATCTGTGCGGGAATGCCAAGGCCGACTTCATTCCGGGCCAGCGATGATCGCCATTGATGCACCGGGTGCATGTACCTACTCTACTAGCAGCGAATGTACCTTTAATCGTTTCTATTCGTTTTAACTCGTGTATCAATTCGAACTTCATTATGCGATTAACTAGAGAATTACACGAATTAAATCGCTGAAAGATTTGAACATCGTTAAACAATAATAGTCCGTGGAATGGTACTCTGTATTTTTCTCCCTATTTTTTCTCTCCTTTCAATTTTGCTCGAGACGATCAACTCGATATTTTTTTCCCTATCCCCTTACCCCTCCCCCCTCATCGCTTCCATAAACTCTATCGAAAACTTTTAAGTATGTATTCATAGAGACGATATCGTTCTTAGGAAAGAAACTTTCTCCTGACATTTGGTAGCCTGATGACTTCCTTATCCGCAAGAAAACGTATCCGATCTCTGACTCGACGTGTTCACGAGTTAGATGCATCACAACGGAATTCTGAGATTTCTCTTCGCGTTGCATAGCTTCACGCGACTCGGACTACTATCATCGAATATTAATCGAGTCTTTTTCCTGGAGTTATAAATACGTGCATCGTAAAAGTGTCTCTCTCTCTCTCTCTCTCTCTCTTTTCTTTTTTTTGTTCGACATACGGACATCTGGACTTTAGGGTTTCCAGATGTGTAACCGTGGAAAATCTTATGTTAGAAGCGTAACGTTAGAACGTCTTTATACGAGCCGTTTATTTTATCTTTCTTATTTTAATGATCGATTTATTATCGTCTACCACGTCGTACTTTTGAGATTCCTCAGAGATAAATGTACCGTTATCACTTCATCTCGCGATATAACTTAACACGGCAAAAACTTTTAAATTGTAACGAAGTAAAACGAATGATTGTTACGAAAAAAAATAATGTTTTTTTCTTTTTCTTCTTTTTTTCGTAATAAGTATATCTCTTCGAAACGATCGTAAACTATACGCCACTTATCCTTCTCGTCGATCTTTCAGCTAATTAATATTTTTTTGTCTTCATTGCGACACCATACGTACGTACGTACATGCATATATACATAAACGTTCTAAATCGAATGTATATGTTTAAGCAAAGAATATCCATGATGTAATTTGCATCGTTGTCGTTTTGGAGAAACAGTCATTTGTCTCAAAATTGCAGTAGGCTCGCAATGACCAGTATTATTTATGATCTTGTCAAAGAGAATATAACGGAATCGTTTTCACGTGTAAGAGATAAGTGCCTGTAATTATATTTTCAGATGAGAATTAGAAAAGGAAAGATAAAAATGTGGGATGATATAGGGGAAAAGGAAAAAGATATGATGGAGACGAAAAAGTGAACATCATTCGGATCTTAAGAGGAAAAATTACGTGGAGTCGACATCGAGTGTAGCTTTAACGACTTGGAAACTGTTAAAGTGATGTCATTGATGTTGGAGTCGAGTTAAATTACGTTGAAATTATGTTAATTAAACTATCCTCGAAACTCATTTGGGTTTATCGCTAGAAGTGTTTAGCTTTCAGCCAAAAAAAAAAAAGAATATTGGTTTACGATTCTTTGATATTGATTTATTTATGGTAGATTTCGTGTATTTTTTTTTTTTTTTAACAAGAAGAAGAAGAGAGAAGAGAGAGAGAGAGAGAGAGAGAGAGAGAGAGAATTACGAAGAATCAGGCACAACTATAATAAAACTTCGTAATAAAATATCATCGTCTCTCATCTGTTCGTTTCCAAACGAACAATCGTTTCGTTCATTTACTTGGATACACAGTCTAAAATTCGACTACCCATCCTTCCATTTTTATATTTTGAATGAAACTCTACAATTCGATTTGATGTTTCGTTTTTTCCGCTTCGTTTCAAACTACAATACGTTCCTTTCGACCCCGAGTCATTATTCGGTGAGCCTCGTAGACATTGAACTTCGATTTCTTCTTTCTTCTTTCTCCTTCTTCTTCTTCTTCTTCTTCTTCTCTCGTTTCGTGCCGTTTGAAACGATAAAGAAACGAGAGAGAGAGAGAGAGAGAGAGAGAAAAAAGGAAGGAAGAAAATGTGAGAGGAAGAGCAAGGAGTCGGAGATGAAGGAGATTACGAGAAAAAGAAGAAGGCGAAGACGTACGGAAGGAATTCGAGATATTTTCTTGTCGTCCCGAAACGACAACGTGGACCATTGAACCTTTTATTTACTCGGCAGGCTTCGAGAAGACTCTTCACCGGGACGTGAAGTGGATCGTCTACATCGCCGATTGCTCGAGACCCCATTTCACGAGTAATCGTATGGAACGTTATATACGCAATGGTGCTTCTATGAAGATGCGCGATTCTTCAACGTCTATGAATTCCTTGTCTCTCGAAAATGCCAACGAGCATCGCTTATGATTCGCGGCATTGAGAGAAGGAAAGGGACGTGAAAGAAGAAAGAAAAAAGAAAGAAAAAAAAAAAAAAAAAGAAAAAGAAAAAAATAATCGAGGAGAACGCGTTGATTTTCTTCCTCTTGAGTATTTCCTCAATTGAATTCATACATAATGAATCACGGCTCCTTTGTACGACAATATATATACGTACGTCATATTTGATCATATTTGACAATATATATACGTACGTCATATTTGATCATATTTGATAATATATATGCGTACGTCATATTTGATCAAATAATTATTTAATTTATTCGTCATTAATTCGTACGATTGAATTAATCGAATCAACGATCGAAGATATTCACATTTACGTATCTCCATTATTATATCGAGTATATTAAAGAGTATCAACAAAATTTCGTCGTTGAAAAGGGAAGGGTCGAAGAAATTAGTGCGTTCGTAGGATACCTAAGAGACAAGACGTTCTAGAGAATCCGGTGTTAAGTTCCGATTAGGGAGAGAGAGAGAGAGAGAGAGAGAGAGAGAGAGAGGTCCCCGCCCTCTTCTCGTTCTTCGAGATCCGTTCCATCTACACATTCGAGAGAAAGAGAAGAGAGTCTCTGGAGTAACGGCGTTCCTAATTCACCGGAAGATATTTAAACTTTAATCCGCGGAGTGCCATTAGAATTGACTGCACGGCAAGTGGAGGCCGAGCGTAAAGTTCCAAGTACAAAGTCTACTATCCTTAGGTCTTCGAAAGATTTCATAGTCTGTTTTCCTCCCTCCCTCCCTCCCTCCCTCCCCCCCTCTCTCTCTTTTCTCTTACATATACAAGCACACACACACACACACACACACTTTCTTCCGTTTCTTCAGCTCGTCACCTCGGCATGTTATCTCCAAGAAGAATTCCGCCGTTGTCCTTTTCAATGCCAGCGGCCTTTCGAAACTGCAGTATCTTTCTAGACAACAGGAAGAGGCTTTTAGATCATCGTGCTTTTCCAAGAAGTAGAAAGAAGAGAGTGGGAAAGTGATGGTTAGGGTGTTCGGAAGGGTGGCTGAGGAGGAAGGTTAGGGTTCGGGGGGAGGGAGGGAGGGAGGGAGGGTGTAAAGGAGGTATACAGGGAGGTCTTGAAAAGCTCTGGAACCTTGATAGAACGTAGGCCTTCGCGCGTGTTTTGTGTCTCCTTGCGCTTTTTGCGAAGTTCGTTGTCTCAAACTTTCGACGTTCTCTCATTCTTGTCTCGACGATACGACCAGTTTCCTCCAACGTTTCCTTTATTTCTAAGGTATTACCTAAGAGAAAAGGAAACTTTCGAGACCGATCTTAATTCGATCATTCGTTTCCATTTATCATTTCGCACATCGATATTTTCTCAATGTCATTCAATTTCCAATGTTACAAAACGACAAACCAAAACCTTATTCGATCTAACAACTATCATATATTAACGAAACTTATCGTGACGGATAATAATAAGAAGAAGGAATTCGAGGATGAATCCTTCGATAAGACTGCAACCAGGATGCCACCGCGTATGGTACATACATACCAACTAAGTTTGCCTTGGGAATTTCAAATCGTTGATTTAATTCGACTTTCGTGTAAATACGTTTAGCCGTGGAAAGAGGAAAGATAGGTTAAGTGTGTAATTCGATGATCATAGAAAGGCGGGGAAGGGGGAGGATGGGATTCGGAGAGGAAACGATGAGAGAAAAGTTCTCTTTATCTCGTTGGTACCCCGTTTCGCTTGGTTTCGTTTGCCAATCCTTCTTCCCTCTAGATCCTTACCTCTTTCTACATCACGTAGCGTCTTTCGGTTGACACTCGATACACGTAGTCGATCGAAAAGAATGGAGAACCGCAGGTGAGCGCGGTGGTGTAGTTTCTTTTCTTTCTTCAGGATGTGAGAGGAAATGAGAGAGGAAAAGGAAAGAGAGATAGAAGGAGAGTATGTGTGTTTGTGTGTGAGAGAGAGAGAGAGAGAGAGAGAGAGAGAGAGGGAGGGAGAGATGGCGGGGGGAGGAACACGAAGCTCGGCATGCTAAGACGAAGGTAAACGGGTTAGTCCATGATCGCGGCTTCGCCCGAACTTATAAGCTCGAAATCGCGATGAATTATTCAAGGAGACTCTCGCCTGAATAATTGATACACATGGGAAGTCAATAGGCGCATATACGTATGTATATATGCATGTATATATGTACGTACGTATCTATGTATTTAGGTAGGTAAGATAGGTAGGTACTTGGGGTACCAACCTATCCCTTTTCCTCCGTTGGTCGATCGACGGTAAAGCGCCTTCCTCCTTCTCGTGCTTCTTCTCATATCCCGAGTCTTCGCGCGAGAGCCGTCATGCAAACCGCTCAATTTCATCCTCCACTAACCTTCTAGGTTCAGAATATTACGATAACCCGGGCGAAAGAACCCCCCCCCCCCCGAATAGAATTTATTTTCATTTCGTAATACCGCCGGCCAATAAAAAAATTTTTTTTATTCCCCCCTCCCCCCTCCTCCTCCTCCTCCCACTCACCCTCATAAGCAATAAATCACTTCTTATAGGAATATATATATATATATATATATATATATATATATATATATATATAACGCGCCATTTGTTTTCATTCCTTGTTTATAACGCGTAAACGTATTTCGTCTGAATAGACAAAGTTTGTACTTCCGACGTTCCCCGATGAAAGTCTGTTTACCAGTTTCTAGGACGAAGCGAACACGCACGACGAACGGCGTGTTAGTCTTCGAGAAGATCTCAAGGAATAACGATGGTAACGATAACCGTAGGTAACTCATGAGAAAACAATGTAGGCATATATTTTATTACAGGCTCGAATTACGTTGCACACAGTAGGAATCAGCCTTCGTGCATTTTGCGGTTTACCTTTCAATTACCGATATCGTTATTCAGGATTTCATCATATTAATTTTACGATTATCGTCATCAAATGCGTTGTTATTTATATTTATTATCCCGTGCGCACTATTACCGTGAACGTATCATTATGTAATCCTCGAATATTCATATAAAGAAATTAATATTCGTACAATTATAATGATATGTACGTAGATCAAACGTTGAAAAGTATTTTCTTGTGTTTTTTACGTCTTTCTTTCTTTATTTCTTTTTCATAAGAATTTGCATCAACTTGGTATGAAATTTTAATACGATATATATCAATCGATAAGATTTCGTTAACTCCTTTCTAATATTTTTGTTTCAGTGATACAGACAGGCCGGAGAATTTCGGGGTTCGTTCGTGGATGTAAATTACACGGCGCGTGTCGTGAATGATCGTGGTGAAAGCATCAATAGTGACGAGCATTCTGTGGTCTGACCTCGCATCGATATAGCATACTATAGAACCAATCGCTCGTATCTTGCGTTCCAATGTTCCCTGGAGTTCGGTAATATCGTTGATGGAATCAGGAGAATATCATTCTAAATTCAGAACTATAATCTAAGTCAGGTGCTCAAGTACATATATTAATACTATGGTTTGTTCTGCGATGAACCAAGATGTATCGGCTCATTTGAACTTCCTTCTAGTCATTAACAATGCCATAATTATTTTTTAACGAGCATAACGAGTATAGAAAAAAAAATAAATAAATAAATAAAAACAAGAAAAGAACAACAACGGAACACGGATAATTATCTTCGTTTGGTTGATCTTTCCAGGAGAGAAATATGAGAATACGAGTATGGCAATGTCGACGTACATATGTTAGTTGATATTCCGTATACATTATTTTTGCGAAAATTGCAGGTTGCTTGTTGCTGTTGACTCGAATTACCATCATCCACGGAGAAAGATAAATACAGTCGGATACAGAAATATTTAAAGAATTTTTTTAATTCAAACATTCTTTCTCGGATCATGCAAAAAGATTATTATGAATTGTTGATTGCGTTGCATGAGGTATGTGAATAATTAAAGAGGGGATCTTTTAATTTTTACGAAATGTTAATATAACGATGAGAAATATAAGAATTGCATTTTAAAGTTTATTTGAAACATTTGGACGTTCGTTCGAAGATCATTTAAATGATGGCAAAATGATAAAGTTTTACGATATAACGACGATATAATAATTTCGCGGTAGCGCATACCTCTTGGCATATTACACGCATTATGCTTGATATTTTGGTGCATGTGCTTGCACACTAACGCACCTTAAATAATGCCGCTTGTTCGCGAAACCTGCTGGTAGAGGTGAATTTTTGCTCGCGGATATCCGCACCCAAGTTTCAGGTACGAACGCGAACCGCACAAACGACTTTTTATTATCTTTTACTTTCTTCGCAAAAAGAAAATGTCTGGTTCGTACGATTCAACGAATTATACTCATGATTTTCTCTTCAAGTTTTTGTATAACTCTTTTTTTTTCCCCCCATACGCCCTTCTTTCACATCGTTTCTTCGCTTTATAATATAACGATGCGTAATAATGATTAGATATTATTCTTATTATCATCATCATCATCATCATCATTATTATTATTATTATTAGTATTATTACAGAAAAATTATTCAACATTATTTTCTACGTATGTATTTGGAAACGAAAAGAAAAAAAAAAAAAGAAAGGAAAACATAAATTATTTATTAGATAATATTTATATAAGAGAATATTTTTCAAAACAAAATTCGTATGGTAGCCATTTGATTTTCGTCCCTTTGAGTCGAGTCTGTAAACAAAGTAAAGGACGAACCACTCGTATTCTCGAGGGCAGTTCAAAGACTTCATCTGCTTTAAGCTCGTCGGTTACCAAATAGCTTCTGGTTTCCACTCGAGAACGTCGGTCATCTTCTAACTGCCGGTTGTGAAAAAATATACGCTCCTTCGACGTCTTCCGAGCTTGCTGTTTCTAATTTCGACATCTCATAATACCTCGTCCGTACCGTGAAACGTCATTTGTCGTGAAAAATATTTATTTTGCGTATGCAATTTTAACTCTTCGTAAATATATATTTATACGAGTGTACAAACGCGTGATTTTTATAATACGATACAACATTTCTATTGTTCCTTATAAAATTACTCTCATTTAGATCGTATTTATATCGTAGATGTATGTATGCCTATACGGAACGTACGATCGTTCGGAATAAAAAACGAGGAGACACGTCGGAGTGTATTTACAATTAACTTACGATTGTCCCGATAGGCAAAATGTAACTTGTATCAATTTTAAATGAAAGCAATATGAATAGGAGTACAGAGTAGTCGTGTACACTGGCATCGAAAATGGAGGGTTAGTTACGAACAATAGGACGAAATGAATCTTGGTTGAGGCAGCACTTTCGTCGATCTATTAGTCGCTCAATTAGGTAAAACACCCGAAATACGTGTGTAGCCCTTCCGTTTTGAATCCAATAGTCGCATTAACCCGCGTTCGAGTGAATAATAGAATGGAAGAATATGTTCCTCTTTTCTTTCTCTAACTCTTTCCTCTCTCTCACTCTCTCTCACCCACCTTTTTTTAACGAATTATTACCATTCATTGTTAAAGTTCTCGTTGACATATATTTCTCACGTGAGCGTTAACTCATTCGAACGGTAACGTGGGTAGTATTTTATATACAAATGTATGTATTAATGCGTGCAATAATACGTCGACCGAACAGACTCTTTTAAAATCGCATATAATGGAGTATTTATCTTCGTTTTGTAATCCAAAAAACAAACAAATTGATCGTACAATGGGGATTAGTCATTGATCGTAAAACTTTTTCTTCTTTTTTTTTTGGTTTTCATTGTCAGAGTCGACTTTGTACTTGAAAGTTAGTACGTCTCGATAGATTATTTTTCGAACGATTCGATTTACCTCTCATCGTTGTATCGATCGTTACAACTATCGAAAATGCTTCGAACGAACTTACCTATTGCGAATACAAAGCCCGTCTGAAGCAGTGGCATGTACATAGGTTGTATATACAATGACAATAGACTCGATATAACGACTAGAGCAAATCTAGTCTTAGTTCTCTTTCTCTCTGTCTCTCATACGACATGCTGCACGATACGTATTGTACGTATATACGAGCGTAGCGTAATATCTTTTCATTAGCAATTAATCGATGGAATGTTCTTAGAGTAGTTTTTAAACGGTATCGTAACTTCGATATCGATAAACACATTCTCCAGGTTCAGTACGCAATTAAAGTCATACGGAGGACGTAATTGAAAGGAACGCTACTCCTGTAAACGTGTTATCAAGACGAGAGAGGAACGAGAATGCCATAATAGAACTTTCTGTTCTCGAATTCATTGAACGAGTTAGGAAATTTTAATTTTCCGCGTGTCTCTATATTGAGAATGATATCCACACACACACACACACACACACACATATAGATATATCTCTTTGTTATTCGAGTTACTTCCATCTCATTAGTCGGCAAAATTTTAGAGTAATTTTAGTGGATGCAAAGCATACACCGAATTCTGACATCGAGTTTTGAACGTGATAAAGGATCCTTTTAGGTAGAAGTGATGTTGCGCATAATAGAGAGACGGTCGAAGGAATCTGGGATGAGACGAACGAATATTCCACGGTACGAGACTGCGTATGTTACTGTGAAAAGGTGGATATAAAGGAATCGAGACTTTATCATGTTAGAAAATGTTTCTTTGTGTATAGCTCGTATTGTAAGGTGGGCCCTTTGTACGTCGCAACATCGTGAGCGAAAGAGATTGTATAGTTACATAGTAATTATGTATTAAAATTTGTCTCGTGAACATTTAATAATACGGCCATCCTAAACGAATGAACTCGGAATTTGTATTACTTTCATTGCGCATTAGACGAGAATAGTCATGGAAACGTTTCGCTTCGTTTTCATTACACCCCCCTCCCCGCTCCCAACCCCACCCCCCACCCTTAACGAACTTCATTGTGATGATACTTTCAATACTAACGATCCGTAAAGGAATATTCACAGAATCGTAACTGTAGTTGATATTTCATCAACGCCCGTTTAATACCGAGAATAAATTCGTGATATACGTGTATAACGTAGATAGTAGCTTACCCATATACTATAATAATAGATTATAATAAATTTGAAAATGTTGCGAAATTCGGAAGAGGACGATTAATACGCGACGTTCCGAAGGTACACTGCACTCTTGGGATGTCATCGCGATAGTAAAAGACCACCAACCGTGTTTTCTTGTCATTGATATGGCCACGTATAGTTTGACAGCTGGTGGTAAGAGTCAAGTTGTCAAGAGATGATACGTAAGTAGATATGTACGTCGAAACTAGAGAACCAACGACGGAGAGTCGACAGACAACCGGAAGAGCTAGAACTCTCTGTCTGTCTGTCTTCCTCTTTCTCTCTCTCTCTCTCTCTCTCTCTCTTTCTCTATATTTCACTCACTCTCTCTCTCTCTCTCTCTCTCCCTCTGTTTGTCTCTTCTTTTTCTTTGTCTCTCTTTCACTCCCTCTCATCTCTCTATCTCTATTTCTATCTCTCGGCGCAATGAGTCAGCAGCCATGAATGGCGCTACTCGTACTACCTACGACTACGTCTTCCTGTTAGGAAAGATCTGCATTCCACCGATGTCTACCTCGACGTCGCTGAGATTTTGAAATATTTCCCTGGAGAGAGCTTTCCCGAACTCCCGGGTGTGCTGCAAGAGACAAAGATTTTACCTCCTTTCCATTTCGCCGAGAGTAGAACATTCCGCCTTTTTTATTAGTTCCATAAAACACTTGTGGAAAAACATGATCGTTATCAGGTGTTACGACTTTTTACTTTTTCCTTCTTCCTTTCTTTTTGTTACTTCTTTTTTTTTTTTTTCTTTTTTTCCTTAGCCGATACATAGACTCCAAAGATACGTTGCGTTCTTATAAAATTTGAACGATGGTTATTTTTATAATAGTATACGATATATTGTAATTCCTCGGTTAATAAAACATTTGACGAAAATTTGTATCGGGCAATGGTGAAAAAGAAATTTCTGATTTAGACTTTTATACCTTTCCATTCTCACTAAGAGGTTAAATCGAGTTATACGATTTCACAAGTGCAACTATACTATCCCGTATAATGCGTATGTTTTACGTATAGAGCGTAAGTAAGAACATGGGTTATCCACATGTGCTTTCTTTACGAGTCTCTCTCTCTCTCTCTCTCTCTCTCTCTCTCTCTCTCGGTACATTCACGATATTCAAAGCCGGCAAACTTATCGGAGCGAAAAGGAGCAGTACACACCTTACAACCATGTTCGCTTGGACAGCCCTCTCACTGGTTTAACTGGTTTCATAAACGATGCGCGATCGTTTTTCTACCGAGCGATCGTACGGATATCGGGACGGCACTTTTTCGATTATATAATCGCGATATATCGAAAGAACATCTTTCGTTGTAACTCACGTCGCATTCCTCCATGTTTATTCCTCTCTTCGCAAACGTCATCTTTCGATAGTTCGTTTTTCTTTCATCTTATTGCGATTCATTCGTAGATGATTTTATGGCCCCTATGTCGAATTTGATTCGACGTCTCGTTTTACTTTTACAAAAACTGTAAAACCGTTCGACAGGCATCTTTCGACGATTTAATTTAATATCATATGTAAGAGAACATCGAACACGTTTTTTTTTTCGTTTTATATTTATCTAATGGCTTTTAAGTAAATTTATATATATATATATATATATATATATAAACGAGATTTCTTGCTTATCGTCATTAATATGCCTTATCTAAGTAATCCCGTGCGTTTAACTTGTTTGAATAGTAAACGTTTTTCTATCGTTGTCCTATCGCTAGAATTTCGAATTCAATTGAGAATAATTGTCAAGTTTAAAATACGATAGGAAATCAACAGGATATAAATGCAAATTACTTGGTATAAAATATTAACGATAAAACAGAGGATATCCAGGGATTAATGATCAGAAAATTTCACAATATCGGAAACGACGAATTCGAAAGGATACATTTTAGTAAAATAACACATGTATTTAATTTATTTAGAATAGAATATTTAGAAAGCCATACGAACGTAAAAGGAATCGATTAGCAAAGGTACAATGACGTGTGGTATAGAGAGTACCGTTGTGTATAAAGCACCGTTGTTGGTGTTCATAGTCACATGCCTTGAATTTTCTATTAGTTGCCTTTTACGTTCTTGAAATTTTTCCATATTTAAAAGTGGTAGTTCTCTTTCTATCCTTTTCCTTTTGTGTATATATATATATATTTGCGTAGGTAGAAGGATGATATTTAGATTGATCGATGAATGATCAGTCTTATGACATTCCTTTCTAAAGATTACTTTATGACTGTTCTCTCTCTCTTTCTCTCTCTGTCTCTCTCTCTCTCTCTCTCTCTCTCTCTCTCTCTCTCTGTCTCTCTCTGTTTCTCTCTGTCCGTCTCTCTCTCTGTCCGTCTCTCTTCCTCTCTTTCTATTAGTTCGACCACAAGTAGGCGTGCCGGAGGTTATATTTTTCACTTAAAAAAGTATGGCGAGAGCGCGTCAACGACCGAAGGGATCGCTGTGAGATCAAGAAACCGATCCTTCGAAATGGCAAAACGAGTTTCGAACTCCTGGATTTTACTTTTCTCTTACTGGATCCACACAACGTCGTCCTCGTTGTCGTCTTCGTCGTCGCGTGCTTCGATCGCATCTCACCATTACTTATTTTTTATTCTCATTCTGTTTACTATCTCGTTTGTTTCTCTAATCCTGATTTACGAGAAAGGAAGTTTTCTACGGACGACGAGTTGCCGAGTCCTGAATCCTCTTTCATCGTAACAGAAGTTGTTGACGATCGGTCATTATGAATGGCGATAAGAAGTAATGGCTTATATTACGTAGATTGAATAAAGAAAAAAATAAAGGGAAAAAAAACAAGTGCAACTTTGTCATAATGACAAAACGTGATCGAATATTATGACATTTCAGAAGTTTACATAGAATATCGTAGATAACGCGTATCGCGAATAAAAATTTCATTTAGAAATAATATTATCGTATTTTAGAATTTATCGGGCGAACTCGATATTTAACGAGAATCGAGAAGGTTTGTTTTATCATGCAGCAAGACGACGTCGTGGTTTTATAATTTCGATGCTACGAGATTAAATGGTGGCGCACGCGTATCGTGCCTTTGAGAGTCTCGCAATAGGAGGAGTCTCGTGGAAGAGCAAGGTGCGTCTAGACGAAGTGATACCTAATGAAGATCGACCGGACGATAGGGCCTAATTAGTGGAACACTTCGTGCACGTAGACAGCGACTCGAGTTGCGACTAGCAAAGCTACGGATAATGTCAAGGTCGTCGGCAAAGAGATAGCCATATTACGGGGATCTGTTTACGAGTTACGGTCTTTCGATCCAAAGAAGAAGTTTCGGTAAAACAATGACTCCATTAAATGGAAAGTTTTCTATATTGACAAGATTTTGCAAAACGTTGGCCGATCATTGGGTTCACTTTCTATCTCTCCCTCTCTCTCTCTCTCTCTTTTTCTTCTTTTTATTAACGTATCAATAAGACTTTTATTATCGATTTCGATCAATATGTTATTTACTTAGGATCTTACAAGTCATATATTTACATTAGACAGTAATATCCTCGTTTGCATGCAACCGTAAACCAATAATATCTGGTAATTCTAAACGCAATGACTAAACGCATTTTATTAGGCTGTTTATTTTAATTAGACCATTCATTCTTGCGAAAGCTCGTAACGTGTAATGTTAGATCTTACGGTGTTACGTTACAAAATATCTTTCATTTTCTTTGTATCAATGGAAGATGTAATCGATGTTATTGATTAAGAGCAGAGTAGATCGTCGTAGCATGTTTGTAGGCTTAATCGAGTACGGCAGGACACCTTCCTAGTGATCATCGTCGATTATACGAACTAGCTACGGAGGAGCTAGGGATGTTGCGCCGGTATTTGCGGGTAAGGACAGAGCGAGGGTGGCGGTTCGTGTTTGCGGTGTCTCTGTAAATGTGTTGAGTACTCGCGTGCTTACACACAAGAAAGTGAGTGAGATAGAGATAGATAGATAGATAGATAGATAGAGAGAGAGAGAGAGAGAGAGAGAGAGAGAGAGAGTCTGAATTCACGATGCCAAGACTAATGGCGGTTCAACGATGCAACGAACTACAAACAGAACTCTCGGACTTTATGGGTCTCTGATGTACACCCTCCATTCGTGCTACTTTTAATCCACAAACCCTGATACACATACCTCTCTCGATATCTATTTCTCTTAAATTTCTCTCTTTCTATTCCACGAACATTGGAATTGTTTAATTCGTTATTGAAAGACAGTTTTCTACTTTAAATAAACCATCGTCCAATAATCGTCTCCCTCGTCAATTTTATCATTATAAATTATACGATACAATTTATACGATAAATCGATAGTTTATTTTGCGATAGTAGATTAATGCGAGTTTCGTATGTGTAATGTTAGTTCCATGTTATTCAATTTATAGACCGTAACGCTCGAATAACATTACGAATGGATATCATTAAATAACAATACAAAGGTTTATCGAATTTATGTACAATGACTTTAAGAAACGCGTAGTATAGATGTGTAAGTTACCCTTTACGAGTTCGCGATGTGATCCTAATGAAGTGCCTTGCAATCGTATTACAAGGTTGAGAGTTGCGTTTTAACATGAAGTGGCATAAGTTTCATAATATAGACTCTCTTAATGATGGTAGGTTTACTATGGTGTAATAACTTCGCACGTGCAATAGATTCCAAAGGAGTTTCTACGGATGTGTAGTGGCAGTTATGGTTGGGAGGGGATCAGGGAGGGAAGGGGGGACGTTATTCGCCTAACATTCGCGTTCGCGTAACGGATTTCATCGTCGAGTAATATCCTTCGCGCTGAGACTGTCTTTTCAGTGTGACGGAGCAATTTGTCCTAGAGGATGGCGATGCATTATTACGATTTTACCAAGGACAGCCTCTCCTCTCTCTCTCTCTCTCTCTCTCACTCTCATACTATCTCTTTCCTTTCTCTTCTTACTCGGTCCATCCAACCTGACGAGAATTGCAACTCCTTTCGTTTTAAGAACTAACATCAACGCGAAGAAATTTCTTCTTTTTTTTTTTTTTTTTGCCACCGTTCGCTGATTCCTTCGCCGAAGGAATTACCAAGGAGTAGTATACGTGTGAGACGAAACGATTTGAAGTTTTGTATGCTTTTTCAAGCGTATAAAATAGTGTTCTTTCCTGTCTCACGGATACCAATGAAATATCTTTTTCGTGATCGTATGGAAGTTCTTTTCTTTGTTCTTTTTTCCCTTGTTGTTGTTTTTATATGTAGAAAGGTTAAGTACTTTTTCGAATGATTGATTTCGTATATGTAGAAGAAAAAGTGTTGAGACAAAATTTTGCGTAGATTATCTCGATACTTTTTCTGTCTTTTCTTTTTTTTTTTTCTGCTTCGTAAGAGTATAAAAAAGAAATTAGAAGAATACGGACTTACCTGTTCTGCAGATTCGGTGACGAACGAGTGGCAGTATTGGATGCTGAAATGCGCCCTGGGCTCTCGAGCCAAAAAGCTGAACTGAGCGTGTCGGGGTTCACAAGTCGCGTAGGAGATGCGCCTTAACGCGTGCGCCATTTGCACGCACTGAAAAAGTGAAAAGAGAAAACGACGAATATAGAATATCAGGGAGATATTATTTTTCATCGTATTTAAACATATTATTTTGCATTTATCATTAAGGCGAATAAGCGTTCTACTTTACTTCTTTCACGGGTATACTGACGTTTACATGTATACAATACGATACGTAATGATATATCTTTGGTTTCCTTTGATTCTTGCCGCTTACTTGTCGCGTGTGCCCTTTGACCTTCGACGATTGCATTCGATTGCATTGCATTCCACAAATTCCATCTTCTTTTTGTTCAAGGTTCGTAAGTAATGACTCATATTTTTCTTAACATTTATCGTTGTGTAATTTTTTTTAGTCGTATCGAGGCTACCAGTTATTTTCTGCTCGTGGCTAATGAAAAATTAAAAAGATGATAAAGTACGATCCGTTTGACAAGATAATAAAGCAAATAATGGATGAAAATTGAAAGGCAAGAGATAATATATAACGACAGATAAAATTGGCGATTGGTAAAACGAACGAAATTTTATTGGGGTATGATAATTTCATGGAAATTTCTCTATTGTTCGTTAGACGAATCGGAAGAGAGATAATAAATTAGCGAGATGCATGATACGAAATGTCGAATGTGGTACGATACATTAGGGATTCGTTGGAGAACGCGACGCAACCGGTAGGTATGTGCTAGTATAATTCATTTTATTTAAATCAAGATCGACCCTTAGCTCCTCTATCCCGTAAGAAGAAGCCATTGCGCGTGAATCGAAGCGGAAATGGTTTGCTCGTAGTCCGTAATGTAAAATGGCACGACTCCTTTCACTCTACAAATACGGTACATGGGAGTTCATGCCGCAAGAATTTGTTATCTCGACGAGCACAGTACTCGGCCTCATAGCTTTGATCTCTCTCTCTCTCTCTCTCTCTCTCTCTCTCTTTTTCTCCCTCGTGAATTTTCGTCGTTTTTATCATTTCGACGTAAGCCTCGTCACACGTCGGATCGTTCTTTCTCAGCTTCGCCGTGTACGTCAAAAATCTCGAAATCACATATATACGACCACATACATTCTATTTTTCCAGAGTAGTGCAAGCACGACATGTCTCTCTCTCTCTTTCTCTCTCTCTCTCTCTTTCTTTTTTCTCTTTATCTCCCTTTATATACATATATATATATATATATATATATATATATATATATATATATATATATAATCTATCTCTCTCTCTCTTTTACTCTCCTCCGTAGCTGCTCCTTCCAAAGTGCATCATTACGGATAACGGGTTTTCTTCGTCGGGGTAAATAACGTCGGAGAAAGGTTTAGTACGCCCCCTCCCTCTTTTTATCTACCTCACTCTTTCCTACCTACGTACTTCGACTCGACTCGACTTCCAAGCAAGGAAATGTCTGCGGAGAACTCGAATTTCGAAGCTGCTTTTTTACCGTCTCCCTTTCGGTCTACCGAGAAAAAAAATTACTCTTGATGTATTTAAAGACAAATTTGTTAGACAATGACTGATCAAACGTTCATTCTTATTTATCATTTCAATTTGTCGTTTCGTTAAACAGTTTTGCGACGTTTAATTTCTACGATATTTAATATTCAACGATATACGTATTTAATTGAGAGAGGATATTGGTGTCTATTACGTTGGCCAACAAATTCGATCCAATTTGCGACGATAACGTTATTCTCTCTCCTTTTTATACGATTCAATCAGTCCGGATAGAATTTATTTCGAGCATTGCCGGCGTTGCTTACAAACTGTTCCGAAAGTTAGCTCGAGAGAGGTAGTAGCATCCTCATTAAGCGAGATATCTCATAAATATCACTTATACGTATTAGAAGGAGTAGTTGAAGATATCGTGACTCGTTAGCGACCATAGTAAATCTTCGGTATTACATCCGATGCGACGAACGTAGGATGTGAATTTTAAGTACTCGCGATTCGAGTACTTAACGACGCTATAATAAACCATATACGGTTGATCGATAGATAAATACTATCTTATAAAATCTTTTTGTGATCGTGTAAAAACAAAAAAATTGTACAACATAAGCAATGATATATATTTTATTGTAATTAATAAAATGACGAATATGAAATTATCTGTTCTTACCGACGTATACGCATTTAGTATGAGCATATTCGTTCGGGCTTTCTGCTTTGAACGATCGCCGATAGAGATCGCTCTTGCGTAAACCTGATACTTTTTATTCTTATGAGTTTTTTCTTTTCTCTTCTTTTTTTTTCTTTTTTCTTTCTTTCAAAATTTTCGCTCGCTCGGTTTAATGTCCACGTTTTTATTATCACAATGCGACGATTTTAATAGGTTTTTATAGAACCTTTAGATAGTTTAATGCATCGTATAATGGTCATAAAAAGTTTCACTTTAAACGAGCTGTCGATGTACGAGAGAACATGAATTTTCATCGTTTCGAACGTCAAAGAGTTTGGAGGCGCGAAACAGTCGAATCGTCAAGATATAAAATTTGTTATTACTTTGCGTCGCGCTTTCGTTACTTTGCATATTAAGTTGAAAGGGAGGGGGAAAGAGACAGGGAGAGACAGAGAGAGAGAGAGAGAGAGAGAGAGAGAGAGAGAGAGAAACAATTTATTATAATAAAAGTTCCCCGTGGAACACCCTTCGAATGGTCGTATTTGAATTTTATTGAAGAACCGATAAATAATTAGGCAATTAATTGAAGAGTATGATAATATAAGAGGAAGGAGAAAGAGAGAGAGAGAGAGAGAGAGGTAGGGGCATTGTCGTGTCTCGGTGCTTTGATTAACGCCAGTTAAACCGCGACGACAAAAGAAATGAAAAAAAAAAGGAATAAATTGCGATTATTGGCCACTTCGGAGACGGGCGGCGACGTCGAGCGCCCGTGGCGAAGTATTCTTCATCGAATTCGTTCAACGGCAACATGAAACTTTTAATGGTTCACTATTGGACTCGTTCGTGGTACAAGAAAAGAAAGAAAAAAAAAAGCAGAAGAACAAAGTAAAAAAAAAAATTCTACGGGAACTCAACGTCTCGCGATGTTTCGCGCTACGTTTTCAAACTCTCTTGAGTAGTTTCGAAATATTGTTCGACCAGTCCGCAAATCATTAGTTCGCAGATGCGCGATTGGTAAGGATTTCGCTGAATAACCATACGTAATGACCTTCGGAAACTTTACTTCTTACCGTCTGTGCGTGCTCAATAGGTTTTTTCTCTTCCTTCGTTTTCTTTTTTCTTTTTTTTTTTTTTACGTATATAAGCTACACCCGGTGGATCATGTAACGTATGTAATTCGTTATGGCTTGGAATACTTCATTGTTCACATTTTTTATAATTAACATTTTTTTCCAGCTTAGAGTAATGTCGCAGACATCAGAGATATTACACACGCGAAGATATGTCGTGTATATATATATATATATATAGAGATGTATATATGTGTATATATATATATATATATATATATATATATATATATATATATATATATATATATAGAGAGAGAGAGAGAGAGAGAGAGGCGAAAGTATTGGATTTTCATATTTTACTTCATTACGTTAAAGTAAGGAAAGAAGATCAAACGTATATTCCGGATACGTACTTACGTTGGAACGTTTCGATTGGTATAAACGCGTTCATCGATGAGTTCGATCAAAATTTATCGCTTTTCCTTACATGGCAGGATTCTTCTTGCCTTCCCCGAAACGACTTTTAATATTCTTCAAGTATCTTTTTATAGCCACAAAAGCGTTCTCATTGTCCTTGAGTTATAGCTCTCGTATTCGGTATACGATCCTTTAACGAAAGATATCGTTAATACTTTACAGTTTTCCCTCTTTGATTGCGACTGGTCTGGTATTTTTTCTTTCTTTCTTTCTTTCTTTCTTTCTTTCTTTCTTTCTTCATTTTTCTTTGTTCCTCAGATTTATTTCCTATGAAACGTGACGGGGTTATTTTTTGTTTTGTTTTAATTTAATCTAATAGATAGTTTGATCCCTAAAAGATAATCGAGAAAAGTCGAATACGCGCTCGTTTATCAGGACATATTTCGATTTGAAGCTCACGTAAAACTCGAGGTCACGTATTCATCCCTCGCACATATGCGAGATATACTTTTACATGCATCACGTTTATAAGCTGGCGCAGTTACCTTACCGTAATATCGGTAAAGGTATAAACGTACTTTTATTTCGCGACGCCAAGCGTAAAACATTTTTATTCCGTGAATACCAGGGAGCTGTAGGTATGTACACTCGATACTACCAACACATTTGCATCCTTTCGCGAGCACTTTACGATTACGTTACTTTCGATTTTAAGATTGCTACCTTTAATCGTAACGACGATAAAAACGTTAATGTACCACTCGAATTTTTTTTTATAACCAATCGTAATCACAATTTTTCATCTCTTTCGAGGACGAATTTTTTTTTCTCCTTAAAACGTTAAAATATAGGAATATTTGATCAGTCTTCTTGGCTAATCCCTTATTTATTCAATAGAAATAATTAAAGCTGATCGTTATAAATGTTTATATATATATATATACGTATATATTAAATACGTAAAGATCATTTTTACAAATCATTAAATTATAACTGTTTTAATTACCAGTAAAATTATACAATTAGAGCTCGAGATATTATTTTTCTCCGGAATTTGAAAGAACAAACGTTTATAAATTTATTGTTCGTGCATATAAGAGAAGCACACGTTGTCGGGACTCAATGACGATAACCGTAAAAATTATGAGGGTTAGATACAAAAATTTTCTCTGGAAATATGACGAGGTATATATAAACACATATATAAAAAAAAAAAAAAAAAAAACCAGGGGAAAAATGGAACGCGATAGCGAAGCGTATTTCGTTGAGGTAAAACTCGTTGCCCTTTCCAGGAGTTTACGTTGAATTTTTCATGATCCATGCATTCACTTGGAGCAATGTAGATAGATCTACGTGAAACAGTATATATCGAGCAAGAAATCAACTCGAGATTTTCGATTTTTCCGGATCGTAAACTAATCTTCCTGTTAAAATTCGACAAATAACAAAGCGCACGTCGTTATCCGTTGTAATACTTTTATTCTCGTTTCTTTTATCTTATTCTTTATTTTTTTCTTTCTTCAAAGCATATCCTAAAAATAATTATTCCGTTGAACTTATAATTCGTATCGTGCAGATATGTATATAGATGGATATACAGGGTCTCTTGTTAAAAAAGAAAAAGAAAAAAGAATTCATGAAATCGAAATTAGAAAAGAATCTATAATTAAAATAAATTTACAGCCTGGTAGACAAAAGACTTCACGAAGTTCTCTCATAAAAGAAAATTGTCAAGCAATCAATTTCCGATCGATAACGTTATACGACTCATCCTCATTTTATATATATATATATATATACAGGATTCTGATAACAATGATGCACAGAACCGTTTGAAAGACGTAAATAAAGACGTAAATCAGACGTTTCCGCTTCTCAACGCTTCAAAAACAAAAGGCATCGATTCACGTCCTCGGTTCGCAACGTGTTAATATCGTAGAACGATCTCGTTCGAGTGGAAGTAATTTAAAAAAAGGATAGGAAAGGAAAGGAAAGGAAGGGAAGGGAAGGGAGGGAATAGGAGAGGGAAGGAAGGAAGTAAGGAAAGGGGAAAGAAAAGAAGGGTAAAGAAAAGAAAAGAAAAGAAAATGGACGATTTTCCTCCGGGGACTCGTCGTAATCGTCGCGTGGCCGATGATAAAAGCATTCGTGAAACTTCATAATTTTTCTTTCTCAACGGACAGGAACGAAGCCAAAGAAGGAAGAGGCTGGGGGAAGGGAAAGAAGAACACGAGAGGTGAGAATTTAAAGAGAGGAGTAATGGACGACGAATGAAACGAGAATCTTCCAAGAAAAAGGTTGGAAAAAGCTTGCTCGTTGTTTCATCTTTATAATATCGCGAGTAACGACGTGGATCATTTTCTATTGTGTTTCGAATGCCACTGCCGCCGCCGCCGCCGCCGTTGCCCCCGCCCCCCGCCCCCCGCCCTTCTCGTCCCATCATTTTCAACCCTACCGCGGAGATCCGTGGAGAAAATTTGAATGAAACAAAGGAGAAAGATTATAAGAAGAGGGGAGGGGGAGAAAAAAGTTTGTCCACGTTTACTTTAGACGAGAGAGATAGAGAGATAGATAGAGACAGAGACAGAGAGAGAGAGAGAGAGAGAGAGAGAGAGAGAGGAGACAACAGAATGTAGCATTACATACGTATACGATCTTCTTAACGAGTGCAATCGACCGATATAAGAAGATCGAAATGTCTGATCGGAAGGGAAAATAAGCGTTGACGATTACGTCATTATTCTTTGAGTACCTACTTTACTTGTTCCTTCAACTTCTTCTTCTCCTTCCTTTTCTTCTTCTTCTTCTTCTTCTTCTTCATCATCATCATCTTCTTCATTTTCCTTTTCCTTCTTACAATAATACTCGTAAGTATCGCTATTACTAATCCATACGATTTCTCTTCGAAATAGTTAAAGTGGAACTAAGAAACGAAAGTGTATAGGATAATTTGAAAACATAGATTCTATCGTGCAAACTCTTATAGGTGTTGTATAGTAAGTGCTAGACCGTTGTAGTAGGTGCCAGTGGTAACTGTACGTGCGGAAGATATAAACGATGCCAGAAGGTGAAGGTACCATCGATAACTTTTCTCTTCTTTCTTCTGCGCCTTCCTCTTTTTCCCCTCTTTCTTACAAGTTTCTATTCTTTTCACTCTCTCTCTCTCTCTCTCTCTCTCTCTCTCTCTCTCTATCTCTCTCTTTCTCTATCTCTATCTCTATCTCTTTCTCTATCTCTATCTCTTTATTTCCTTTCCCTTCACATTTTCCCTTATTCAAGAAGAAATTCGCGGTGATCCTGTATGTTAAGCAAACCTCTCGTTTTTCGTCGTGTATCGTTTCACGAAACGATGAGTACCTCCTCTCATGTTATCTTCTCTCCTAACCATATCGGTTTGATGCACGCGCGGGAAAAAAATTTTCTTTTTTTAAAATGTCTCGCTCGGTATTGCACTCCGTAACGACTTCGTGAGCTTCTTAACGAGAAAGAATCGCGTTCCCACATTTTTCTCGTCCTCGGTTATATTATAAGTGTCGTATTATTCGCGCGTGTATCGTCTTGGATTTCTTTCCTTCTTTTTCTTTTTTTTTTTTTTTTTTTAGTAAAAAAAGATTGAAATTATCGTTCGCACTCGTAGATCGATAGTGAAGAAATATGAAATGTTAGATAAGATTGATCAAATGACAATGACTTTTTGTCATAACTTCGAACGGATTTATTTAATTTTAACAAAGATAAACCGTTATATCTACACCGCTTAAATGAAGTAACAAGAGAAATAAGAAACAATGCTTTATAATTGGATGTTTTGATCACCCTTTTTAAAGGAGTTCAGGCGTACTAATAAATGACACAAGTTTTTTAGTTAATTATCAGTCGACGAGGAGAAATTTCTGTGGTTAAGTAAAGCCGTTAAATCGGATCTCTTGGTATCGAAGTAAGGAGGAAGTCGGTAGGGTCGTTATCACCGCTTAAAGGATATGTCGATATAGTAAAGTCCTGTGTAAAGCTAAGAAAGTCAAGACCTTAGTCCCCGTGGGACTTGGAGATTTTGCTAGAATTACGTGGAAATTCAGCTTGGTCCATTTCCGGCAGGGAACTTTTTAACGAGCTTTAAGAAACGCTCCTTCGTTCTTCCTGCTTTTTGATCGTGGATCCCTCTCCCCTCCCATCCCCGCGTCCCTCATTCCACCGCACCCCCTCCCAGAACCGGAACCATTCTGGTGAATAATTTCAAATTTAGTTTCACCTCGTGTATACCACCGTTTCGTTGCAAACGAACGCTCTCGATTTTGACATACGATTTATTCGTATTATTTATAATGCCTCGCTTTCGAAAGTTATCGAAAGTTCAAAACCAGAACGAACGGAAAAGAGCACGGTTAATCTTCATCGCCGATCGAAATATCGATGATCCGTATAACAATCCGATTTCAATTTCGATACGTACGATAGCAATTTCGTTTTCCAACATCGGGAAACTCTTCGATGTGGAACTTTTACGAAATTAAAATTTCCAATCTGAATTTTCCCGATTAATAGAGGATATAAATTTTTCAAGGGGATATTGAATATTCAATATCATCTCGTATTTGTATATTTTCTGTTAAATATTTAGGCATTGGGACTCGTAATAATATGGAAATGTATAATATAAAGGGAGGGGTGGGATGGACGGGGCGGGGGGAATCGAGAACTATTACACTTTATTTCATCGTCCAATATGTTTTGATTTATCGTACGAGCATGTTATTCACCGTTATATAATGTACCTACCTAATACCTAACTCGTTAGATACAGTCCCGTTTGAAATTTCTCCTATCCTCGTATGTAAATTATTATCAGCATTGTTACGTTGTCCAAGGATTACCTATCGCTGTGATATAATCGACGTACCATCACTCCGGTACACCGTTCAATAAACAGTGAATTATTGCGCGTGATCGTGTTTGCATAATGTCATGGCATCTATGTAGATATTGTTCGAAAATCGATAACCGAAACTTTGGGATGGAATCTCGACGACTTCATGGTAAAATATCATCGATTTCAAGATCGTGTATTCGCATATCGGATTATTATTAAAAGTTACGACAAGTCGAGCGAAAATCGTCCAAGCATTAATAATTTTCTTAAACAAACACTCGCGATCGTTGCTATTTCAGAAAAATTAATGTTTGCTCGTTTCAACGTGGCAAGTCCATGAAGAAAGAAAAAGAAGATATTTAGATAAACAAAATATCGAAACGATCTCATAACATTCTCGACGAGGAACATAGAGAATTTCGATAACTTTGATTCTCGATTAATTCTTTTTTGTCCCCGATTTACATATTGTATAAGTATTATCAAATATATATCACACATACCGTGCGCGTTTAGATACGTCTATATAAGATCGTTGCAATCTTGGCAAAGGGAAGGCACATTTTTCGATAGTTGTCTTTTTTTTTTTTTTTTTCTTTTCGAGTTTATCAAAGATTAAATCCCGCGTTAATTCGATAGTAAGAGAAAAACTACAAGAAGAAACGATGGGAAATATATTGCATTAGGAGGGATTAGCGAAAGGTCGTCATAGTCGAATAGATTATTTTGGTCGATTGTTAGAAGGGAGCCACAAATAGTTGAGCTTGTTTCTAAGTACGAAACCAGGCGTACTCCGCGAACATCATAAATCGTTAGAAAGGAAAGACTAAGCGTACGTCGAGCGCTTAGAAGTGTGCTTAGCACGTACGTACATATGTTGTACTTGGGTACTATGCATTGGCGCGTGGAACTGGACCCAACTATTCGAGTAGAACTATGCGCGATATCAATCGTGTCCCGGTGGTCACGACAAACGACCCTCTTGAGAGGATCGTTTCGCCAAGTTCGTCAGTCTATCTCGGAGTATCCAACGGCATCGTTATTTTCCTCGTCGCTCTGTCACGCCACTCACCCTCTTCCATTCTTGTCTCGCAATTGGCTGTTACTCGTCTCTTTTCCTTTCCCCCCCTCTCCCCCTCTCCCTCTCCTCATCCTCCATCTCCTCCTCCTCTTTCTCCTTCTCCACCTCCTCCTCTTCCTCCTCCTCATCCTTCTACTCCTACTCCTTCATTTTTTTTTTCTTTATCTTTTTCTTTTTATCCTCTTCCCGAGTCTCTTTCTCTTTGAACCTCTTCTCGTGGCTTATTTTTATCTTCCTTCCATCTCTTTTTTGATCCTTTTCTTTTATATTTCCCTTCTATAACTAATACTCTCTTCGAGCTCATTGCATGTCTCCTTCTATCCATTCTATATTCCTCCTTTCTCTACGTTCTCGAACCACTCTCGAGATTATGCGAATTTTATTGGTATAGCTAGCGAGACTACCCTCTTCCTATCCCTTCTTGAAAAACTTCACGATTTTCTACGTACGAGCGCGTAATTGCGTCTCTACGTCGATCGACAAGCCTTCGCGGTAATATCTTCTCGTCAAAGACAAAAAGTGACATCGTTAGATTATTAGTAAGTATGAGAGATTGTTACGAAGTCCTCGTTTTAAGCGTTTTAATTCAAAGATCACGAGAATCTTAGTTTTTTGTTTCGACAGATTTATCGATTTTTAAAAAATCTCTACATATTGGATTTAATTGTGAGAATAAGATACAAAATCGGATTGATTGGGTGTGGTAAAGTTTCATCGAAGCGGAAAATACTATGGCTCATAAAATAAACCAGCGGAAATGAAAATATTCGAACGGATGAGAGTAGGATGACGGAGAACGATCGAAATATGTTTGCTTCAAAAAGATTGAATTTTTGCACGATATTTACCTTATTCGTTGATCGTATCATTTTTTTTTTTTTTTTTTTTTTACTATTTTCATTTTACGTCAATGAATATCGGAAGGAACACGCGCTACCGTAAATGTTTGTAATTGGATGATTCGTCGATTCAACGAACTCGATTGACCCATCGTTTACAATTTCAATATTTTTCTTCCCTATAAAAAGCACGAATTTTTTTTTCTTTTTTTCTTCTGTAACACCCGGTACATATTTATTTTTGTAAATTTACGAATAATTCTCGTATTAGATTTTAACATATAGACAATTGATTGATTTCATGGTATTTCGAAATTAAGCGTATGACCGTCTGATACGAACGAAAAATGTTATTAAACAAATTTTATCCGAACAAGTTAATTTTTTCTTTTTTTTTTTTTTTCGTTGCGAATTTAATTACTCGACGGATCGTTAAATTCGTTGGATTATTCGATGGACAATTAAAAGAGAATTTAGAAATAGGAATGGCGTAGGTACGTGTAATTTACATACAGTTAGAAATGTCTCGTTGTTAGTCGTTGGAGACCCGAGAAATGAGAATCCGACATGTTTCTCGTACGTTAGTTCTTGGTACCTCGCGTACAATAGCAAACTCTCTCGTACAATAGTAAACGCCGTATTGTTTTCAATAGAGATGAAAAAATAGAGGGGAAACGAGAAACTCTGTATTGATGAAATTCCTCACACAAAAGTTAAAAGCATTGTTTTATTCATACTTCCCATTACATACGGCTAAAACTTCGTTCGGTATGTATTACATGAGTGGTCACGTATGTTTGTACTATATGATCCTAGGAAAAATTGGAGTCTTCGGGTGACTGAATCGAGATTTATATATTGAATCTTTTAAACCGATCCTTTTTTTGTTCCTGAATTCATTATCTAATAGTTATGTTATGATGAAGTTTCGATCCTAGAATATGTATGCATATCTATATGCAGATGTGCATGTTTATATCGATGTTCACGTGTAAGTATGAATATCGCGTTTGCTTGTAGTGTGTTTTCATCCATATTTGCATATGCATGTGCTCACGGTTGAGATTGGTACGCGTATGTATAGACGTCGAACGTGTTCTTCTCTTCTCGGATAGGTCGATCGTGTCGAGTGTTTTCATGAACGAAACGAGAAGACAAGGATGCAAGTATTATTATGCAAGGATGCACGGTTAAACGACGAATGTTGATGCGCAAGGATGCATTTACGAGGACCATAAACTGCAACAATGCGCGACATAGACCAGCTCGAATGCATTTTTCAGAGATGTTTGCGTGTATGCCAGGCTATCAGCGGTTTCCTCGTAAACCGTCGATGCGCTGCCAATCTACCCCCATAGACTGTGAATACTTTTTCTTTTGTTCCGTTCTTTTTTTTTTTACTTCCGTTTTATTTTTGTTTTCCATTCTTTTTGCTTTTTTTTCTTTTTCCTTTACATCACGTACATTTTGCGGCTTTCCATGAAACTTCCCCCACGAGACTTTGGGAATGGTCGGAAATTAACGTTGCGAGAGAATATTCGTCGTTTTATCCGTAAATACTGTAAAAGTCGAGCTTTTTTCTTGTTTACATGTATAAAGTTAAAGGACGACAATGCTTTATGTTCTCTAGGTTGGCGGAATTATCATTTGACATTTATTTTTCAAGGGAAGATATTTTTAATTAATTTTCACGGATTAAATATATATATATATATATATTTTGTTTTAACTGATTTACATGTTCGTTAATAAATCAGATGGGATGTTAATTAAATATTAATTTTATAGTCTCATTATCTTTTAGGTACCATTAATTATTTTTAATCCTAATAAATGTATCGTTGTTCTCCATCTTGCCAGTTACACCGATGACAAATTTCGATAATATTCGATACATGTATGAAACGAGACTTTGAGAGTGGATATTCGTCAGTGAAACTGAAAACTTGGGACGTTAAGTCGATGGATCGGAGTGACAGGGAAGGCTCGGACATTCGTCGAGGACGATGGCTGCTGGCATCCGCCATCAGGTGGAGTACTCATAGTTGAGATACGCGCTGCTGCCGTGAGTGCTGTTCCGTGTATGCACGAGTAAATCCGTAGTTGAAGGGAAAAACATATCCGACGATCGCGTACGGATTTCGATTCGATATATATATATATATATATATATATATATATATATATATATATATATATATGTAGTGTATAGATTGACTTTCGATTTTTTTCCCCTTCCCTCTCCTTTCTTTCTTTCTTCTTTTCAACTTTTCCCTTTGAGTTAATATTTTGAGAATTAAATTAAATAGTACTTTCCTTGAAAGCATTATAACTAGTCCTCACGATACAGACAAGTACCAATTAATAATTTCATTTGTCAGTAAATATTCATTAACCTACATTTAATTTTTATCAACGATGTATTCGAAACTGTATTTCCAGACAAGAGATAGGAAATTTTAGTCTACCTCTCGTAGATGCTAAAATTTAATAACTTCATTGAATAAGAAGAAAAACGAAGCAAGTTCTTCTCTTGAAAAAGAGAGAGAGAGAGAGAGAGAGAGAGAGAGAGAGAGAGAGGAGGGAATAAATTTACTGAAGTATAACGTATAGAGTTAGTGTACGAGAGAGAAAGAAAAAGTGAGATGAATACATTGATTCTTTTCCAGTAAAAGATACAAAGTAAGGAGATACTGGAACGATGTTTCTAACAATAGAAAAGTCAATATAACGACAAAAATAAACTAACAACGTGATATTCGAATGATGAAAAAAGGGAACCAATCCTTTGATACCTCTCTCTAAGGCTAAAGGTACGTATCAATGAAAGGTACGTGAATACATACATATATATATATATATATATATATATATATATATATATATATATATATATATATATAGGATAAAGCAAAGAGGCCGCAAGGGTAAACAGAGAACGATGAAAAAGGGCGGTAACCTTTGAAAAGTGGCGCCACCGGCGACGCTTGTATTGAGGGAAGGAAGAAATGAAGGAGGGAGGATGGAGGGAGGGAGGATGGTCGGAGGGAGGATGAAGGGAGGGAGCAGCAAGAGAGGTAGAAAGGTAGGGGATAGGTGTGCATGGTAGTGCAAGTTGTGGGCCACGTGGGGCCTTTGGCTGCATCCACCCAATTCCGCTACTTGTGCGGGGTGGAAACGGGCTATATTTACTCTCCACCTGCGGATTTTCTCGTGCATACACGGAACAGCACTCTACGGCGAAACGCAAGGTCTCCGGCGCGTTCGTTCCTCCAACTATGACAGTATCATCGAATTCATTGAAACCTAACTTGAACGTGCTGTCGAATATATCCCTATATCGAGCTCGTTGACTCTTCGAATAATTTTCTCTCTTCGGCCCAGATAACGCATTTCATTTTCGTATTCGTCGATTTAATGAGCAATCCTTAAATCGTTTCACGTTACGGATTAGAAAGTGAAATAAACATGATTCTACGAGTAACTTGGATAATTGCTTGCGGTCATATTAAAAGAATTCAGATTTATTGATAGCGCGAAGTAAAACAAATTACGAGATGCGCGAACGTACGTGGTATACGTATAGACGATACGTTTCTACATCAGCTGACAGAAATTTCGCGGCTTGTTGTTGAAATTCTATCCCAATATTTTTTCGATCGAATACTACAGAGAAAAGTGTCAACGCGCGTTGGTATATAATGTTCGTATCCCAGAGGCAAATAATAAAAAGCATGGTAAGGGAAATTTGGTTGAATGAAGAAAATGCTCCCACACCGGTGGCATTTCTTTTCGGGATGTACCACGAAATATTAAAAGGGATAAGGGGTACATCGTTGGACAAAAATAAAGGAGAAAAAAAAAGAAACGACAAGAAAAAAAAAAGGGTGGAGAAAAAGAAGGGGTGATGCGTTTCTGCTTTCACGTGAGTGGTGTTTGGTGTAACGCACGAGTAATTCCCTGCCGTTGCGAAAAGGGAAGGAAGAGAGGAGGAAGGGTGGGGGATGGGGAAAGAGGGAGTCGATTCTTCTGCAAGAGGTTCAAAGGTTATCTACGCACACTTCTTTTTTTTTTTTTTTTTCCTTTTCTTACTCTCCCCGTGCGCGTGTTTACTCGGCAGAAGCAGCCAGTCAGCATCCAAAGCCGTTCTCGTTCGCATACGCGCTCTTCTTCTTCCTTTCTTTCTTTCTTCCTTCGTTATGTGACTCTCTCTCTCTCTCTCTCTCTCTTTCTCTCCCTTTCGCTCTCTCAAGTCTCTCGACGAAAAGCAAAGAGAGCTCGAAACGAGAAGGTCACGGTTCCTATCGTTGGCAACGCCGAAGAATAGGCTTTTGATGTAATACGTGCGTGCTTGGCTAACTCAACGAAGGATCGCGTTTCCATCAGTGGCCGCTTTTCCGCCACCCTGAAAGATTCGTAGCCACTGAGGTTTACATTGGAAACGATGCGATCGATTCCAATCCATCTCCTCTCGGGTTTTTGTAATTTAATTCGTCATTTTTGTCTGCCAGTTTTGAGTTTGTTTACCGTCCGCCATCGGTGAGACCGTCAACGTGTTTGTGATCGTAAATACCAAGGAAAAATGTTCGAATGTTCGATAAATTTAGCATAGGTGTATGTTCATATATATATATATATATATATACAAAAAAAATTATCTTTATTACGATAATTAATATATCGACCAATAACTATACCGTCGTCGATGACTAACATTTGGTCGTTCAATTTATATATTATATTCAATTTGTAAACACATATAGTTTTCCTTTATCGTGGTCATTGAACATTGTCCCATCTCTTTACCACAATTCCGAGTTGGTTCTCTTATTAAATTAATACTAATAGACAGGTCGTGTCTATATAATTGTAGATTTAAGCTCGGTGAAGTAAGGTTGATGTAATGTGGTGAGGTTGTCGAAATGAATTCTATGAGTAAGCAAAAGCGTAATTGAAGAGTGGTTAGGCGTGAAAGGGTAGTGAAATTTCGAGGAAACTTTGTAAAATCGGAAACGGAACACCGGATACAAGTTTAACGATCTACGTTCAGAAGCAAAGGTAATTCTACAGTTAATACATTTGTATATGTATATAGTATATGTATAAACGGCAAACAGGATAAAGTAAAATGGATCGCATTTTACTTTATTAAAAGCTTTAACGGAGTTCTCTCGCAAACGCGAAACAATCGACCATGAAACCAAACCACAGCTCGACGTAATGTTTTATTTTAATTATCGCTGTATAGTAATGGAAACGGAGTTCTTTTTTTATTTATTCATTTATTTTCTTTTTTATTTTATAACAAATAGACGATTTGAATTGAATCGATCACGCGGACAGAAGCTCATTTTATGAATTTAATTTGAATGGTTTTACTTTTGTTCCTTTTTCCTTTTCGTTTTGTTTTCTTCTTTTTTAATAACGTTAAAACGTTACGAAACAATTGTCTGAAATGGTACGATTAATTAATATGTAATAAAATCGTAGAAATTTTAATCTCGCCGATCGATGTGTTTGTCGAATTTGATAGTAGCCAATTAGAAAATGTAGAATAGCGATGTATCTCGTTTTAACAATTGGAAATAACAATTCGCGGTGCGTTTGCAAGCTCGCTCGATGTGAAGGCATCGAATTTCAAACGGTGGTTGTCTCGCGATATATATATATATACACACACACGCACACGCACACACATTTTGGTATAACGTTCAACCCAATACGCGGAGTATCGGAACTGCTGTCAAGTTTCAGCGACAGACGCAACCACGATGTTACTCGAAATTTCAATTCTTCGACGAGTCAGAAAAATTTTCTTTACAAACGTGAATACAATTTATGAGTTAATTCTAAGTATTTCCTTTTTTTTTCATTTCCTTTTGTAACAAAGACAATGAAATTTATGATAGTATTGGGTTCCACGATAACGGTAATAACGATCATAAAATTGTCGTCGATCTAATTGATATCGTAAAAATATTCTATAATAAGATTCGCGTAAGTAATCAGTTTAGAAAAGAGATTGAGATTATTTTGGGTAGATTCATTCGCGAAATCGAATTTTCAGATTGCCAGAAGAGATAGATGGCTTTGGAGGATCCATGACAACGGTGCGTAGCTTAGCTCTCCATTGAACGCGAGATTAGTTTTCGTGCACTCGTTTTCTGCCTCGAGGGAATCTTTCCGATGCTTCCAGAGAATTTCACGAGCGAGGAATATCGAAGAAGCAGATGTAAAGTTGGATCCGATCCGGAGATGAGAGAGCGCATTCGCGTGCGCAGTGTATGAAATGAATTCCGCTTGAAACTACTATTTTTCCATATGTATATATATATATATATATATATATATATATATATATATATATATATTAAAAAAAAAAAAACTTTCGAATATCCTTCTTCGTAACGTTATCGTTTAGTGTTAATCAAAGACGATGCACATAGAGTCGATTTGAAGTTCTTTGAATGAGCTTTACATCGTTTTTTATTTATTTTTATTATTATTATTATTATTATTATTATTATTATTATTATTAAGAGCGATTGAGTTTAAATAAAAAGTAAAATCCTTATATTTCGTCGCCTTTTTTTTTTTTTTCAATGGCTCTAACTCATATACATATATGTACATATAGCGTGTAAGTTTTATAAAAATGATTTTATGTAGATATATGGAGAATTAAGTGCCATGTTATATTTGATCTCATTTTATCCTATTATTTATCAGTTCGTCGAAAGAATATTTTTTCTTTCTATAATGTGTTATCATCCGATGAGACATATTGACATTGAGAGGGAAGAGAGTAACGACTTCTCGACACGAGTATAAGGGGATCTTTATTACCGAAGAACTTCTCGTTGGAATTGTCGAGCGTGTATATATTTTTCTTTATCCCTCTTATTCGTTTTTGTTTCCTTCCCCTTAAACGTTGAACATTCGAAGGGATAACGAGAGACGTTCTCATCGGACCAACCGTGTATATAGATCCGGTTGATCGTTATGACGATTGTCACTGCCTTATACTTGCTCGTCTTTGTGTCACGTTTGTGTCCGTTCTTTCCTTTTTCTTTCTACGCTTTCTTGTTAACCGGTTGTATATATAAATATATATATATATATATATATATATATATATATATATATATATATACAACCATATATACATATATATACTCGATGAATCGTAATAACAAGATGGTCTAGTATTGCGTACGTCAAATAACCAGTCTCTCAATTTGATTTGTCCTTTTATTTTTACTTTACTTTTTTTTGTATCATCATAAAATGCATGTAAGTAAAGTTAATAAAGTTAAAGCATTAACAACGGGGCCGTTTCATTTATTAAAATTACATTGAAGATTACTGAACGTATAAAAGAATAAATGTTGTAAGAAATATTTCTACGCGTCCATTGTATGCCGATTTTTACGAGTATTTCTATGACTTCATTTACAACTATTACATATATGTATTTCCATTGTGTGATGTAGTTATATAATATAATATAAACATTTACGCGTTACCACACCCTTTTTTGTTTCTCTTTCGATCGCTTTAGAGTTCGACGAACTATCTTGTAATACTCTCTACGACGAATTTCTATGCGTTTTGAAGACGAATGTTAGTCATATTTGGTTGGTCAGGTGTACGTTAGATATTCGCGGGATCAAGCGAAGCGTGTAATCTTTCACAGCTTTTGGTCGCGAATAGAACGCATTCGAGTTACGTGAATGCTTTATTTGATTTACGATGCTCGCTCTCGTAGGCACGTAAGCAACTTTCGTTCATCGAAGCAGGTCAGTGTTGCGAAACTTAACCTAAAGTACCAGGCGATCCGAAGTTTAGCTGTGCTTTCTATCCTCTCCAAGTCCCACTGCAACAAGTTTCCATTTGCTTTAATCATCTTATGTGGGCATCTAACGTACCGTAATATAATCGGAAAACTTTCTGTCTGACACTATAGTCTCTGATTATTAACTGTATCCTTCGTTTATTTAAACGATATTTATGATCATTTTTACATCGCCTTCAAAAATATTTGAATGGCTTAATAATTCTATTAAACTTTCGTCCTATCGTATTTATATCGTATTATACAAAAAAAAAAAAAAAAAAAAATCATGTGGATTACGTCAATCGTTTGATACTCAAGATTTTATTTAAGATAAACGTTAAGGCATCGATGAGAAATTAATAAACGATCGATGCGTATTTCCTCCAAGCGAGACACCGAGAATAATTTTTACCGTGAATGGTCCGGTACTCGACGAATAACTAACAAATACGTTGATTCAAGGATAGAAAGTAAAAAATTTAAAAGCACGTATGATTCGACGAGTCGGTGAATTAATCGAGCCTGGGATCGAGTTTCCTTCGATCGTTCGAATTGTGAAGTAATTTGCACGAAGAAAAGAATCGCTGCGGTGGTGCGAAATGTGTCTATCCGGTATAAAAATTTATAAGAGCAATCAAAGAGGATCGCGATCAACGATCGACCCATTCCCAAAGATCCGAGTAACAAATAATAGGTGCAATTTTCACGGTTTTTGCGTGACGGCGAATCGCAATGTGTAGTCTGCGTCGACGTCGAACATCATCATCATCATTATCGTCATCATCATCATCATCATCATCATCATCAACGTCGTCATAATCATAATCACAATCATCGTCGTCATCATCATCATTATTGTTATTATTGTTATTATTATTATTATTATTATTATTATTATTATTATTATTATTATTATTATTATTATTATTATTATCGTCATCATTATCATCGTCTTCAGAGTCGACGATGAAGACGACGAAAGACACGGATGCGAAGGACGGTAGCAACGATGCGATCGCGTCGTCATCGTTAATCAGAGATGTTGGAAATTGCGAGCGCGGCAAATCGCGGTTGAAGCGTAATTTCAGCTATCTGTATAAATCACAGTCGCAATAATTTACCGTAATTACTATCAATCGTTGGTCGTTTCGACATTGTACCCAACGTATCCACGCTCATTCTAACATTTTTTATGTCCATCACCTTCAACCTCCGTTCGATTCGATTTTGCATTTCGCTCGCTACATTTTACACGGTCATCGTAACACACGGTAGTTTAATTCTTTTTCTTTCTTTCTTTATTTATACATCTGTCTATTTTATCGGATAGTATTTATACGGAATACGTGTGGTTAAACCGATTCATCCATGTATATATGTATGTATGCGCATGTGAAAAGGTACATGTAGACTAAAGGTGTTCATTGGATACATATTGATATTCGTTACAAATTTTGTCAGGCATATAATATCGATTTCCATTAAAATAAAGATTGTTATGGCCTTCGTATTTCGACAATAATTTCTTTCTATGAAATAACCGTGAATAAAGGTTACAATACATTTTCCTCTAAATACCTAGAAATTTTTATTTCAGACATTTGTTGTTTATAAAACCAATAGGATCGGAGATATTAGGCCATATTTAAAATAAATAAATAAATATATGTGACTTGGGTATATGGAAGATTTAAGAAAGTAAGATAATTAGAATAAAAATAAAAGATTTTCGTCAGTATTGAGAATACTTTCGTTATCCCCTAGTGCGAATGTTTGTACAGGATACATATTTCTGAAAATGAAGATTTATGGGCTGCTTGTAATAACAACGGCGTACGAGTGTCTCTCAAAATACGACTACACAAGGCGATATCGATATTAGGGGTGAGAGGAGGAGGAGGAGGGTGGGGACAGGGACGAGAATCACGTGTGCTGGTCCCGATGCGTTCAATGCATTACAGTTACAACGCAGAACGTTATATATCTCCTATCGGTTACTGTCGTTATTGAGAGCTACGATAATCCCCCGAGGCGCGTATATGCTACTCGAAACGCAAATACGTTTTGTTATATTCATCCCGTAGTGCGAAAATTAATGGACCGGATACGAAAATAAATCCGTTATATTTACACCAATTAATCGATTTCACATTAATTATAATATAATATATGTTTCATTTATACGATATTATATATGTATATGAGACTTTAAATTATTAATCGAAGGAAAGACTATGATCGGATTTATATGTCGTTTTATTGTTATTGATCTGTGTGTTTGCAATTTCTCGAAATTTGTCTAATCCGAATGAATTTTGTACAAAATTGATCATAATGATCGAACTAAAAGTTAAGGCTATTTATTATCCGGAAATATTAGCTATATGCCATAATAAGGCTATAAGGTTTTAAACTTGTAAAAGAAAGCAAGAGAGAGAGAGAGAGAGAGAGAGAGAGAGAGAGAGGGAAAGTCGGTAAACGACCAATGTGGAATTGTAAAGTTGGTTACACAAGAAACGCATTGATTGAGTGATTTGTGATCTGTGATTTGTGTTAGGTTTCGTGGTCTGTGTTCCGTGTATACCTATGTAGCGATGTTAACTTTCTAGAGATCCAGCGTCTCGAGGTTTAAATCAGTCCGCGTAGAAAAATTTCATTTCGTAAATTCTAGCGGTTTTCTATTGTCCGACGATACACGCACACGCACACGCACACACACACACACACACATTCTCTTTTACATTTTCCCAAACAATCGACGATATGATGATAGCCCGGCAAGCGGGAAAATGTTTATTTTATATTTCGAATCGCGGAACGTCACATATGATCTAAAGTAATGCGAATGCTTGATATGAAATATTGCTTCGACCAAGAGAAAGTACAAAAATGTGTTTTTATACTTTGAGCAATCCGTCATGTGCTTGACAATGAGAAATATACTAGTATTTAATATTTATTATATTTTAATTTCCAACACGATACGATATATAAGTTCGTATAGGGTCGGGGAGTGCGAGTTATATTTCGTTTCTTTTATTTTTTGTTTTATGACGGAGTAGGATGTTTATTTTTTTATTGTACTGTTTTTCTTTTTTTTTCGTTTTTTTTTTTTTTTTTTTTTAACATAATTGAAATCGAAGCGAAAGAAGAGAAGAAATTCGTTTAGATCCGAGTATGTCGAGTGTTCTTACCTTTTACGATCATAAAAAGCTCGTCCAAAGTATTTTGTTGGTCGGTAGGAAGATCGAGGGTTTGGGTACGTAAGGATTTTTTCAGGTAGAAAATTACAGCGAGAGCTTAAGAGAAGCTCTCGAAATAAAACATTAATTCGGCGGATCGATGCGTTCTCTACGGTCCGTAAACCGTCGAAAGTGAGAGAGAGAGAGAGAGAGAGAGAGAGAGAGAGAGAGAGAGAGAGAAAGAGAGAGAGAGAGAGAGTAAGAGGGTTGAGGGTGGATTTCGGAGTAGACTGTGAAACTGGAAGTAGGAGGGAAGGGATGGAAAGGTACGTGCGTCGAACCAACTTGGAAATATTACCGGGTTTGGATGCGCTAAGGATTATGTGCCCTCCCAATTAAAGTCCCGGAAATAATAAAAAGGAAGAACGGAGCCTAAATTATTCACGTTTCGTTTCCACCGTGGTCTAACCGAAATTACTTGCCGATGAGCTTCGCTAAAAAGTCGGAGAGATGGGAAACCGGATCGTTATATCTGTCGGCGAGTAAAAAGTGAAAAAAAAATAAAATAAAATAAAAATAGGAAACACGTTTCGCACCGCCTAAAACTTAGAGGGTGAACGTTTCATCGATACATCCCAGTTCTCGTTCGGTAGTATTCCTAAAGAGTTTCGTTAAGACCAATAGGATCGAAGAAATGAAATCGATCATAGAAATCGAACGAAACCTATAGTTCTTCCAAATTTCACGAATTAAGAACAATTTCGTCGTGACGACGTTAGGTTTACGGCAAGGAATATTACGATGAAAAAACGACCGTACGGTCGATCCGATTCGCGTGCAATAAAACTAGAATCACGAACGCGTTAAATTAATCGTCGTTAGACTGGTAAAGTCGAGGCGAGTTCGATGCCAGCGGACAAAGTTAAAATCCGATTCGTCTCGTCGGTAAAACTCGACGAAACGGATTAGCAATGAAGCGTTACGTGGCGTCGCGACGATGCCCCGTATTACCTTAGTCGTAAAGTAAGAGGAAAGCTTTGTAAAGAGTAAAAGAGAGAGAGAGAGAGAGAGAGAGAGAGAGAGAGAGAGAGAGAGAGAGAGAGGATGAGAGAATGAGAGAATGAGAGAAAGAAAGGGAGAAGAGGAGGGTGGTCGACGGTGTCCTTTTTTGGGACTTTAAGCACCATAAACCAAGGTGATGTAGTGTCGTAGACACCATTGACAAAGATACGACGCCCATGGGGCTGGAAAAGCTATAAGCGAGTGCTCAGCCGCAGGCTCTCCTTGATTTCTTGTCCCTCTCTCTCTCTCTCTCTCTCTCTCTTTCACCCTTTCGTCGCAATTTCTAGTGAGTGTTCGAAGGAGCAAGCCTCCTCTGGGGTACTTCGATCCTTAACCTCACGCCTGAAAGAGTCGTCGAACGATAGAGATCTTTGGAACACAACCCGCTTGCTTCCCTCGTTATCCCCTTGCGAATAACACCTAGAAAATCCTTCGTGACATAGAGCAAGATTCTAGAGACTATGGATACTTCAGTGTTCAAGTATATTTCTCTATCTCTCTCTCTCTCTCTCTCTCTCTCTTTCCCTATCTCATGTACACACACACATACATATACACAATGCAGCTATTACGATATCTTCCAATTTATAGTCGGTCACTGTGAGAAATGTTATCGATTATCGAGCTCGTGCTTCATTTTGTCCCGTACTTTCCTGGAAGTATTCCAGCTGAAACCGAAACTTACCATTGCGTAGATGCTAATCCTTTGATCTAACGCGTGTTATAATTCTTCGAGAGAACAGAGCTTATCTTTGTAAAGATTTGTATGAATCTTAATCTCTGAAGAATCGTTATTTGAATAAATAATCGTGATTTATTTTTCGACTATATATATATATAAGAAAGAAAGAAAGTAAGAAGAATGGAAAAAAAAAAAATGAAAGAAATATAAAATATCCAATACAGAGATAATTATTGAAATGGTAATAGTAAATAGAAATGAAATGACAGTGTTCGCTTGATAATCGGAAAATGAATATTTTTGTTTAAATAAACGACGGTACGAGAGACATTTATATAGGTACAATACAGAAATGAAGTTACCGTATTTCCGATATTGTAAATATCATATTGTGTAATTATCGAGAGTCGATATTATTAGTATTATTATTATTATTATTATTATTATTATCATTATTATCCATTCTTTTTTCTTTACATCAAAAAGACAAATATAAGAACAAAAACAATATATACGCGCGTCCACATACATACGAATATGAATTCGGTATCGGAGTTGCGCTGATAAAAGTCTGAGGGATACGTCCAAGATTCTCGAGAACGATGTGCATTAGGGATCGAAGGAGACGCGAGTGGAGTGTGCATTAGGGAGTGATTGAGAGGGAAATACGAGTATAAGAAGAGGGTTTCCACGGGAATAAAGCAGTACGAGACGAAGGGATAGCGTTCATTGACACACGGGTATAGGACGCGTGCCGGTAGTCTCCTTCATCGTTTGGAGTTCTTAGCGGGGAGTGCTCGCTACGAAAAGGGGTTGCAAAAGGGAGAGAGAGAGAGAGAGAGAGAGAGAGAGAGAGAGAGAGAGAAAGAGAAAACCAAAGAGCGTATACACGCGTGTAAAGAGAAACTCCAAACTCGCGAGGGAACGAAAGGCATGCTTTCGACAAAGTCGCCGAGCGAAGCCAAATTTTCTGCGTTCTTGACTTCAGAGTTCGATAATCTTCATGACACTTTGTGCGCTTTCCACCCTTTTAAGTCGACCTTAAGATCTTTGAGAACGAAGCTTGAACTCTTTTGATGTCAACGGTCACGGTTAAATGTCGCTTCGAACGTGACTGCTCTTCTTCTCTCTTTTTCTTTAACTCGGGGTTTTTTTATCTTTATCTATACGTTACAAGCTCTCTCTCTCTCTCTCTCTCTCTCTCTCTCTCTCTCTCTCTCTCACTATCTTGTATTCTCGTTCTTAGCTCGATGTTCAAAGCAGTGTAAGTACGTGGATAAGCGAGTGTAGATACATATTAGGTTAAGCTTTCGAAGCTTACACTCACTCTTTCACTCTCTCTCTCTCTCTCTCTCTCTCTCTCTCTCTCTCTCTCTCTCTCTCTTTCTTTTTCTTTTCCTTTCAGCGTCGTTATATACGTCGTTCATAGTATATGCGAGATAAAGCATAAAGGAACGAACGTAACGAGATTCAAAGTACGTAGCGTGAAACGAAATACGTGATAAAGTGTGCAAGTAAAGTAAGTAGGTATATATATATATATATATATATATATATATATATATATGCGTGTGTGTGTGTGTGTTTCTACGCGAATAGAAAATTTCTCGGGGAAATTGTAGGTCATTTCATTTTCTTAATATTAATTCTAAATGATTGGTCTTAATTTATCTTTGAAATCTTTAACGCATTTAATACATCATATTACGTGCTTGCATGTATGCTACTTCTTTTTTTTTTTTTTTTATCTCGAATAGACCGAGGATATGGCTGTTGGTCGTTGAAAGGTTCTCGTTCTTTGTGAAAATTTCTTTTTAAATTGATATCCCGCAATTTGTCGGAACTCGTAAACTCTCCATTAGTGTTTTATTAAATGAAAAAAAAAAGAAATTGAAAACCGTGATACAATTTCTCGTTTAAGTGATGAAGCCCCGACAATTTCATTCGGTCTCTTTCCATCATCGTCTCCGTCTCGTTTTGCTCGTCGAGAAGTAATCAAGCAAAATATAGAATGTTTAATCGGTCTAGTTGACGAACGCATAGCGCGAGTGGTAAGGGGTAGTCGGCTCGTTGCAATCAAGGTTAGAGACGTCACGTTGGATTAAAGGATGCGACACGAGACAAAGGGTGTAGGACTGAAGGTTACGAATATGAGAGAGAGAGAGAGAGAGAGAGAGAGAGAGAGAGAGAGAGAGAAAGAGAGAGAGGGAGAGAAGAAAGGACTTTAATCCTTACGCAGGATTTCGACGGGTTTAAAGTGTCCGGAGACATGGGACCAACGAAAAGCTCACCTGGTGGCAACAATTTCAACGCTACGCAGGCTTATACGATTAACTCGTTTCAGACGTTCTAAATTCACGACTAAATTATGATAATAATAATAATAATAATAATAACAATAATCGTTTATAGGGATTTTTAGGAAAAATGTATTACCAATAATCGTCTATAAGAAATCATTCGTCTGTCTTTCATTCAGCATATCGGTGATTAGGTATTTTAATACTTTCAATAAATATAATTATTGTGATTAATTCCAACGAATACTTTTCGGATATATATATATATATATATATATATATATATATATATATATATATATATATATATATACTTCATATCAATAACTAACGTCTCAAATTTTTCCTTCGTATTTAACGAGAATATAACATTCGAAATTTGTATAAGATATAAACGCTCGTTGATCGGCAAAAGAAAAAGAAATCTTTGAACGTAAAGCCGAATGACTATCTTTTAACGTACACATCGAATACGCGAGATGATGAAACGAAGAAGAAGAAGAAGAAGAAGCAGAAGGGGAAGGGGAAGAAAAACCGGGAGAAGGAGAAGCATTTACCATGGTACGGCGCACTCGGATGGAAAAATCGAAACATTAGAGGAGAACTTTTTTCGCGAGTTTTCTCATTACCACCGCCATGTTTTTTGCTTCACCCGCTTCTTTTCTCTTTTTCTTCTCATCCTTCGACGTTATTCCAGTTCTACGAAGCGAACAAAAGAAATCGACCGACTTCTTCCTCTCTTCTTCTTCCTTTACTTCTACTTCTTCTTCTTCTTTTCGGTTCATTTGCATGAGCCTCGGCCTTTCTTCGGAGTTGGGTGTAAAGAGTAAAAAGTAAAAACGTAAAAAAAAAAAAAAAGAAAAGAAGAAAGAAATAAAAGGAAGAAAATGAGGCAAGTAAACCGAAGGTACGGCGACCGACTTTCATTACTTACTAGTCAGAACGACGTACAACACATACCAATGAGATATGTTCCTTGAAAAGAATATCGCGTGACTTTTCGCACGAAGCTTCCCTTTTCATTTTCCTTTTTTCTTTTTTTCTTTTTTTGTCTTTTCCGTCTTCCACCTCGGATGTTAACTCGTCGTTCGTTTTTTTTTTTCATTTCCTTTTTTTTTTTTTTTATTTTTACCATTAACAAGATTCCTCTTGTTATTGGGAAAACGCGACGTCCGTGAGAATCTCTACTGGCGTATCTGGAGAACGTTAAAACGATCTCTCCAGGCTTTACTCGAATTCAAGATGAAGAAGAAAGCAAGAGGAGATAGAGAAACTCTCGATGGCTGTCCGCAGCACATGCTCGTAGACTAACGTTCAAGTTTCTAGGTGATTGTGGAAAAGCCTCTTCGTTTGTTACATCGAGCTCTTTCGGTTTTCTGCTTCTACATCCCTTTTTTAGCTTCCTATCTCTCCCTCTCTCTCTCTCTCTCTCTCTCTTTCATTTTTTCTTTTTCTCTTTTTGCTTTCTTTTTTCTTCTTTCTCTCGTTTTATTTTCTTTTTTTTTTCCTTTTTTTTTCTTTCTTTCTTTCTTTCTTTCTTTCTCCAGTTCTCTCTCCTCTTCGCAGGTCGTTAACTCCAAAGTTCTGGCAAACTGGTGCACGGCACCTTTTCAACAAACCGTTTGTATGTTCGCGACGAAGAGAAAAAGTGAAAGAGAAAAATTTAGCGTTATTAGTGCGACTTTGTGTGTACTTTTTTTTTACTTGCCACTTTACTTTTCTTCTTTTTTTACTTCTTCTTTTTCTTTTCTTTTTTTTTTTTTTTTTATCTTTTCTCCACCTATATTTTCCTCGTCGCAAAATCATAAACTTTTATTCTTAAGAATGGCCAGTGGGAAGAGGGAAAAGAGAAGGGACCTTTCATCTAACGGTTTATATCGAATTTAATTTTCCTTTTTTTCTTTTCTCCACGTCGTTGTAGGTGCACGCGCAAACAAAAATTGCGCGCTTTTATGGAGAACAATCTCTTCTCTCTCTCTCTCTCTCTCTCTCTCTTTGTTTGTTTCTCTTTCATTTTTCAAATTTTATGATTTCGATAGTTATCAAAAAAACGCGTGAATTTTTCTTCGACGAGACGAGACGGGACGAGACGAAAATCGTAAAATAAAATTGTGCTTTCTTTTCGTTTTGGCATTGCAATTAATTGAAGCTGTCGCCACGTGAAATAATTACGAAACTCGACTGGGTACGTTGATGGAAGAGAAAAAGACAGAAAGACAGAGAGAATATGAGAGAACAAGAGGAACATGAGGAAAAAGAGAGAGAGAGAGAGAGAGAGAGAAGAACGCGACGGCACTCGGTACATGAAAAGTACTCTCGACGAGGGAAAACTCGACGATGACGACCACGACGGCCTCGTGACCCTGAGTCGTGGACGGGTCAACTAGCCACCCGGTACTCGTACGAATTTACTTCGTTCTTTATTCTTCCACGTTATGTCGCTTCGCGTTGCTACGTTTTTTTCATTGCTTCCGTGTCCGAAGTGGCAATTTCAGGATTCTTCCCTCTTCGTTTTCTTTTTTATCCTTCAATAATTCCAAAAGACGATGTTTCTCTCGCACATTGCAATTTTAACTGCAATAGGTTTAATAGAAACGTCAGAAACGTGTATTAGAGATGTTTATGTATCAATCCCGTTTAAAGCTTTTATAAATACTTTATTATTTTATTTTAAATTAATTTATTAAAATGAAGTAACGATTACATCGTACAATTACGATTAATTTACATTAAAAAGTTTGAATCGCACATGTAAATGTATATTTACAAATCTACGATATGAATGTCGTATCAATTGTTCAAGTTTACGATTATAATCAATTATTCGACAAATTCGTTTCGATGCAATCACATGCGTATGCATATCGTCGATAAAAATGTTATCTTCAATATACGATAACAATAATGATACTATTTAGAACGTCCTTTTTATATTTGAATTATACGTATTTGTACGAAATTGACTACGGTGGTATTATAACATATACGATGAATATATTTGGTTCCATCTCTTCGTTCGGCTCTTTCGTATTGATCTACCACGGCAATTCCATGACGTTCTTTCGTCGTTCCCGTTACATTACCGTCCATTCGAGGTAATCTCGTGATTTTGTAATTGTTCTCGTTCACGGAAGTAAAACGTTCAGTGGCATTTATGTACAGTTGGCGGGCCGACCGAAGTTGGCCACAAGCATCTTTGTACGAACAATTGAAACAATTGTACGAACGTATAGTCACTCTAATGAATGCTGGCAATAGGAAACACGATGAGTCGGAGAGAGAATAGAAGAGAAAGAGAGAGAGAGAGAGAGAGAGAGAGAGAGAGAATGGACCAGTAAAGGTACCTCTGAAAAGGGAGAGATGAGAAAAGAGATAGCTTTAAGCGAAAAACATCCGAGTTGTAATTCGAACGGGGCTTACCGCTCTTATTATTAGGAATTTTATCATTATTATTGCTCTACCCTCGACTATCATTATCCTATTCTTAATAGGATAAAATCCGGGAGAAAACGTAACGGCATTTATGGCCGGCTGCTTTCTATTGTAATACGGAAAACTTTTCGCTATGGTTCTCAGTATCTTTCGAGAATTTTTACGATGAATTTACATAATTACGTTTTCTCTTAGTCGTTTCCCTGCCCTTTCCTAATTCTCTCTTTGTCTCTCTTTCTCTCACTCTCACTCTCTCTCTCTGTCTTTCTCTCTCTCTCTCTCTCTCTCTCTCTCTCTCTATCTACTTTCTTTTCTTAAGATTTATCAACAAGAATAAATTTCGTCGGGAGCCTATAGTACTCGTACTCTACTACTCCGTTTCTTTTCCTTTTTTTTTTTTTTTTTCTTTCCCCAACTAGCTAAACCAATAGAAAGAAATCGAAGGCGAATTAGGATAAGCGAGGGTTCGATCTTTATGAGAGTTAAACACGTATGTACGTCACTTACGGCTGAGTTTCCTGTCATGGATATTACGCGTAACAGGTGGCACGAAACCGTACGTTTTCGCACGAAAAAGTCTCATTCGGTTATATTAGAAAAGTTATTCTCTGAAACGCAGAAAGAAATTGGATCGGCCGATGTCCAATTGGCCTTGGCGTGGCTCGTAAAGCTGATTCGCGCGAGCTATGGTGTTCTTGCGTGACGAATTTTCTCATTTCCTTTGGGATACTTTTAACGTTGTCACGTGGAGAGATGACAGGAGAATTTGTTTACTTAATTAAAAGACCGACGAAGAAAAAGGCTCCGTTTTGCCGGAGGATGGATAAGAGAGTTCCTCTCCCGTATAAAACCAAAGTAGGTTTCCCTACAATAATGAAAATTCTTGTTTTCTAGATATTTTCATATATATATATATATATATATATATATATATATATATATATATATATTTCTTTTTTCTACCTCTCATCAACGTTCACCGATAATTAAGTTAATATATACGGCCAACACGGTTCCATGGTATTTAAAAAGAAGCGGATTCGTTCTCGTTCTAATTAGCTCATTACTACAGGTTAAACTTCTCGTAATATTAATTACTTCCGCATGTTTGACTTCATCGACATTGGTAGGTTTAATTTAATGAGATGACGAAAATACGGAATCTGAACTTTATTGTTTTTTTTTTTTTTTTTTTTTTTTTTTTTTTTTTTTTTTTTTTTTTGAAGGATAAAGACACCTGTCAGACGTTTTTCCGAGAGAAATTTAATGGCGTTCAAGATGGAGAAATACGCTAATGTGAGATAGAGTACTCGTGTGGACGAGAAGAGAGATTGATGGGGCAAAAAAAAGAAGGATAGATAAATAGATAAATGGATAGAGACAAAGAGAGACAGAGAGATTCTATACACAGATGTATTTTATTTTTATTTCCTCTTATTTGTATGTTTTTTCTTTTCTTTGTAAGAGATATTTAAAAAAAAAAACGTACTATTTATTTTATCGATGATATACCACGATGAGCTCGAAGGTATTGTCTCTATTTACGGTACATTGTATTTATTATTAAAGTATGGAAACGTTATCGGCCGTGGAAAATATACCGAAACTGAGCGATAAGGAACGAACGGGGGGGGGGGGGGGGTTTAGCTTCAATTTCGATCTCTTTTTCATTTTTATTTGAAATCAAAAAACACGCGAGTGTTTCTAAAGATAAAAGTATCATAACGAAAATGTATTCGGGAGTCTTGTTTTTGTATAGTTTTACCAGGTACGATGAATGTACTGTTTATTCTTCCTTTTCCCAATTTTTTTCCGTTTTCCTTTTTTACTATTTTTTTTGTTTTCTTTTTTCGACTTTTTGTTTTCTTTCACTCGCGCGAATGTAATCGAAACGTTCCGAACGACGGGAACCGATATCGATATTTGCGATTCCATAAAGCTTTTGATCTGTCGACAAAGTAAAGAAGGAGAGATATTCAACTCCAATGTATCTTTCAGATTTAAAAACGAGAGCGTGCTCCTGTAAATTATGTGTAAGACAATGGAAAGTAAGAGGACTTGTCCCTTGTTTTAAAGGTATCGAACACGACACGTTTGTTTTTCCTAGGTAGGATTTCTCTAAGCTTTGGGAATATCATAGAGGCACGAAGAAAAAGAAGAAGAATCAAGAGGAAGAAGAAGAAGAAGAAGAAGAAGACGAAGACGAAGACGAAGACGAAGAAGAAGAAGAAGAAGAAAGTTGGTACATGTGCCGAGGCAGAAGCTTCGTCCGGATTTCCTTCAAAAGCTTCCATCTCTTGGAAAGAAGAAAGTTTCGAGGGTGATGGAGGTTTTAGGGCTGTGGGGGCGGGGAGAGAAGGTACGAAGGAAGTAGCGAATTTCTATATTTCCAGCTCCGGCGTAACCGCTGTCCACGTAATGGCCGCAACTTTTGAGCAATGTCTGTCCTTGTCTTTTTCACTCTCTCTCTCTCTCTCTCTTTCTCTCTCTCTCTCTCTCTCTCTCTCTCTCTCTCTCTCTCTCTTTTTCTCTTTGCCTCTGTCCTCAAACGGGAAGCATCCACTATAACTAACCAACCACTCACCTGAATTTCAAACTTTTTAAAAGATTGTCCGTCAACGTCCCTATGTTCCCACTCTCGCGGGGAAAAAAATTAACGTAACGTAAAAAAGACTCGCTTTTGAAATAAAGAAGAAAAAAAAGAAATAAATAAATAAAACCATTTCATGTATTTTCCTTCGAATATGAAAGCCTGTAATAAGTTCGTCGGATTCGGTATCCAAATTTAGAAAGATATTTTTTTTCTGAAATTTCAATAGATAGCAGAGAAAAGACTAATTGTTCCTTTTTTATTTGACTTTATCTCATTTTTTAATCATCTTACTTAAAGACCGACGACTACTAATCTCGCGTCAGTCGAAATTCGATTAAATGTATAATAAAATTCAACATTCTCTTTCGTAGCGAGGAAGAATGAAACAATTCTTATTCCTTTTTTTTTTTTTTTTCTTTTTTTTTTATAAATAGACAGACCAAGTTTACCTCGTGAAAAGATAGTCCTGAAAACGAACTAGAAAAAGATTTTAAATATCACGACTGCGGCGGAGCTCATGAATTTTTTACAAAGTCGTCGTCTATCTATTTAAAAGCATAGCACGAGCGCCCTTTCATTTCTGCACGTTTACCACTCTGAAATTTACTCTCGCTCGAATTTAAAAGTTTTTAAAAGATTGCCTCTGTGTAAACGTCCTGCTCTTCGTACCTTCATTCGAGGGAATAAAAAAAAAAAAAAAGAAGAAAAGGGAACCGAAAGTAGAAACTGTCAAGGAAAGACGACATTTCGCTGCTACCTTTCTTTTTTTCTTATCTTCAATTTGACCCTCGAAAACAATCGCATGGTCTACAAAGAACGAGCTGAAGTTCGTTCTTATAGAACTTTCGCGTGTGCCTCTTCCCACCCCACAAGGGAATTAATTTAACATTATCTAATAAATTATACAAAGCAGTAATAGCAGTAAGCCATTAGCAAATAGTTCCTATTACTTTTGTCAACTAATTACTATTGCTTATGTTATATAATTTTCGTACTTCCATAGAAAAAAAAAAAAAAAAAAAAAAAAAAAAAAGAAAACGAACAAATCAAAATATTCGATGAATCAGTCGATATTAATTTCAACAGAATTCTACATTACTTTCCGTAAAGATAAAAATATAAAACGCACGTGGAAGATGTAGATATTATCCTTACTACCATAACGTACAAGTACACGTACAATTACGAACGATATGAATTACCCATAGAATCATCATCTTCCTACATCAAAAATTCAACCGAACCAACGATAAAAACGGTGTTCACGTTGAAGGGAATCCCTTTTGGCGGACGGTTCGATCATGGAGTCGGCTTAAAGTTCGAAGAAATCGAAAAAAAATCGTTTTATACGTTCAAGTGTCCGTTACTTTCGAACGTTCGCGGAGCCTTGAAGAAAGGCAAGCGGTTGTGCTTTTACTCGTGCATAAAACTCAGGAGCTCGATGCTTTTGTTCCATCGTTGAGTACTGGGTTTAAAGCGGCGAAACCGTGTGGCAAAAGGGACGAAAAAGAATGGAAACGGAACAACACCATTTCCATGAAGTGAGAGGGAAGAAGGATAAAGAGCGAGAGCTAGAGAGAGAGAGAAAGAGAGAGAGAGAGAGAGAGAGAGAGAGAGAAGAGAGAGAAACGAGGGGAATCGAAGAGAGAAATCCTACGGTCCGCGTCTTTCATGCAACGTGCAACGCGTGAGTCGATGCTTTCCGTCCTCATCGAATTACGAACGACTCCCGGCCCTTGTTCTCTCCATTCCTTCTATCTCTCTTTTATCGAATCGACGTCACTGATATATACGACGTCATGTGTCATACGTCATTCCGTAACGACCCGATGTATCGTGCATGTACAATTTATCAACGTCGAAATCGTGCAACGATTTTTTTCTCATTAAAAGCAACTAAAGTAGCTTCGGGACAGTTTTGACGTTTTTCGAAAGAACGTAAACTCTCCGTTCCTTCGGAGATATTTTTATATTTGAGAACCCTACGACATTTATTTATTTCTTTTTATGTTTTGTTTTCCTTTTACTTTTCTCATTCATACTCGAAGACCGGGGTCTCACGTAGGACTTTCCACATTTCTGATATTTGATCAGTATCCATTATATAATATTCACGAACTTTTTTTTTTTTTTTAACATCTTCCAATCGATTCGGGTAAAAAGAGAGAGAGAGAGAGAGAGAGAGAGAGAGATAATTGAATAATTCAGATCTTTGATAGGAGCGACAACGAAATAGTTTTAGGTAACCGTTAAGTGTGGAAACCCTCCTTAACTTAAGTTGCCTCAGGGATTTCTTTCCTTCTCGTTTTTAGTCGACGTTCGACATGAAAAGACTTCTTAAACTTTGATACCACCTCTTGTCCGGAAGCAATGTTTACTCGCTTCGGAATAGTAGCAGAAGGTTTTCGAAGGTTGCGCGAGAAAAGATAGAGATATAGAGAAAAGAGAGAAAAGAGAGAGAGAGAGAGAGAGAGAGAGAGAGAAAGGAACAGAGAAGGAGATTATCAATCAAGATGACAGCGATATAGGAGAGATCCATGCCGCATTAGTCTCCGCCTCGTGGATTCGCTCGTGGTGCCAATCACTGAGAAAACCGAAAGTCTCGAGAGACGTAGGGTTCGCAACCCTTGCCGAACAAGTCTTGGTATCGATGCCGTCAACGCGACGATCCAATCTATCTTATCGACGTTTCGATTTTATAAGATTTTTATTTACGATCTTCGATGTTTATTTTAACGTATCAGGATTTACATATATTCTAACTTCGTTATCACAATAAAATATAATACGAATATATATATATATATATATATATATATATATATATTTCTATCGCATACATATATTCTTCGATTCGAAAGGAAAATATTTTATTTATTAGAAACGAAAAGAGAATTTACATTTACGATTTGGAATTTCGTTTGGATAAAACAAATAAATTGATGCTTTGAAGATTAACCGTCGTATCATAAAATTGTTCACTCTCGAACGGACGAATACTATTTTCGAAAGGAGCCGAAAAATGTTTGGTATTTTTCCGTTTTCTCTTTCATTTGTTTTCTTTTTCCTTTTTTTCTATTCTTTTCTCTTCGATATCTCGCATGTCCGTACAAGCAATTTTTAGTATTTTCGGTTATATCTCTTCGCCCGTTTTTCCTCTCTCCCTCTCTCTCTTCTCACACAATCGAATGGCTGTTAAATCGGCCGAAACATTTGATTACACGAATAATAATTACGAACGAGAGAGTGCGCACGATTAATTGCAGTCCCGTAGGGAGATACGATATTCGACGAGAATTTATCTTTGATGTTATACGCGGCACAATCGCGCGGTCCTCTGTTCGACGAAAGAGATTCGTTGAAACGGGAACGGAAGAGAAGGAGGGATCATCGAGTTTCTGTGTACGTGTTATCGAGCACGGCCTATCTTCCCTCCCTAGCGTACCGTAGCAATTAGTTTAATTAATATCATCGCTAAAATTAATAAGGTAAGCATCGTCCATGTCGTACAATGGCGACGTTAACCCCGTTTTTTGACGATCGATACACGACGCTTCATAAATAGTTTCGAAATAAATGCACTAGGACATTTTGAAACGAGGAATAAATAGGCTGAGGTAGGATGGGGAATATGAGGAAGAAGTCACATGACGGACCTTTCGGACGGCGTTTGAAGCTTTAGCTGGCCAGTGATTGTATACAGAGAGAAAGTTTTTTAAAAAGTTCACGTAGTGCGAAAGAATTTGCGTATGAACTTCGTTTACGAGAGAAATAGAGAGAGAGAGAGAGAGAGAGAGAGAGAGAGAGAGAGAGAGAGAGAGAGAGACAAAAGAACGAACGTATGTGTGCGAAAGAAAATGATAAAGACAAGTCGCATATTTGTACGCGTAATATCCTAGTGACAAATATATCTCAGGGGTGTAAAACGCTCGTGACGAAACATTCTGAAAACTAAAAGCTGGCGTAAAAAGCGCCGTGTGGTCCTCACACTCTCTCTCTCTCTATCTCTCTCTCTCTCTCTCTCTTTTCGACATATATCTATAGTCCACTCGGCTGACTACGTGAAACGTGCAAAAACAGGACACATATACGCAACACGAAAAGGTTCGCATGTTTGGATGTATTTTATATGACACTGTATATCGTCACACGATGTTGTCCCGCTTGGAACAGGTTGGCCGAGTTTCTTTGTGTTTGTCGTATTTCGCGAACGCGTTCAAAGATAGACAACGTCGATTTTCTCTCTCTCTCACACACACACACACACACACATACACACACACTTTAAACTTTGAAATCCAGGAGATGCGACACACGAAAGCTCGCACGACAGCTATTGGCTTCTTTTTCTGCTATCTCGTCTCTTGAACATGTCTGTCTATCTCTGTCTTTGTCTCTGTCTTCTCTCTCTCTCTCTCTCTTTTTTTATTGTCGCAATAAAAAGGTATGCTACGATCGTATACGAATTATCATAAACATGTATGAAATCGATCGAGTTAAGGTTCCCTTGTCATGAGAAATTTTTGTTAGGATCGTTTTAACGCATATTATGTTTAAATCTACTACGATCACGATGTATAGATACGTAGATAGTTGATGTTCTTATATATTTCTTATCAGTACTCACTTTTCCATCTGGACTGCATACTTTGATCCCCGCAAGCGAGACTATCAGGAGAACAGGCGTGGACCGATCGCTGTACTGAAACAAAACGGACGACGTCATATAGGCGGTCGAAGTGTGCGTGCGAGAATTAATTAATGTATTCGATCGATTTAATTGCTCGAGATGGAATAACATCGTTCCCAACGAGAGAGTGTGCCATGCAAATATGCGGAGGATCGGAGATTCGATTACCGACCGGACCGCCTGTTATTCGAGGTGAAACGTATTATTCTCTGTCTTTTGTCAACTGTCTATTCAACGTCGAGCTTCTCTCTCATTGGTAGAAATTAATTTCTCTTGCGTTCGAATAAATGCCGAATTATAATATATCGAATAAAATGATTACGTTCGAGTTTTTCGTACGTTTCGTGAAATAATTAAAAGGCGGGTCGAATTCGAAAGTCAATTTAATAAAAATCGGATTAGAGTTTTCTTTGTGTCCGAAAGAATATACGAAAGAATTGGAGATAATAAAGGGGCTGCTTTTATGCGCCCGTGTTCGTTTAAAATGAGAAGACGAAAAAAAAAATTAAAAAAAGTATATATATATATATAAATAAATAAAAAGGAAAAAAAAAAAAGAAAGAAAGAAAAATACGTACCGGGCGCTCAGAAACAAAGCCACTACGGCGTTGTTCTTCCTTCGAGTTTGCCATTGTTTTGACGTGGAGAAAGAAAAAGGGAAGATAGAGTAGAAAGGAGGGGTGACTTCTCAACGTGGGAGAAAAGGTAGTATCGTGCAAGTAGAAGCTTTTCGAGCGGTCGTCTAATTTCGAAAATTGAAAAGTTGGCAAAGTGAGCCGTGAGAATGAGAAGATGTTGTCGATGTGCGGGATGAAACAAAGAGGACAAAGATAAAGAGAAAGGGAAAGAGTAAGAGTATGGTATCTATTGCGTGTATCCGCGTAAATGTATCTACGAATCATCGTTTCAACATCTCGTTAAGATCGATGAAGCAACTGTTGTAAATGGTCTATGATAAAGGATCAACGATATAATTATGCCTACCTCTAACGTAGGAGGTACTTTTTAAAAATGAAAAAGTCTAATATCCTCCTCTATTCTTTCTCTTTAAAAGAATACCACCCGTGGTATAGGCTCGTCGTTAGCAATGTCATGGTACGATCACGACTTTCTCCAATAAGACTGCTATTGAGGTAGTAGAAACCGTCACAAGCGACGTTCGAGACGAAAAAAGGAGTTCTCCGTTCGTTTCGGGGGCACCCGTAGCGTTTTGCTAGCTTTGTTCACCGAGGGTGATTAAAAAATTGCTGAGTGAGTCGCGTCGGCAGGGAGAATCGACGCAGACGAAGATAGAATGGAGCGAGAAAAAAGATGAGAAGAGGAAGAGGAAGGGTAAGGGAAGAGAGAAAGAGAAAGAGAGAGAGAGAGAGAGAGAGAGAGTCATTGGTAGTACGGTTGGTGTGTACGAGCATTAAATGCATCGGTTACAACCCCGAATGGGCTCTTGACGTGATCGGAAAACCTTCTGGATAGGACTCCGGTCGCGTACGTGCTTCCCTATAGGCTATATCCCCTTTAAAAGATGTAACAGGATATTTCTCGGAAAGTAGAAGTTAGTTATGGAACACGTCGTAAAGTTCATATCGTCGTTAGAGGCAGATTAGATATCTGGGAATGGCGAAAACAGATTTTAACAATAATGTTATTGTATCGGTGATAGACGTTATCGAGATTATCGATGAAGATTCGTTCGGGAGATGTGTCACGATATTTCACTCTCATATTCTTTCGAATGAGTGAAAAAATTTATAAACGATACGAAAATATAAGTATAATGTTGTTGAAAGTACGACGCGTTTCATTGCAACAGCAATTAATGACTCTAGTATCATATTCGTAATCATTATTACTCAGAGAGGCTAGTATTTCTCTTGAAAGATCCGTGAAATAAAGATGAGCGTAGGCAGAACATTTTTTTTTCTTCCAGGCAACATCGCTCAAATTCTTTTCTTTCTTCTTCTTCTTTTTTTTCTTTTCTTTTCTTCTTCTTTTTTTTTTTTTTTGTTTTTCACTCATCCTTCGGTACGTACGCGTAGTTCTTCTCCTTTTCCCCATTTGCCATCACTGCTCACCCACATCTGCATAAACTGACACTCGCTCGATTTAGTCTTTTTTTTTCTACTTTCTTTCTCTCTCTCTCTCTCTCTCTCTCTCTCTGTCTCTCTGTCTCTCTTATCGTTATCCTCTCCATTCCCTATTCCGTCTTCTCTCGCTGCAAGTGGTCGATGATTGTGCGCGTCCGGATAGGAAGACGCGAAGAATCGTCGTCGTTTCTACCTGAATCTCGTTCAACGAGAGAGTCGAACGAATTGAAATGAGAAATTAATTGGTTTGTCGTCTGCAGGCGACTGCACCGGCTCTTTACCGTTTCTCTCACTTAGGATGCTGGCGGTTCACGCGAGTTAACCGAGATACGAATTGGCTTTCTCGACGGAGAGAGATTCCTCGATGATGACTTGCAAAACTCCGTTCCTTTTGTTTTCTTTTATTTTTCTTCTCGAGGTGTTAATCAACCGGATAAACGATTTTATTGATTTAAAAAAAAAAAAAAAAAGAAAATAATATAGAAAATTTATAACAAATTGTTTCGACTTTGATATATATATATATATATATATATTTTTTTTTGTTTTGTTTATACGTAAATAACGTTCGATAAAGAAAAGAATGCGAATAGAAATGGATCTTTCTAGTTCGCTCAATGAATCATATGGTGCATATGGGGTAGACAAGAGCGTATATGTTGTATTCGGAGTTCGTAAAATCGTTTTATCGAAGAGAGTCCCGTCTCATAAAATCCTCGAGAATGGATCGTAAAAGGCACGGTTACGAGCATTATGATTATCGGTGAGTCACAATGATATACAAAATATCATTCGGAGATCACTACTATCGGGGGAGTTACCAAGAGGGATTTTAATTTAATGCAGATGGGTCGACTGTCTGCGCTATCGCTGTCCACGTTTTTATGAATTTATTGGCTGGTTTTCCTTTTTTCCTTTTTTATTTTTTCTTTTTGTTAAAATTATTTCCACAAAGTTTCTCGTTATCATTGTAAATACTGTTATATTCAAGTATTCCTCTATGTCTTTTATTAATCATCCCTTAGAAACCTTATTGTTTTGTTAATTTCGAAACTAAAACTAAACTCTTGTAAATGTTGGAACTAAAAAAGAAAAATTGCTTCTTACTCAATTAACTATAGTTGGTTTACAACAATTAGCTAATTTCCTACGGAATAAGCGTACAAACGCGGTAGAAGACAAAAGTTATAATTTTCGAAATGTTCGAGCGATTCCGTGGGCACTTCTAACGAGTGCCCGTGAATTCCGAGCACCGAAAACTACGTTAACTTCGATTCGAAGGAGAATTTATCAGGCGGATTTGGTACGGCCAAGTTGGCTATTCAAATATTCGCATTCAGAGCGGAGTGCATCTGAAAATCGCATGAAAGCGGGTTTTAGGATCGAGAGAGAAAACGATTCAATGGTTGATCGGTAATTCACTGATCAACTAATGGTCGAAGGCAATCTTAAAGACCTTTGAAATCTGGAATATACCTTCCGAACGTTCATCCTAAAGCTGCTCGTAAATTCTATTTCTGAAAAGCATCGGATCATCGAAGCGTAATGCGAGAAAACCAATTAAATGAAACGATTCTAGTCCTAATATGACTTTACCTTTACGTCCTCGAAGCATTATCTCTTATTACAATAGGTCAACGTTTACTGATAAATCAATTTAAAATGATCCAATAATCTTTCGCCTCGTTCATGGACCAATAAATTTTATCTAAAACGTCCATAATATCTCATTGCTCCATTATCGATAAGATCAAAGAATTAATAGTACGTGTTATTCGTTTCAATGGAATCTATATCAACCATCGGCCAATGCGTATATAAATCCTACGAAAACAAGCGAATGAAGTAAAAGCGAAAAAGCGTACGGACGATTTGAAAAGTATCTCATACAATTTGACGTAGTATACATAGGGAATATATGGTAGTACGAGCTGATCTCTCTTTTCCGTATTCGAAGTGGCATAAACGCTTTATCAGCTGCGATAACCTTGAATGCCCAGTGAGATTCAATGTCTGGCCGCAGTTTCGTTTTTCAGCGGAAAATAGCCAACGAGCGTAAGTGAAAGTTATACGGGCTTTTCCTTTCACGTCGTGTTCATACCATGCGAGAGAAGGAGAGAGAGAGAGAGAGAGAGAGAGAGAGAGAGAGAGAGAGAGAGAGAGAGAGAGAGAGAGAGAGAGAGAGAGAGAGAGAGAGAGAGAACTGCGGAAGGGAAAACGCACACGAGACGTAACGAAACCACTCGTTCCGTCGGCTCTCCGCGTATGAAGTTCGCTTTAATGCGTTCGAGAATAGGGCCTTCCTTTCAACCACTCCCATTTTACTTGTTTTTTTTTTCTCTCTATTCTATTTCTTTTTTCCACTGTTTCTTCTGTACGTTTTGTGTTGCAGGAAGTGGGTACACGTGAGCGAGAAAATGCGCGGTGAATACGCATTTTCTACGAGTATTAACGTTATGAGCATCGCGAAAAGATCGTCGCGAGTATCCGGACGTGCTGGGAGAAGTCGCTCAAATTATACAATGCGAAACCACACGAAGTAGAGGAAAAAGAAACGTAGGATAGAGGGAACGTGAATTTTATGAGGCTCTGGGATATGCAGGATGTAGCATTAAAATGGTACCACCTGAATATATTTCTTGTTTATTGATGTAAAAGTGTGTTAGGGTGAAATTTGTAATCATTTCGGTGAGATAACAATAGCTAATCCTTTCCTTTTCTTTTTCTTTCTTCATAAAGATAAACGATAGCTCGTTTTAAAAAACATTCGTATGTTGAATTATTTATCGAATTTATTGTCGGATACTTGTAATCGATTGAATAGAAGTTTCGATCGACTCCTAGAGTGACACTTTATTTTAATTTCGAAGTATCGAGCGAAACGTTTCGAACTAGGAAATTTCCCACGTTTTATCGTTGTGTGCGAGAAGTTCGATAAAACAGTATATATGTATATATATATATATATGTATATATCCATGGATCCGTATTGTCATTAAATCATGTCGAAGGTATAACGACTGCGGGAAATAAATTTCTAGAAAAATAAAAGCTCAACGATCGTATCGCCTAGGTAAAAAGAAATAAAAACGTTTTAATAACGTAAACGCGACGTGATTCTACTTCGAGTATCTTCTTCCTTGTCTCCTTTCACTTCAGATTGATTATAATTTTAATAATGTTACGACGATAATTTTACGCTGAAAAATGTTTCTTTACGATCACATTATTTTATATTTTTACAATGTCGATGTCTGAGAATACTGGGATAAATTTATGCAAGGATTGGAATAGAGAAGACAAAATGAAAACAAAATTTGGTATCTATTTTTTATCCTTTTGCAATTATAAATAAAGAACGAAGAGAACCCGCACATTTCCATTACAGGAATAGTAACGAACTACGTGGATTTACCATTTTTAAATTCTTGAGAACGAGAGAACGAGAGAGAGAGAGAGAGAGAGAGAGATAAAGAGAGCATCGACGCGATTTGCAAATCAGATTCTATCGAATGGCGTTCATTGTTTATCGATGTAACTGGAAATTTTCAACACTCGAACAACGTTTTATAATATATCATCGCGGCGTAGAAACGATTGGAGGCTCTCGCGAGTTTCGAATGTTAGTTCATGGTGGTCAACGATCACGGAGGCACAAGAGAGCTAATAAATAAAACGGTTCGATCGGTCGATCTCTCTCGTATCTCGTTTCCGTGTAAATCTATTTTTACAGCGGCTCCTACGGACATTTGACGTAAATCCCTGTGCCTCGCCTCGTTTGCATACTTTTCGAAGTATTCTGTGGATTCCACACACTTCCCTATTCTCTCTCTCTCTCTCTCTCTCTCTCTCTCTCTCTCTCTCTGTGTGTGTGTGTGTGTCTCTGTCTCCCTGTCTCTGTCTCTGTCTCTGTCTCTGTCTCTGTCTCTCTGTCTCTGTTTCGCAGCAGCGGCAGCAGCAGCAGTAGATCCGATTAACGGATGTATCAGATATTGCACGCCCTCCTGCCTGCAAGTATTAAACGTTACAAGGGGATATGCACGCGCTTCTATACACACCAACGTATGCATCTATGTACATAGTTGCACATACACGTTTCGTTATACACATATGTTTACGCCTTACCCTTGTAGTTGTACATTTTCAAGGATAATAGATAACCTTACGGGGCTAGCCCGTGGGGACCAGGTTGCCATGGGAATAAGCCAGCGACCTCTAATGGAGATGGATTTCCGCATCGGTGGATGTAACCTCGCTGGATGACAGATAAGCTTCGAAATTTTACATTCCACCTTTCTATGTGTTGCCTCCGCGGTGCTCACGGGCCACCCCCGTGAACATACCTTCTTGTTACATCACGAATGAATGTGATTTGTCGAAGAAGAGGAATGTGGAATATGGATAAGGTGGATACGATATGAAACTGGTATGATGGATACTGTATGATGGAGTGAACTAGTATCAATCTATAGCTTTTATTAGTGGTTGTTACTTTGTTGAACCTAATCCATACATACATATATATATATATATATATATATATATATATATATATATATATATATATGGGAATTAAAAAATGAGTACAGAGAGCTTACTATATAATAGAATAATCATTAATTTGATAAGGAATAAAAGATGCATAATCGGTATGGTTCGAAAAATTGAATAATAAAATTATCGTATATATGATTTATGAATGCTTAGATGTAGAAATCAATGGGGAGACGTATGTCTCTTGAAGAGACAAGAACTTGTGAGAGAGCTTTGACTTTAAACGCCAACGCTATTTGCTATCGTAATAGAGCGTAACGGAGCAGTCATCGACCGATTGATGCGTCTACAAAAGCATCTCTTCTCTTCTCTTCTCTAACTCTCTCTCTCTCTCTCTCTCTCTCTCTTGAATGACTACGACCATCGAAATGTTGGTTCTTGCCTTTCACGCTTTATTTGTTCTCCTCGACAGGATCGAGAGAAGTGTTTGTCTGAGAACTCGAGTGACTCACTCGGTCATGAATAAGATTCAATCAAATCGAAAAGCGAAGAACGTGGTTGCATCGATTAACGTTCCTTTTTAGGGAATTAGAATAGATTTCCATGAAATCTCATAGACGTGGGATAGATCCTTGCACACCTTTTAATTTCACTATCGGCGATAACGAATTGGACGAGAAAAGAGGAGAGAGAAAGAGAGACAGAGAGAGTGTGTGTGTGAGAGAGAGAGAGAGAGAGAGAGAGAGAGAAACGAAATACGAAAAAAGAAAAAAGAAAAAAAGATGTCGATCGATCCGTTCGCAACGAACGAACAAAGTCGATGGAATTTTTCGGCGAAACTCGTTCGTCCCGTTTGAAACGGTATCGATTAGGATGTCAATTAGGCCGTACAAAGGGGTCGATTATAAAATGCATTTCGTTGCAAAAGAGATTAATCATGGATGCGTGACGTTGGCATGCATCGGTAGTCCTCTAAGTAGAGACAGGACAGTCGAGGGTTATCGGCCTGCTATTAACTTCCGGATGTTTGAACTACATTGTCCGTTGACAGCAGGGACATTAATTTGTCCGGCGCATGGAATGAATCATTCGAGTTCAAGAACGGAAACTATTGCGTGATCCATTAAGGAAATACAATTTCGTATCGTGATATTTATTACGATTTTCTCTTTCTCTAGAATGTCGCGAGTTTTCGCTCTCTTCGAATTATACTTTTTCATTGTAAAGAGTTTAAATGGAATTTTCATTTAAATAATCATATCAACGAGAACAAGTGACATCATTGGCTTCGATACGTATAAACAATTACTGCCGAGTGGTGTGTATTGATATTTTCTATTATGGTATAAAATAGTAGAGTAATTAAAAAAAATAAAAATAAAAGAAACAACAACAACAACAAACAAAAACAATATAAGTTTCGTTTGCTGCTGAGAACTTGGTTATATTTCGACTGTAATAATAATATTATGAAATTCTGTATTATCCTGAGTTTCCATATTTTAAGGTATATCGTAACGGACTACTGTTAAATTATACTTCTGCTTGTAGTGAATTAATTAGTTAGTTATATCAACAACGTTCATGAATTATTAATACAATCGTGTAATTATATATATATATATATATATATATATATATATATATAACGTTTAACATAATATTATCGTAGCTAAACCATTTTCACGATTTCTCATGATTTTATGAAACTCATTTTAGACTTTCTCATTTTTCAGTAGAACCTGTAGGGCCATTATTCCGGCATATTAGACAAGAATTTAATAACGTGCCAATATGTTTTACGTGACAACCCCTCGTATGACACGGGAGTGAAGGCCACCTAGAGGGAATGAATGCAGAGACTACGTAATAAATCAGGCAGGAGAGTAGACATACCGCGACGTTGGAAACATTTTCAAGCTTCTGGTTTAAGGGTCGCATGAACACTTTCACCGGTCGTCCTTCTAAGTTTATGAAATATTTTCATTCAAAGAGAGATAACAGATTTCTCATACAAACATTTATTGACCGGATGAATGAAAAATTTTGTTTCTTCTTATAAGAGGGAAAATCATTAGCTGTTCCTTTTGTTTTTTTTTTTGTTATTAAACTGTTATCATTTGAATCATTCTACCTTACGATAGTTTAAACAATTTTCGTTTGGATTGCGTAACATACTTTTTCTTGTGTCAGAGCCATTTTTTCAGTCTAAAGTAGATGGTGACATCAACGGCAGTTATGATTCGAATTATTAATGCTAACTTCCTACGAATATAGCTGGAAGATTTGTATTTCTAATATATTTACGACACATACATATTTTGTCTCCCCTCACTTGTAGTTCAGTAAATGCACGCGATTTCTCTTAACCCTCCTTCACCTCACCCCCCACCTTAGATAAATATTCGAAGGGAAGTTCAACGAGGAGAATTATTATCTTCTACTTAACGACAAAATTCTATGCGTCATAAGATTCAAAACAAAAAAAGGAACTTACGTGTCTCAAAATTAATATCTTTTTTACATTGGCACATTTACTCGAAATTAAGTATTCGATTATAAGAAGGAATGAGATTTAACGATTAATTAAAAGAAGTAGGAAGCAATAGGGGAAAGATTAAAAGGGCTAAGAGCGACGAAGGGTTTGAGAAGAAAAAAAGGAATATGATGAGAAAGAAAGAGGGGGAGAGATGGAGGTAAAGAAAGACAGACAGAGAAAGAGACAGAGGAGAGAGGCAGATTGAAAGAATGAAAAGGAAAGCAGAGTGAACTATATATAATAAATGGGCAAGGACAATGATATGCACATTTATGTATATTTATGTTGTTGCGAAACTTCATTATGATCGTTAACAATTATTTGTGAAAATCATTACCAGTTAGCTGCTTTTACACGATTGTGCTAAATTGGAATGGAAACACGATGGAAGTTGAAATGACGAAGGGTAGGAATAGAAGAGGGCCTCCCTTATTATAAGGCATTCTTATTATAAGAAGGTCCCCTAATTATTGTCGTGACTTAAGGAGGAAGGACTCGGCTCCTTGAAACCACTCGGAGTACATTAAATTACGCGCTCACCGTCTTCGTCCTCATCGTCTGCTCGACAGAACACTCGTATTAAAATGCTTCCTTGTATTATACATACATACATATATATATATATATATATATATATATATATATATATATTTATTTATATATATATAACAGTATTTACATATTAAAAATATTATCGTCTATCATTTAGAATATTTGCAGAAAAATATATGCGAGAATGGAAATCATTTATTCTTTTAATGTTAAAAATCATGAAGTATAAATCTTGCTTAACCATAAATCGATCAAGAATGAAATTAAAATCATCTGATTGGAAATAAGTTAAGATCAAGTAAGTTAATTTTAATTGGACGTAAACAAATCTAATTTATTTCTTAATAAATCGATCTTTCGAGAATATAATTTAAGAAAAAAAACAAAAAAGGAAGAATTAGAAAAAGCACAAAGTGCGCATATCGATACGATAAAATCGGTATCGATCGAAGATCGTACCAAGGCAAGGCACGGCGCGGCGATACGTCGTTAAATCAAAGTAATTAACCTCATTACGATGCTTATAGCTAAATTACTTTGCACACACAGCTAATTTGCATCGGACAGAGAGAGAGAGAGAGAGAGAGAGAGAGAGAGAGAGAGAGAGAGAGAGAGATTGAACGTTCGTTCATTAACTTGTAATAACGTAGTGCTTTATATAGATCGCAAGAAACGGGAGACTTCCTCGAAAGCCAACGATTCCAGTAATAGGTATCTCGAAGTATGGTTTATAATATTATTAAAAAAAAATAAATAAATAAATAAAAAATAAAAGATGTATAAATAAACAATTAATCTTCTCGAACGTACCCGAATGAAAGGTTAATCGTTAAAGAATTTAATCATATATTTAAATCAGAAAATTTGTAATTCTCCATGGACTATTCGAAATTATTAATGAAACTGTTAAGATTAAAGATTTCTTAAACGATTCAACAATTGTTACGTACATACATCACTCTGAACTAAACCTCTGTTATCAAATCTATCGTATGAAGTTAAATTAAAGTTATAATTTTTTGTATTAATATTTAATATATAAATTGTATACTTTTATACATATTTTATGTTACATATATATATATATATATATATATATATATATATATATATATATATATAGATGTAAAAGCACATAAATCGATTCAACGTGAAAATTGCTTGCAGGTAAACGATATGTAAATTTCAGAACACATTGAATGAGTTCTGATAGGGAATCCTCGAACCAAGAACGAAAGCAAGAGCTTCGCAGACTGAACTTTACAACGTGGTATTAGTCTCGGTCGTTCGATTCATATTGTTCACTGAGGTCCCGTCGCGTCGTTACCCTCGTCGTTTCTCTCCCCCCATTCCATTAACCCCATGAACCAACATGGCCGTGGCCATGCCGTAACCCTCGACGACCATTGACATTTTCCTTGCCCCCTACCGGGCAGTACACTCTGTCACGGACCACGTCATGCTTAACACTACGATCGACTTTTCTGTCACTCTCGTAACGTCTATTATCGCTTACACGCGCGATCGATCTCAACTGTAATTCGCCAACAAAATACAATGAGTGGCCGTATTTGTTAATGTATATATCTGACTAAGTCCTATCACCGCCCAAATAAATACCAAAACAGTCTTTCTCATCAATAAGAAGACAAATAGATCATAAATTGATGTTGAACGTGTTTAATATTAAAAAAATAAAAAATAAAAAATAAAATAAAATATATAAACGAGTAAATAAAAATAAGGAGCAAAAATAAAAACAAATTCTTAAATGGTAAAGCCTTTATAAATCGTTTATATAAATTCTTTATTAAAAAGTGAAGAGCCCTTTCAAGATGCGCATAATGATTATGGCTCGTCCCAAAAGCGGGCATGAAGAAAATCTTTTTAGACAAGTTACAACAGCTCGAGGAGAGATACAAAGAAAGTTCGTTGTTCTTACCAACTTGGATTATACTTTTAATTTATATTTCTTCAACTGTACACGACACAGTAGCGGATTTTTCATTAATCATCGTCGCGTTCCTCGTTTTATAACTCGCGGATAATAAGACGCCTTTGAAGATGATACGAAAATTGAAAAAGAGAAAAGAGAGAGAAAGCGAGAGAGAGAGAGAGAGAGAGAGAGAGAGAGAGAGAGAGAGGGAGAAAGAGAGAAAGAGAGAAAGAGAGAGAAAAAAGGAAAAATCCGTTTTTCAATTTGTATCCATTTCTTTTTTATCCATGTTATATATCGAACTCTTATTATTATTATTTCCCATCTACCACGACTGTTATCGTTCGAAATCCCTCGTGAATCACGGTATGCTTTTGACGTCGAAGTTCCTGCCCTTTTCCTTCGACTGGAGTATAGCTAACTTCATACACACATACACATATACATACATATATATATATATATATATATATATATATATATATATATATACACACATATAAACGCATACACATACGAACGTACACAGAAGGCAAAGTACGACGATGGTGGCCCGTCTCAACATCGGCTTTTCTTGCCTGCGCAGGTTCCCATCGTAAGAGAGATTTTGCATATTCAAACGTAGAACGGGCGAGCCTGAAGCTGACTGCACCTCCCGCTTGGGTTCCGTTACCTACGCCTTCCTTTTAATTATTGCGATTAATTAAGTCGTAACAAGTCTGCGTTAGTAAGGAATAGCTTGCTTCGTGAACGTTTCCAACGAGTCGTCCATGCTGATGGTGATGGTGATGATGGGAGTAGTAGTGTTTTGGTGAATGGTAAAAGGTATGGTAGAACGGGGGGAGGGAGAGGGAGAGAGGGTGGGAGAGTAAGGGAGAAGGGTGAATTCATTATAGGCATCGTTAGTTGCCCTCGTGCTTTCGAACCGTATCAAACGAATTGTTCATAACAATCACATTCCATTAATCCTTTAACACTTCGTTATACCATTGAATTGCCAAGATTTCTTTCTCTCTCTCTCTCTCTCTCTCTCTCTCTCTCTCTCTCTCTCTCTCTCTCTCTCGATTGAGAAATTGCTAAGTCGTATATCATTTCGTTAGATTCGTTATTTTAATTTGTAACTTACACGTTATAGAACGAATTATTTTCCTTTTATACCTACCCGGTTAGATCTTTTCCATGGATTTGATCCCGTCTTTTAATCACGTTATTTGTTAATTAAAGTTATCTTGAAACTGAATCGGAGGGCTTACGTGTACGAGAGAATGAAATAAAATACTCTTGCATTTTACCAGAATGGCGCAGAAGGGGAGGAGGCAGAAATCTCATAAACTTTTTCCTCGAAATCCGCGAGTTAGGTTACGAGCACGGTATCGCTATTATTTCTTATATTCACTCGTTACTTTTACTTTTACTTTTATCTCATTGAGTTTTACGAAGTTACTTGAGTCTCATAGAAATTTGTGATTGATTTTATTTTAAGTAAATCAAATTAACGAGGCGGGAGTCGAACTAACGAAAACAAAATTGAATAATTTTCGAGGAAGGAATGAAATAACGCACGATATTTGTGAAATCGAAAAGTGAAAGTTAGCTTGAAACGTTTGAGAGGTAAAAAGGGGAGGAGAACGAAATATAGAGAAGAGCGCATCCGTGGACCGTCAACGGGACCATATTTCATATTCAGCGACCCGTAAACCTTGCAATCTTCGAGCGGAGGGTGGGCTAACTGGCCGGACGCCTCTGAAATTGAATCCACAATCCAACTTGGAGAATCACCTAGCCACGGTGTAACGTATGCATTGGTTTGAGTAAATGGACGAAGGTGGTCCTCTATCTTTCTCTCATTCCCTCTTTCTCTTTCTATTTCCCCCCTCATCGTAATTTCATTCTCTCTCTCACACAGGATGATTTCCTACTTGTACTTGCGCGTTTTACAGAGTTTCTTCTTTGTCTCGTTTTCGTTTTATTTTTGTCTCCTCTCTCCCTCTTTCCCTTTCTCTCTCTCTCTCTCTCTCTCTCTCTCTCTCTCTCTCTCTCTCTCTTTCTCTCTTTCAATCTCTCAGCAAGCTGGTCTGCTCATTGGGAGGGGTATCGAGAGTAGCTCGATACTTTCTGTACGTGGTACAGGTTTCGTCCTCATTGGACTCCACCCACGTTTCGTGTTGCTAATCCGCTTTGTCGACCATAACGTATGTACGTCTCGCGCGAATGTAGTGAGAAGGGGAAGAGGAGAAGAGAAAGAGAAAGAGAAAGGGAAAGAGAGAGAAAGAGAACAACGAAGAGACTCACGACCTATTCGTCGAAACCACTTTTTTTTTTTTTTCTCTTGCTTGACGCACGTTCGGATTTGGTTAACGAACCACACGTACCTACCTGAACATTATCTCACTGTTAGCTTACAGACAAGTAGTACGTTAGGATTTTCTTGTTACTTTTCACTTTTCTCTTTCCTTTTTTCCTACGTTACGCTTTTCTACGTATTAGCTTATATTCTTTTTGTCCTTTTCTCTTTTTCATACGTTCGTTACGACAATTTCACGATAAATGATAATGCGCGTTTTAACGATCATAATCTTCGCATTAATTTAAATAAAAAATTTGGCCCCAAATGAAAGTAATTTTACGTAGATACTTATCCTACGTTTGATAGTCCGCGTTTCGCTTTGTGCAGTTATTTCGCATACAGGTATCCACGTATGGCGGCTCGCGGATTCATTTATTCGGACGCAAAAATTCAATTCCTTTTATTTCTCGTTGATTTGTCCGCTGTCAACGAAGTGCTCTTATAATGCGGAGCTATTACCGGTTCAGCACGAACTTTTAATTAACGAGCGCTTTAAGCTGGAGTAATTGGAGTGGAACGATCTGTCATTTGTAGAGAAAAACAAAAAAAAAACAAAAAGGAAAAAAGAAAATTCAAGGCAAATATGCGAATCGATTTATTTCCAGTGTCCCTGTGTCTACGATATTAATCAATGACACGAATAGTTCACACGTATGTACGACGACGTGCCGAGGACGGTCACGTCGGATTTGATACAGTTTTTCTTTTATAAATTAAATATTTATAAAAATTAAAAGTATCGAAATCGTTTTGGGAGGTGCAAGAAAAGAAAGAATAAATAAAAAATCGTCATATTTGTTTCTACGAAATAAGTTTAATATATCATCTATAATAGATATATATATATATATATATATATATATAAAGAAAATTGCTGAACATATCACAAATTTGTGTTTGTGTTATAGATATGAAAGCCAGTACTCAACGTTCGCCTCTCAAAGGGATAGCAATTATTTTGCCATTTTCAGCGCGTAATCGTGCGGCTTCGTACTTCTGTTTGCCCTCCCAGTGAAAACCGTAAAAATGGATGCTAAATCGCGGTAAGCATACTCTCTCATGCAATATACATTTCGCGATTTATCGGTACGGCCGTTAATTGGCCAAAGTCGAAGGATCGACAGCGATCTCAATAATTATCTTTTTGTCAGTGCCAGAGAAGCGCTTTAATTAAACGAAGAAGCCATTCTTATTGCCAATTACAAAGACGCTGTAAACGGATCTTTTCCTACTTCTCGAACTGAGAGAAGAGTCCAAGGAGAACTTTCGATGGATCGGGATCGAACCTTTCAAGAGATGAACACGAAAAGAAAGAGGAGAAGACGGAGAAGGTGGATAAGAAGAGATGGATGAAGGCGGGAAAAGTGGATGATCGTCGACGATAGACATAGGAAATAAGAAGAAATCAATTAAAAATTAACGCCAACGAATTATTAAGAAACACTCTGAGACTCTTGGAGCCCTACCGATACGAACTTACGAATTGGATACGGTCTGCGTGGATGAAGTTTTCTGGGACAAGGAGGTGGGGGGTGGAACTGCTCAAGAATGAAATAACTTCTTACTCGTTACTTTCTTTTCACGGAAACTTTCAACTCTTCCAGTTACTCGTAGAAAATTGTTATTAACGGTGGAGAGTGGAATGAAAAATTTTCCTTTGCATTATATGATATCTCTGTCGTAATGGCGTGACGTTCGTTCATCAAAATAAATAGATGAGTATTCCTTATCGAACGATTAATTCGAACAATTGTAAGTCATTCGAAAGACGAGATTTATCAAATTTCGAAAAAATTTCAATGCCTCGGTAAAGTAATTAACCGATCTATAGTCTATACTCCGTTAAGAAAATTCAAAGCTTTACAAATCTATTCTCTTAAATTGTTCCAATAATCCATTCGAGTTCCTTTCGTAAAAGGATGTTGGTATCCTCCCTCGTTCTTGAAAGAGAAAGAGAAAGAATAGGAAGAAGAAAAAGAAGAAAACGAAAAGAAAGAAAAAATAAAAAGAGAAAAAAACGGGCAAACTTTTCGTTTGTTTAAGGAAACCACCAGACGTGGTTAGGAATACGTGAAAGAGGCGTGGTAACCCTCATCACCCCTTTTGGACTCCGCAACCCTCATCGACGTACAACCAAATATCCCTCTTTCCTTCCTCCCTTCCGTTCTTCGTCGCGTTTCGTATGCAGCCAAACACGTTGAGCCATTCGCACGCGAAATTTATTCATCGGGCCACCCTTGCTTCGATTCTCCATTTCTCTCTCACTCTTGTTACTCATCCCAGAGAAACGAAACAGCTCGCGATCTGTTTAGGGTCGATGAAGAATTTACCGAACCGCGTCGACCTGTTGGGTATTTTGTGCCAGCCCCTATCGTGTTACGTCGATAAATTCGTTCCGTTCAAGTGGCATTCACTCATCTCTTCTCTCTCTCTCTCTCTCTCTCTCTCTCACTTTGTCATTCACTCACCGAAAATCATTACTGCATTTAAAAGCAGTCCACGTTTAGAGTTTTCAGGCCACCCTTGTTTGCAACGTTATCGATCCATTCTATCCTTTAATTAGGACATTTATTATTTAGGTCATACATATTTTATTCCCGTTATACGTAATTGTTATACCAAATACATAAATACAAATATTTTCCTCGATACCTACTACACGGTATAAAAATAAAATCGAATTGAAATGATACGATACGTGTATCTATATATTTGGTAAGCTCGATCGATCGATCGGAACGTTTACACTTGGGAGAACCCATTCGAAACAAGCACGACTAAATCGTAGTGTTACGAGAGAAGGAAATAAATGCAGAGTGCAAGGACTTAACGAGCGACGGTATTCAGAGATATATTATTTCGTCGCCTAGCAATTCAAACTCGTACATATTCATAGATCGCCTGAAATTTTTTCGTAATATGCATACACACACGTAAATGTGTATTCGTCTGGCTAGCCATACAGATTCACGGATACACACAAACACACACACACACACGATACATACACAATGTATCGTAGACAGGAAGTCGTGGGTCGACATTAGTTCCGAATAGACTTCTTCTCAAGGAGTGTTTTTCTCGAGACGGTCGAAAAACCACAGCGAGTTCACTGGAGGTTGGCGACAAAGAATATTTATTAAGGAAAGGGAAAGAAAGGACGGCGCGAGGAGAGGACGCGAACGACACATGGCTTTACTTTCGGTTTGAGGGGCCTCGCTAAGCTTTCAAGGAACATTTAGAGATTTTCATGAGGCTTACCGGTGCACGTTACGTTTTTGTACCCTCGTGAATCTCAAACGACTAATAGCGTGCAAAGTACATGTTCCGTCTTTGCTTTCCTCGCGTTTAAGAAACTCGACTTTAAGTCTCTCTCTCTCTCTCTCTCTCTCTCTCTCTCTCTCTCTCTCCCCCTCTCTTTACCTCTCTGTTTCACTGTTCCTTTCTTCTTCATTTCTACGTCTTTTTCGTTCTTTTGATGTCGATATTTTTTCTTTTTTTTTCTTTTTCACTTTTACGAATAAGTCAACGTGAGTAATAATTAAGAACGAGAAGAGGGGAAAAAGTTCTCCGTCGAAAGTACAAAGAATCGTCGTCCTTGCTTCGGTGGTGACAAAGATAATTGAAATTTTTTTGGGCGCACGTTCGTTCCTTTGTTTTTAGTCAAGGACTATAAAATAAGGAGAGTTCCTTATTTCTTTATTTTCCTCTTTTCCTCCTTCATCAGTTAGTTCAATTTAATATCGTCGAATAGACGTGATCCATCGATGAGGTATCTTAATTTGGTGTAATGAAACTTACATGTATCAGAACAGAAACAAGGCATTAAAGTTTAGTATAAGATTTAAAGCTTCAAAGTTTTGTTCGAAAATCCCTTAATTAGATAGCCACGACGACGATCTCCGAGATATAACAAAGTTCTATGAGTGACACGCGTGGGAATCGAAAACGCTGCTTTCCTCGTACAACATCGAACTTTCGAGCTCCGCTTTAACTTCGAGGTACCACGATGAAACGTAGAAGTTTCGAACGCTCGACTAATTTCCATGAAGAATTTATCGTCTCGAATCTTTCAATCTCGATGGTTATTCGAACGATTATTGTACCTTTCTTTACTTTATCGTTTTATACTTTCTGATGTTCGTCGATGTATAAAAAAAAAACAAAAAAATAAAAAAGAAAAAGAAGAAAGCAAATGTATCGCATAAGAATGAAAAAATATATATATAACGGTAGACCTTTAAATGTTGGAAAGAAGAGTTTTTATTCTTCTTGTTGAAGAAAAGTTTGTAGTGGTACTAGACGCTTTCAAAGTTACACACCGTAGAAATTTAACTAAGTAACAAAGTTTGTTAATAAGAAATAACAAGAAAATAATAGGAAATATAAAAGAATATAAATGGAATAAAATATACAGAAAAAAAAAAAATAAAAAACTGACGATGATAAGTTAACTGTATCATAAATAGAGGTTGGGTATAGCGTTTTCTGTACGATGGAGATTATTCGATATTCAATACAGCGGTTTATAATGTACTATGGTTGATAGGGTGGCGTTTTATGTCGGTTGATGCGGCGACAGATTAACCAATAGGACCGGATGAACTAGGGATCAGTGTGGTACGGTTTGGTTAGGATCGGATCGATTGGGAGTGTGCAGATCGGATTAGAATCTAGAACCGATCAACGTTCGGTCTAGCTTCAGAACGAAGTTTTACGAAACGGAATGCTCTTCGTGAGAATTAGATTCAGTTTATGAACGGTGACAACGATCGTACACTTGTTCGTAAAGATTAGTTTACATGGATTAGGTTCGCCAATGATTAACGTTTGTCATTTTCTTTTATATTTGTCATTTTCTTTAATATTTACTTTTACAAACGTTCATACAATTTTAACAATTTTTCATCGATATATAAAAGAAACTGTAATTCTACGTCCTTAAATTTCTCTTAAATTTATCGTAACGAGACAAATCTTCGGAACGTGAAACAGAAATAATTAGCGGAAAACACTAATTACATGGTAGTACTGTGTTCTTTGCGTGTAATGTGCGTAACGCTTTTAAGGGTCTCATATTGCTAATTTCGTGAGGGTAGGACACACCTGCAGGTGTGTAAATGAGAAAGATAGAAGGTTCACGGGGGTTATCTGTTTCACCCTCTATCTCGTAAATACCAGAGCTTGGTAACCGACTGGGGTGTTACCAAACGGTTATCTGGACACACTTTAGCACGACACCTCTTTCTCTACGTACATATGTAGTTATATTCCCGGAGTATTTAATTGCTTTTTCTATTTGGTAGCTCACGTATACGGCGACTGATTTGCGGCCGACCGTTGGGATATTAATTTCTCACCATTCGCGCCAGAAGCCCCCATTTTTTTTTCGTTCTCGATAAAAGAGAACCGTAAAGCCATCGTTATATTTTCTCGGGTCAAAATGAATCCTTCCGCCAGATACAATTCCCGTTGGATAAAGTTGTAATTCTCGAGGAATGTAATTACAGTCGGGGGTTGAAACGTTGATCATAGATGAGAAAATGCGCGTTTCGAGTACGCGGAACTTTCTAATCTGTTTTCCTACTGGAAAATCGATCGGCCTTGTTTGAAAGTACGCGCGCTTGGCGATGACTATCGAGAGTAATCGAATACCGGATGGATAGACTGAGAGAGCAAAAGAGAAAGAGAGATAGATAGATAGATAGAGAGAGAGAGAGAGAGAGAGAGAAAAGTGATAGCATTACCGGGTCAGATACTTTCGTTTCTTCGATTTTCCTTCGCTTTTAAGAACAGCTTGCGCCTACGACGAAACCGAGTTACACAGTTCCCAGAAGTAGAAAACTTTTGAGTATCCGTAGCCGAATAGACCATATTGGACTCTTTTTACCTTGGCTCCATTTCTCTTTATTCCCATTTTATCTGCTATTGGTAAAGGATGAAGATTTGTGTTCATCTAAGTGCACTTTCAAATTAAACTTTCTCCGTACGAATGATACCCGATCGTTCTATATCATTATTGATAATTATTTTGAAATTGATCGATCGATTGGAATGATGAAACGATCTTCATGTAATAACTAAGGATAATATATGACGTTGCAAACTTTGGTCGAATTAATAAGAAAAAGAAGAGTATATTACGCAGAATGAATTTAAACATAGAATTTAAAGAAGGAAAAACCAAAAAGGGGAGGGAGGGTAACAGTTCCTCGAAGACTTATCGATAATACGGTCGGAAAATCACCGAATAGATATCGATCGAATCGATTCACTTCCTATCGCGATTATAATAGTTTGTGGTTAAAAATGTGAGCGTACAAAGTAATGTAGAACTAGGTTAACGAGAACGCACACTTGTAAGGTCCGATTGAAAAGCGTTAAGGTAAAAGGAGAAAATATTTTAGCGACGAGGACTCTCGCCTCGAATTCTCTCGTACGAGATCATTGTTAGGTCGATCGATCGAAAACAAAAAATAGAAAGAGAAAGGAGAGGGAGAGATAGATTGAGAGTGAGAGAGAGAGAGAGAGAGAGAGAGAGAGAGTTTGTATGTTCGGATGATAAAAGAGATCGGAAGCAGCATTGGCTCGGAACACACTTCGATTATTCAAAGCATGATTCTTTCGAAACGATTCTAGGATTCAGCGATCCTCGTTTAATGGCTGTACCATAGCTAGCCGTTCGCTATCTATGAAAACTCTTCGACTTCGCCTATCAATAGAACTCGGATTTTCGTTTGTCAGGGGCAAGCTTTTATTCAGGCCTGTCCATCGTTCGGTCGATCGACTCTTCTATAACTCCACTTCTCTTTCTGCCTAAATCTCTCCTCTCTCTCTCTCTCTCTCTTTTATTCTATCCATCTATTCGTCTATCTCTTTCTCTTTCTTTCTCTACCTAGAAAAATCGATCATGTAGATTTTCTATCGGTGGTTAATCCCGTTCGCGATGTGCAATGGTGCAAAATCGTCGGAGCGTATTAGAGATAAAAGGTGAGAAAATAAAAATCAATTGTGTTGAATTGTATCTATAAAGAATGTAAAGATCTTTTAGTTCAGGTTATGCGCATATTGTCTGTATGATCAGATTCAATATTGAAAGGGTATCGATCTATATAGAATTATTAAAAAGAAATTCGTGCGATTTGGAAGGATACAATGAGCCTACTACATCTATGTAGATAAATAGTGAATGAACGAACTACTCTTTTGTTTGTATGTATGTACGTATGTCTGTCTGCCTGCTGCCTGTCTGTCCGTGTGTACGACTGCGCGCGCGTGATAATCCGATAAAAATATAATTTCAATCATATTTTCGAATAGGAGGTAAAAATCGTTATATTCTCGTAATGGATTTCGTATACGTTTGAATATTTGAAAATGGAAAAAAAAAAAATGTTAAAGTTAATCGAGCGTAATGAGTTAGACTATGAGTAAAATTGTACGGTAGGAGGGAGTATACGCGTACATGTGCGGGTACGAGTGTGTACGGATTAACGGAAGAATCCTCTTGCAGGTTCGACGACCCTTCGGGCGGTGACGGGTGCCGTCGCAACGGACCGAAATTCCACGACGATTCCGTGTAGCATCGGCTTAATTCCTTTCACAGAGAACGCCGAAAAGTTTATCTCTGTCGTTTATAAAATTGATGTTCGAGAGGGAACGTCGAGCATGAGAGTAAGATGGGTAAGGTATACCGCATACAACAACATATACATATGTATATTATATGTATGCGCGTCCGGCTGGCCGGTTCGATCGCGTGTATCAATCGGTGCGGCTAATTGATAATAACAGTGCTCTTTTAATGTCATCATCCCGGCTAATTAGGATGTGGGCCTCTCTCGTTCAATTACCGTCATGTTATTATGAAACCACTCGGCTCACCCTTTATCCTGTATCCTCCTCTTCTTCTCTTCCCTTCTTTTCATTCCCTCTTTCTCTCTGTATCTCTATCTATCTTACTCTCTTTCGTATGTGGGGGGGGGGGAGGGAGCGGCCCCTACTATCGGTCTCACGATATCTTTATTACGTATTACAGTCGAATTACAATAAATCGTTTCAAATGGACAACAACACAAATCGTCGTCGAACTATTACTTCTCGTCTAAATACTACTCTACAACTTTCAATCGAAGTGGAAGGCGAAATAGTATACACAGATTATACCCTATAATCAATCATTCGGTATAATTTGTTCTAACTTGTTATTCACGTAACGTCGTGGATAGAAGCTCTTAGGATTAGACGAACGTTGCGGCAGCTGCACGATATTACGTTATTACACGTTAGATCCTGTTTCTAGTCGTACGCCATAAAGTAAGCTTATGATATTCAAAGTAAAGTAACGAAATTTGTTACCATATGCGTTCCAGGATATGCTCGTGTAGTTTCTTCAAGAATATTGGATCATTAAGCTTGATTTTTTCGTTTATTTGTTACATTCATCATTTCGTTACATTCAAAAATCACACTTTTGTTTTTTCTTTTTTTCTATTTATACATACACACCTATGTGCAGGTTTTATATAAATATCTAAACTTAAATAAAAACTTGTCGGTGTATTTTAGAAACGTTCGTCAAATATCAGTGTACTTTTTATGAGAGATCAGTGCTCATATCAAAAACATGGCGTTTTGTGTGAAGAACGGATAAACGAAATTCTATGTCGTCGTATTGATTTCGACGCTCCCCGTCATTCCGATCCGACGAATTCGGCTCGCATCGAAGGGTTTATAAAAATCCACGCTACGATGTATTCTACCTACTCTTTCTATCTACTTTCGAGCGGAAGAGCGCGAATTCAGTCGGCTTATCTTCTTTCTTCGTTTCGATAGTCACATTTGATATCACAAAACCGTTCGAATGAAGTACGACGTTTAAAGATAAAAATTCCTTTTCGGAGAAATCTATGCTGTCTCTTTTCCCAAGTATTATTTCATACTTTCTTACTAGTCTTTTACCTTTTCAAGTAAATCGAAGTCCAACGTAAACAAGAATTTTTTTCATTCATATTTAAATCTCTCGTTGGTCGTTCGTTCGAATTGATTTCAAATTAATTTGTAAGTTGAACGTGCCCAGACTAAATATGTGATTATTACTGTTTGATAAACCAGTGATCAAAATGAACTGAATGAAATTTCAATATTGATATACCGAGGATATTAAAAGAAATTTAATTACACGAGATGTTTCAATGGCTGAGATTTTTAATTAATGAAACTAACCAGTTAAAAATATAATTGTGGTTTAATTATAACTAATACGTTAATTTAAAAGGAGAAATAATATGGAAATGTATAATATCCGGAAGAAACAAAAAAATGTAATAATCAGAAGTTTGTTTACTACAATTTAAGCGATCATTGCAAGGTGACCTCGATCAAGGTCGACGACGTATAATACCGATGCTCTCTGTTGATACTACAACACACCCCCTACGAGGAAAAGTTCGAAACGAGTGTCATTATTCCGCCGAATGATCTCATACTTGAAAGGTCATTAAAGTAATTAGCAAATGGAGTAGCGGCTTCAATGGCTCTCTTGACATCCAATTACGCTTACGTTGTCGTCAATGATGTTTCATCGTCTCGAAGACGGGTCACTGAACGCGCGCGTGTGTGTGTACCCTCGCAATTACTTGTTCTTTGTGTTCGCCCTATAGATGAAAATTAGATCTTCTACTTAATTATCGTGCTCGTAAGGATACATTACTATAAACGATTTACGTAAGTACTTAACGCTTACTGTAATATTTCAAAAGAATTTTTGAAATTTTCAATTTATTACTTTCAAAATAAATATCAATGTTAACGTTTAAGTAAGCGCCATACGTTCACCATTGCATTAATACTCGTAATAAATGGGTCAAGCGAAATTGGAACAAATTATTTTCGTTCCGGCTCTCGTTAATTACGTCTGACAAGTTCGATAAGGGCGTATAAAAATGGAGTATATCTTAAAGCTTAAGTTATTAAAGATTTTTCAGCTTTTCATGTGGAATAGCTTTACGATCATTCTGACGCATGTACTCTGACACATGAAAAAGTCTATCCTACCTTTACGGATCTCTCGAAAGTTATATTCATAGATATATCTACTTACGGAAACATCGAATTTCCATTCGTAAAGGGAATCACATTTTCACGATATCGAAAATAATCCAGTGGTCACGTACGTATAATACATACACGCATTTGTCCAATATATGTTTATCGAAATGTGTTCTGAGCTTTAAGTATGAAAAGAAAAAAGAAAAAAAAAATTAATATCTTCCCGAGTACACCTAGAAAATCAAATCGATTGAAAACATTTGAAATTAAAAGAATTTCTAATTCAACGATATTACTTTGATAATATCGATATGATATTTAATAGAGAACGTCTTTTCATTCTTATTAAAATGAAATATTGTTATCGATATGACTGCAATATAAAATACAATGGTTGTTGACTGAACTTTGTTAATGATACCACGAGGAATTCGATCGTAAAGAGTACGTTGATATTGTACACGAGCCCTTTGATATAGTTATACTGGGTGAACGTGAATCGCTTTCATTGAAGATTTACCTGATCGCAATGAAGAAAAGAAGTCGCTAAAGAAAGAAATACAGACGGTAGTCTGCACAGCAGAATTCTTATTGACAAAGCAATAAGTATAATGAAAACAGGAGAAAGATTCTCGAATTGCTCTTGATGTCGAGATTCTTTCTCCCTTTTTCATCTTACAGCTCTTCAGCTTTCTCGGATATTAGCATCGTAACGGTCTGGGAGGAGAACGGTTTTAAAGAGAGAGAGAGAGAGAGGGGGGTGGGAGAGAGAGGGGGGTGGGAGAGAGAGAGAGAGAGAGAGAGATAGAGTCATGCGAAACCTAAGGAAGCGTATAATTGAATAACCAAACTATTGCGTTTGCAGCTGTACGAGAATCAACGCATTATCTTTGCACACCTGTACGCATTCCGCACATTTCTCATGATACGATTATATGTATGTATATGCCAAATTTATAATCAGATTTAATAATCGTTAAATCGGATAACAAGGATTCGCGTTGTTTAAGCTATCGTTTTAGCCCTTTATCACGGTACGCGAGGCGACAAAAAGCACGCTCGAAAGAGGTATAGTAATATAGTTGGTATATACATTACGAGCGATTAAACGACGCGGTTAAAGCCGAGCAGACTAATTGGTGGAATTTAATGAATATTCGGCATACTCAGCATAATCAACAGAGAGAAAGAGAGAGAGAGAGAGAGAGAGAGAGAGAGAGAGAGATGTGTTTATCGATAGGTAATAAAATTATTTCTCACTATTAAATATTTAAAACAGTATCAGCCATATAAAGATAAATTACGTTCACCGTGACTATTACGAGAAAGCGAAGATATTTAGTCGAAATAAAAAATTGATTTGTTCTGATAAACGAAACGGATAACAATATCATCATTTTACCGAACAAAGTATGAACGTACCATTGAATTCGTAAAATAAAAACTGGCGTTATAGGCAATAAGTAAATAAGAAACAAAGTGGTATAAAAAAGGAAGTATTTCTCTCTCTCTCTCTCTCTCACACACACACACACACACACACACACACTCCCTCGTTCACAATAGTGAGTACCTAGTAATTAGCGTGGAGGAAACAGGTCGCGCCGATAGAAAGACGCGATAAGGCTAATCGAATCGCGCTAGTAAATTACTTCCCACCTCCTCTTCGTAAAGCAGGGATGCGTAATCAAATAACGTCCTTACAACGCGCGTAATTCGATTGCTTTCGAGGTGAAGTAGAAGTAGAAGAAGAAGAAGAAGAAGAAGAAGAAGAAGAAGAGGAAGAGGACGAGGAGGAGGAGAAGGACGACAGGCTGAGTGTACCGACCGGAGAAGATTTGAAAATCAAGGAGGAAGGGTGGACAAGAAGAGTAGATGGAAGAAGGGCGGAATACCCTAAAGGACAATGACGACGGATGGTGTTGTACTTCCTGTCGGCGAGTGATCTCAAATTAGCGATTCCCAATCTACCCCAGGGCACTAAAATCACGCGGGAACGTTCCATCTCATTTTAGGATTTTTTCGTTTTACTAACTGCTCACACGAACATAGATATTATTCATGAAAAGTGGAACTATGGTTGATGATCGTAAACTGTTCTCTCTCACGTGTGGAATTATTTTACGAGATACCATTCTCTCTCTCTCTCTCTCTCTCTCTCTCTCTCTCTCTTTCTCTTTGATCTTTCTCGTATCTATATGCAATGTTCTTTGAAGAAGAAACGTGTCGAGTAAGATAAAGGTATATTTATTCGTCGATTTTTCCTTTGGTCCAACTTTGCGTTAACTTTCGAAAGATGGACAGAGGGAGAACGTGAAGAATGAATAACTACGATGTGAAAATTGTAGGAATTGTAATGCGTTAGAAGTAAAAAAAAAAAAAAAAAAAAAGGAAAGAAAGAAAAAAGTGGCGTTTAAAAGTGAAACCATAGGAGAAGGAACTTTAGGATAAGGAAGAAATGTGACAATGGAGGGAATGCGAACGAACGAAAGGGAAGGAAAAAGGATGAAAGTGAACGCGGTGGAAGTGTCATTAGAACATTGCTTGGCTAACTTTCTCCGAGTGGTAAAGAGGAGAGAGAGAGAGAAAGAGGGAAAGAAAAAGAAAGAGAGAGATGGAGGGGGAGAGAGAGAGAGAGAGAGAGAGAGAGAGAAAAGAGAGAAAAATGAGAAGGAAGAATGATAAAGAAGGAGGTGGAGCAAAAGCGTTGCCAAAGAAGAGATGAGCTTTTCTTCTACGAGATGGAGGATGCTATTGGGTCGAAGGGGTGGTCCGTGTCGTCGTGCTCGAAGGCATGTTGGAGAAAATCAAAGATGGCGGAGTGGGGAAGGGGATGGCATGTGCGACCGATTCTGAACCGCAGGAGGAACGAAAGAAGAAAAGGAGAAGGAAGAAGTAGACGAGAAAGGAGGAAGGGATGAAGATGGAAAGAAATAAAGTGAAGATAGGGTGAGAAGAAGAAGAAAGAAAGAGAGAGAGAGAGAGAGGGTGGATTGCTCACGGTCACTGTAGAGGAGGCGCTTAATTGTGTCGCGGAAATACTCAGACACAGGTGGATTCCTTTAATAATGCGCTCGACGGCGCGCTCGACCGTTTCACCCTCTTGACGTGCTCTCCTTCTTCGTACCACCTATCCATTCTCATGAGTTTCGTTCTTCTTTGTGTACGTATATTCAAGCGGGCAAGTGAATAAGAGGGACGCATACCGAGCCGTTTCCGACTCGTTTGATTCTTCTTCCTTTGGATTCTTGACATTGTCTTTGCTCGTACGCTATCTCCTTTGATATATGTAACCACTGTATATATATATATATATATATATATATATATATATATATATATATATATTATTATATTAACGATATAATTAACGATAATCGATGCGGTTATACATACATACATATATATATGTATATATAGATATATTAACGATATAATTAACAATGATCGATGCGGTTATACATACACACACACACACACACACACACATATATATATATATATATATATATATATATTAATTAATAATATAAATTGATCTCCAAAATTATATCGTCTATCTTAATAACATAAAAAGAATTTATTGCGGCTATAAATATTATCATATATACATATATATATATATATATATATATTATGTTTTTTTCTTTTTCTGATCGCGATATCAATATTTCTCTAGTAATACGATTTGACGATCTAATATATTCTATAACATCGAAGCTTTTTTCGAAATTGCTCTCTTAGGAAGATACCAAGATGGCACATCTGTTGCTGGGACATAAATCGATGTCCCTCCAAGGCAAACACTCGGAAGCGTGTCGCGCTTCCATCAGCAAACAGAGGATCGCTACTCGACGAACCAGTTTTCGTCGTCCAACTAACGGATCGATGTTTCTCATCTTCAATATATCGAACCCACTTACGATCATTCCAATGAATAACAACAATTTCCAATTTGATTCTATATAAAACGGGATGAATTTTTCGACGTCCTTTCGGACGATCATCGGATAGTTGATCAAAAGATCGTACTAACGGATATAGTATTCCCGTTATATTTACCGAAGAAAGTACAAAGGAAGGAGGGAAGTTGTACGAACGGAAGACGTTACGTATGTACAAAGTGACGTCAAAGTTGAAATCGACAACTTCATAGGGATCGACTCTTCGATGTATTTCGAGAGCTAACGGAGTACTCGGTGGTCGAAGTCAAGATACTTTGGTAGGATTCCAAAGTGATCGTTGTGGATAGAGTGAGAGAGAGAGAGAGAGAGAGAGAGAGAGAGAGAGAGAAGAGGCGGAGAGAGTGAGTGAGTGAGAAACACAGAGAGGAGAGAGAAAGAGAGACAGAGAGAGAGAGATACGACGACGACGTGGGGTGGATAGACGGAAGCTTTCCTTTATGGAGAGGGTGAAACGTTTCTTTGACGGATCATCCGAGCTCTAGTCAGTCGGCGACGTAATCTGTCTAGGCCTTGAGGCGTGGGCGTCGCTGCTCTCTCTCACCCTCCCTCCCTCTCTTGTTCCCTATCACTCTCTTTCTCTTTCTCTTTCTCTCTCTCTCTCTCTCTCTCTCTCTCTCTCTCTCTCTTCTTCCTCCACTTTGTTTCTGGAAAGCAACGTGGGAGGAAAGATAAGAGAAGGAAGGACCTATGCAGCCAGCTGCAGCTGCGCTAGTACGAGCTTCGCTCTCGTGATCCTTTCGTGATAAACTCCTGATAAAGTCATCGTGCGATCGCTTCATATTATTTTCTTCGAGATATATCCCTTGAAATAAAACAACAACATCTTTTCTTTTTCTTTTCTTTTTTTTTTTTTTTTTTTTTTTTTTTTTCTTTTTAAGTTTCACCAAACCGACAGGATATCGTAATAACAATATTGACACTTATCGATATCATCGAACGATAATAATAAATAAATTTTAATTGATTTTAAGATATTGGAAATAATCGATGTGAAACAATACGTATTTCTATTGCCAAGCTCTCGTAGTTAATAGAAGAAGCAAAGAAATTGGAACGAATCAGATCGATCGCATCCATACGTGCGATTTAAAACTCGTTTCGCGGAGTAATCTCGATCGTGCGAAACTTTTTCTAACTATACCGCATCGCTCTAACGAGAACTAATTTTCTCATGGGGCGGACCACGCGCACGCGGACTTCTAAGAATCTCCCACCCTGTAAATCGGCGCGCGACCCTCGCAAAAGAAAAAGGAGTAGTGCCGGAGGAAGAAAAGGAAGAAGAAGAAGAAGAAGAAGCAGAGTGAAGAAGAAGACGAGTGGACCACTCGGAGCCGGAAATTCTCGATCTCGTAACGCTGCGAAGCGATTGATGTAATGAATGTAATTTTACTCGGGGCAAAAGAAAGCGTCTTACTCTGAGCAATTTGAGGACGAGGCGAGAGGAACGAAATAATAAGATTGAAGGAAATAATATAAAAAGGAAAAAAGTTCGATAATAACGAGTTCGTGATGGAGGATCAACGGATTCCTTTAGAATTATCAGCACTTTCCTTTATTTTCTCTTTGTCTTCATTATTTATTTATTTATTTATTTATTTATTTATTTATTTACTTATTTACCACGGAAAAATTTTCAGAACTAGGTATGTGACGTGTCTGCCGTTTCATTCTCGTCATGTCATTGATTGTTTTTTTTTTTTTCTTTGTTCCTAAACACTCCCAACCATTATCCTCGTAAATGTGAATCAACGAAAATTCGTATTCCTCAAATATGGATACGTTGCGATATTTTCCGAGAGGAAAGAGAACCTCTCTCTCTCTCTCTCTCTCTCTCTCGCTTTCTCATGCTTCCGGATCTCTCGTCGTTTCTTGATTAACGGCGTTCGATATTTCATTTCCTGCTGCAAGTAAAATGCTGCCACGTAAAATGATTTAATGTAGCGTTTTGATGATCAACCACCATATTGATTCGCTTAACCACGCTACGGAATCCTCAATAAAACAAAACGATAGATGGATAAGATATTTCCTTTCGTTCGGGTTAGCTTATAGATAATGGAGATATTTTTATAAAATACCTTTCATTCGTGCAGATAGAATTTTAATGAGGGTCGACGAGTAAAAACAGTGAATCTAAATGCGGAAAATCAAAAACGTCTCGACGGGAACAGAAGTGATCTTCGTAAGTACAGAAAAAAAAACAAGCGAGCGAGCGAGAGAGAGATATATATATATAGAGAGAGAGAGAGATAAAGAGAGAGAGAGAGAGAGAGAGAGGGGGGGAATCAGATGAGAGAGGAGAAGGGAAAGTGAGCCATTAATTAATTGCCGTAATTTAAGCGGTCCACACCATAATTTATTCTTAGCTACCGCATAACGTTGCCGAATATTGATCGCCCGTTTCAAGCACGGCTTAATAAGCGTACATAAAATTTGCATAGCAAATAATACCTCCATTACTCTATCAAACTTCCATCCGAATACGCGGTTTCTCTCATTGGTATATAATTACATATGTATATGTATATATAATATATATAATATATAATATATATAGATATGTGTATATATATATATATATATATATATATATATATATATATATATATATGTACATACATATATTCCTCCATTTGCATTTCCTTGTGTCCACAAAATTCTGAGTCGTCATTATCCGCATCGACGCTCTTTTAACGTCGTATTGTCGATACGAAGAAAAAGCAGTTGATTATTATGCGGTACCCTCGATCGTACACGTTCGTAATAATACTAATAATAATAATAATCATCATATTCCACGCATATACGTCGACGTATATGCGACTTAATCGACGTATTCCTGCGTTTACCGATCAATGCGTTAATTAATGACCGCATTTTGCAGTCGGCAACGAAAAGACAATCGCCGTATCAAAAGCCGATTCGCCATAATTCTCCTCGTACGTATGTACGTATGACGCAGACGTTTGTTCCTCCACGCATTCCTACTCTAATACAAGCATACATACATACATACATGCATACATATATGTAGATAGTGTGGGCGTTTAAATTCTAGACATAGAATCGAACACATTTTACGCAACGGAATGCTCGTTCGTTTTCCACCTATAATGAACGGTACGTTGCAAGGAGTGAGCATCGGCTAAACTTTATTTTCGTCGATTCGAATGGAGAATCGGCAAACCCTCGGAAAGAATTTTAATTGTGACTTGACTCCACAGCAAAAATGCCTTCTCTGTCGTGGCATTGACCTTTTCTCTCGCATGAGAGGGACAGGGTAAAAGGGAAGGAGTAGAAGGAACTCTTTCTTTGTCTTGTTGGTACTTCGTCTCCTGCGAAGAATTATTCGAAAAGTTTTTCGTTCCACGAGTAGATTCCACCTCTCCGTTTCATTTTATTCTCTCGGATTCTTTTGGCATTCTCTCGTATGGACCTATCAATAGTACACTTGTTATCAATCGAACTCCCCCATAGACTTGAGTTCTCGATATCTTCTCTTACTCCGATATTACTTTTCATATTACGAGCTTTCTTTTTTGTATGAAGAAGAAGAAGAAGAAGAAGAAAAACAGAAAAGAGAGAGGAAAAACGTTCTCTTCATTTTGATGGAAGTAGAAAAATCGTTCGAGATTTTCGGCGATGAAATACGAAACGTTATTGTCTCTTAACGACCGTTCTGGTCAAAGTCCGTTTCCCGTCGACGAGCTTTGCAAAGAAGTTTTTTATCCTCGCAAGTTTTCGAAAAACCACCGACGTACGTACGTAGATCATATTCTACGTTCGTTATAAATGCGACCCTGTAAAAAAAAAAAAAAAAAAAACAAAAAAAGAAAAAAGAAGAAAGCAAAAAGAAACAGAAAACAAATTCGCCGACGTACATACGAGAACAAACGAAGTGAAAACATTGAGGAACGGAAAAAAATATTCGAGCGTAAAGGATGACGAACACAAAATAATTTCGGGATGTAGGATACGGGCGTGTAATAAAAACGTGCTCTGTACCCCGTCGGCATTGACTTTGGAGAATGATCTGAGGATTTTCGAGAGTCAAAGTCCGAAAAAAGGGGGATGATATTTTAAAGGGGCATCGTGCGCGTCGGACGGTACGGTGCAATCTCCCCATTTACAATGGACCCGACTCGAGAGCAGGTCTAATATGCTTTAAACCGCCGACATCGAAAGGAGAGAAAGAGGAAAAGAGAGAGAGAGAGAGAGAGAGAGAGAGAGAGAGAGAGAGAGAGAGAGAGTGAAGGAGAGATGGGGGGATGGGGAGAGACAGACGAACGGAAAACGGACGGATTGAGAAGAGTAAGGAGGGAAGGGTGGGGTAAGAGGAAGGGATGAAAACCACGAATATTCATAATAGGAAGTCGAAGAGAAATAAGCTGACCCTGCAAACAGCCACTCGCACTTGGCACCGCCTGAATTCTCTGCGTTCGTTATGAGGACTCCTCCTGGATCAACGATGGGAGACCGGAAAAAGATAAAAAAAGATGACAAAAAAGAAGATGAAGGAAGAGATAGAGATAGAGAGAGAGAGAGAGAGAGAGAGAGAGAGAGAGAGAGAGAGAGAGATAGAGAGAGAGCTACGACGCCCCTTCTCTGCTATTCCTTTTTACGCGCTTTTTTCCTTCTCGTCTTTGGTAGACTCCCGTCGAGGGCTCGCAGGATGGATTCGTTTCAGGATTGCGTTGGATCCGGACAGAGACAGGGCGTCAATGTCCGATCAAGAGATCGACCCTGTCTAACGCTATCTGTTATTTCTTTTGCTTTTGCTTTTGATTTTGCCTCTGCTTTTCCTTACACATCTTTGAAGGAAATTCTGAGGGAAAAAATTTATCGGGTTTCTTGTACATCGATTTCCGAACGGTGAATATGATTCTTTTTTTTTTTTTTTTTTCCTTCCTAAGGACATCGGAAGTAAATCTCTTTTCTTTCCTTTTAAGTGATCTATAGAAAAAAAAAAAAAAAAAAAAAAAAGGAAGTAGTTTCTCTAGCAAAGAATCAAATATTTCGTCGTTTTAATGAAAATCCTTTGATCGTGCGATATAATTCGTGCCAATATAGTTGCACGAGTCATCGACGAGATAATTGCTTCGAAAGGATCAATGCGATCAAAGTGAAAGGGATGGAAATATTCGCAGACGGAAAAATCTGACGAACGTGAGAGAGAGAGAGAGAGGGACAGAGAGAGAGAGAGAGAGAGAGAGAGAGAGAGAGAGAAAGTGAAGGAAGGTAAAATAGGGAAAAGGGAGGATAGAATTGAAAGAAAATGATAAAAAATGCGAACGGTGTTGATTCGAAGGTCGAAAAAGGGAAAAGAACGACAATAATAGCAGGGAATAACAACAATAACAATAACAATAATGGGGTAGTCTTGCAAACGGGTTGTGAGAAAGAAAAAGATAGAGACTGAGAGAAAGAGAGAGAAGAAATTCGCTTGGGCTTGGTAATGGTCTCTTGATATTTTGATGGAGGTGTACGCTATTTCTTTTCTCCGATGGCCTCTGATTCTCTCTCTCTCTCTCTCTCTCTCTCTCTCTCTCTCTCTCTTTCTCTCTCGTTCGCTCTTGCGTTTTTTCTCTTGTTCACTCCGGTCGCAGCTTTACCCTCATTTTCCGACATACAAAGGTCGTCATTATAAATTGATGAGGGCACCCTGACTCTCGCAAATCTATAACGGACTGTTTGTTTGGGTGAAATTGGAGGAAAACATTGCGGTGAGCACCACCCCGGGCGATATACGCCGACCGCAGACGCTTTGGGACGGGTTCGAGGCTCGATGGCTGACCCGACGCCGGTAGAGGTGGGAGAGGTATGAGAGGTGGTAGCTGCTAGAAAGGGTACGAGCGTTTTTACGTCGCGTCGTTCTTTTTCGCGGATGCACACGCGTCCACTTCTTCTCTCTCTCTTTCTCTATCTCATTTTGCCTGTTTTGTTTTTCAGTTTTTCCATTTTTTTTTGTTTCTTTGCTTTTTTATTTTTTTATTTTTTTTTTCAAAGTCCCCTTTCCCGTCAAAAGTTTGTCGCGTCCGACGACACTTTACTCGGGCCACCGGTAGCCGTACACCGTGCAAACAAATTTTAACAAGTTTCCAACGATTACGATGTTGTGTAAAAGCGGCGCGGTTAATCGTGACGCTTTGACAGTCGTTTGGGCGTTCGTTTTGTTTAACGAGATAATGTGCAATGGTAACCGTTTGTTTTCACAACTCGCTAATGAGATTGGTAATTAGGAAGAAATTCGTCGAAATATAAAAAAAAAAAAAAAAAGAAAAAAAATTATCTCGATTAGCTTGTGACCCAACTCATCTCGGTTCGTCCTTCTATCCAAAATTTTTCTTTCGAAACATTACCTACGCCTAATAATATAGAATTTATAATACGTAGAACATATTTATCGTACCCTTTTTGATACCATTAATTATTATTTTTTTTGCGAGAAAATTTCTTTGTTCCATTCCAGCAATTTCAGCCAATTAAGATGCTAACTGGCTCGTGCCGACGTCGTTTTCAAGCTCTTGCGAGCAACGACCGATTACGGGAGATAATTAAAAAGGTCGCAAAAAGGAGGATACAAATCTCTGAGAAAAAGAGATAGTTTGCCGGTTAGAGCTGTCACTTCTCTTTTAATCAGCATTTTCATGAGCTCGTCCGGACGAAAGAGTTACGTGATACTTTTCTTTGAGTTAAAAAGGGTAAAGCTTTTTCAGCAATCTTCGAGCAAGAGAAAGTTAAAGAGAAAGAGAGAGAGAGAGAGAGAGAGAGAGAGAGAGAGAGAGAGAGAAAGATAGAAAGACGTTTAAAACTTACTCAAATCTTTGCCCTAACGAAAAGAACTGATAGCCGAATAGCCTATAAAACTCTCCTTCCTTCTCGGAGTACGATTTCTTCTTTTATAAACTCAACCCATATAAATCCGTACGAGAGAACGAGGATGAGTTACTCGATTTTTACTAGCGCAGAGAAAGAAAGAAAATTACAAAGATAACTAATAAAAACGAGATAACGAAACTATGAGATCGTTGCGATACGTCGATTAAAATCAAATCAAATTCGAATACTCCGTCAAAATGACTCAAACCCTTTAACTTGTTTAATAATCGTAAGTCGGAACGCTCGAAGACTCGAGTGGGTACTTTATTTTCCTTGCGAACTATCAGCGGGAAATCCTTAACGAAAGCCGTTTATAGCTCATTACGATCTCGTTTAGGAGACGAGAAACGAGGAAGACGGAGAAGAAGAAGAAGAAAGAGGAGGAGGAGGAGGAGGAGGAGAAAGAGAACGGAGAGGCCAATGGAGAAACATCGTCGGATTTATGATCGTTTTACCAAAGGAGAATGATGGAAGAGCCGCTACCGTAAAAACGACCACTTGTCTTTCTCTTCTCGTCTCTTCTCTCTCTCTCTCTCTCTCTCTATCTTTCTCTCTCTCGCTCTCTCTCTCTCTTTATTTCTCTCTAACGACTAGCAGGACAAATTCAAAAGTATCCACGCGCTCTTTTCTCATCCATCGTCTCACTCAATCGACCCATCTTCTTTCTCTCTCTCTCTCTCTCTCTCTCTCTATCTATCTATCTATCTTTTTTTTATCCCCCTTTTTTTTTCTTTTTACAACGTTGTACGCCTACACGAAGAATAGACGACCCTTCATTCACGAGGCACGTATTATTTGTCACTTTCCGACAATGCTAGAGAAATCCTTCGAAGTCCGCCGAGAGTCTAACACTCGCCTGAACGAACGACCATGAGCACACCTTTTTTTTTCGTAAAGAGAAAGAGCGAGAAAGAGAGAGAAGGAGAGATGAAATTTCGTCAAGGGAGCTTGATTTATGATCGTTCAACCTTCTTTTTCCTATCCTTTTCGTCTCCCTTCGTTGTCACCCTCGTACTGACCGTAAAGCACTCGTCGTCCAAGCAAAAAGAAAGAGAGACAAATAGGTAGATAGATGGATATATAGCTAGATATATAGACAGATAGATAAAGAGAGAGAAAGGGAGAGAAGAAAAAAGAAAATTCAACCTTATAGACGACGATGTCGATTCGTTCGGACAACGTTAATGCTTTCAATCAAATTTTTGTTTGATACCCTGTAACTACTTACTCGTAATATAGTTTATTATTCCATATACCAAAATTAAATTCATTTCTTTCGTCATTTTTCTAACGACATGACGTAAGCACTCACACACACACACACACACACACACACACACACACATACATACACACATATCCACATTTATGTTAAATGATACGTCGACGTTACTGCGATTTCGTTTCGACCGCCATTCGATCGTATTCGTTTCTTTCTTTTTCTTTCTGAGAGAGAGGTGGGACTATTTGTAAAACTGATATATCCAAATTACCGTTTCGTTAATAAATGATAATAATAAGGAAAAAATGACGACGATCTGTAGTGAAATTCTTTCCTTTAATTTATATCAATATCACTTTAAACGATAGCCGTTGAAACTGTATGACAAATATTTTAATGAAATTCAATATAAATTTATAGATTAATGAGTATGCGATATACTGGTTGGTAGAAAATAAATTTTTCGAAAGGTATATATCGTCGAGACGTTAAATTCATCATTGTTAAAGTGATCTAGGAGCATTTTAAATAGAACGTCCTTAGGATACCTAAAGTTCGAGCTTCTTGTCGTAGCGAAGGGGGTAATAACTCAGCGATTTTAATTTCAGCGTGCTATGGCGAAGCCATTAATACGATCATAAATCGTAGCTCAAATCGGTATTCTCGCTTGATTACACCGTCGAATTAAGTAGAGCGCCGGGGCACGGTATATCTTCGATAATCTCAGGGCTGTTCTCGATTTAGCCGAGGCGAGTGCTCCCATGGGCCACTCTATTCTACGATCTCGTCTTCCCTTCCGTCCTTCCTGCTTTTCTAATAGCGTGAAACCATCTTGTGATTCATACCTCATTATTCTTTCGTTTGAATATCGAACGAAGTGCTTCTGGTAAGATGTGTATCTATATAAAAATTTTACGATGTATCGTTGAAACATACGAAATAGTTTATACCTTAGATCCCATTGATTTTATATTCCTTCATAAAAATACGAGCCGTGATCGAGTCGACGTTGAAAATTGTATCTTCTCAGAAGAAGTGACACGAAAAATTTGAACGAACTCGTTGTTCCTTCCATGTGATAAAAAAGAAGCTACACATACAAAGAGAGAGAGAGAGAGAGAGAGAGAGAGAGAGGGAGAGAGAGAGAGAGAACATACTACAAATATCATGGAGACATCGAAGCAATATATATCATCGTGATCGCGCTCAGTGACATTCGACGGGACAACGAAAATCCCCAAACGCAGGATGGATTGGCTCTCAAGGGTACGAAGAAGTATACGTTGAAATCGATACGAAGAAGAAATTCGTGGCCATCGATGAAATAGTTATAGGAAAGAAAGCATTCCTCCCTAAGATATCGGTCGGATTGAAACGATTTTCAGAAGGGTCAAAAGGATTTGTCGTATACAGCCAAGGTCTAAGAAGAATAAAAGTATATTTGAAAAGTAGGTCGTGGAAGATAAAGAGTAATTGGTCGTAAGGCAACTCTCCTTGTTCCATTCTACGTTCCTTGTCGTTAAGGTGTCTGAGAGAACGAGGAGGAGGAGGAGGAGGAGGAAACAGAAGACACTGAGACCTCTCTTCGACGTTGGATGCGTCTCAAATAAAACGTGGTTGTGGTGTTAATCAAGAGCCAGGTCTTTTTATGAGGGTCGAAGAAAGGACAGTGGAAAGAGAGAATATACTCCTAGTCAAACACGTGAGTCGATCTCTTTGTGCGTGATATTGTCGTGAAAATAGAAACGAGACTGGGAGAGAAAGAGAAAGAGAAAGTGTGTCTGAGAGAGAGAGAGAGAGAGAGAGAGAGAGAGGAGAAAAAGTAAAGAGTGGGAAAAAATAGAAAACGAGAGAGAAAAAACATAGGGAGAGAGAGAGAAAAAACATAGGGAGAGAGAGAGAGAGAGAGAGAGGGAGAGAGAGAAAGAGGACCGAAGTAAATGATAAAACGGAGAAAGGGATGATCGAACGAACGATCGATTCGAACTGAAGGAAGAAGGTTAGAGGATGGCAGTGCTGCTGCCGTTTCTGCCGTCGCTGCTCTTCTTCGTATCTTCCTCTTCCGCTGCCTGCGGCCAGATTAGATTGCTTACCACCCATCCCGTCCACTTTGCTCGGACTCCCACTCTTATCCTTCAAGATACATGTCTTTCCCTTTTTCTATCTCTTCTCTCTCTCTCTCTCTCTCTCAAGAGAGAAAGAAAGAGCCTTGATGGAACGTCTTGGAAGGTATCACACGGTATTGCTGTAATCGAAGTGCAGACACCGTTGTTAAGCCTACGTATTAAAGGCTTTTTTATTCGAATTCGTAATATTGATCGTTGGTTCTTGGATTTTATTTTCGAAGGTTTTCCTTCTTCCTTTCTCTTTTCTCTTTATCGTCACGTCATCAATCTCACGCTTATAGAGAGAAAACTGTCTTGTAATAGTTAGTTTTGAAGTTAGTGTTTAATAGTACAGATATTACTTCATAGTCGTTATTCTAGTTCATTATCGACAAGAACGGCTTTACTGCTTTATCCTTCCCTCCCCCCCTCCCCCCCCCCCGAGTTATCGCCGTTACAAAGCGAGAGCTTCCTCGCTTAACATCCCAACCTCGGATAATCGAGATGGAGCCGTAATTGAGACGTGGTCGTGTTACGGAGGGACTATATAACCAAGGACGTAATTTCTTGGATATAATTGAAACAAAGTCGGTAGCCTCGAACTCAGATTTTCGGGATAATTGAGGTCAGTGTATCGCGTTACAAGCCATTCTGCCCTCAGGATAATATGGAAACCGTGTAATCGATCCAAGGATGGTACGAGCAATAATTATATATAGGATCTTCTTCGGTCTACAGATGTTCTCTAACGAGAGAATGGGGATGGCGAAAATAGGGTGATCAGGGATGGTATCGTTAGCGAGTCGTCGAGTTTTCCTATCGTCTCTTTGACGTAGCATCGTGTTCGCTGTCGCGACGGGAATAAACTTGAAAAGGAGATAGGAATGAGGTGGGGGGGGGTGGGAGTAGGGAGGGAGGAGAGGGACGAAACTGTAAGTTTAGTTCAATAGTCATTAGGGAATATTCCTTTGATCGTATTTCGTTGTTTAGGATCGGTCGTTAAGAATCGTTCAGACGCTGGTTTAAAATTTTTTCTAAAGAACGTACATTCTTTATCACTCGTACGGCGTATATCCGTTAATACAATGTTTAATACGTTTACCGTCGAATAAGTCTTTTCTCTTTTTTTGTTTTATAAATCGATAGGTATCTCGTAATTCATTTGAAAACGAAAATGCAAAAAAGCCTCGGCGTTTTATCATCTCTTTATTCTTTTATTTTTTATTTATTTATTTATTTATTTATTTTTTTTTTTTTTTTTAATCAGATTTCACGCTTCCTCTCTTTGCGATCGTCGCTTTGCAATCGCGCGAATAATTGATAAAAGAGACTTATAAATTATTTAAATGAAAGAGCATTATTGAATCCGGTCGTTCCGACGAAAATCGATGAGAGGAGGTTATTTTCGAAAATCGAAATGATCGATTTCCTTTGCTTGGAACGAGAAAACTAATCATTGTGATTTCTAATCGTTGACATTCGTAGAGCGAAGACGAATCAATGAGAAGATAAGTAGTTTTAATTGGACATCGAGAGACGGGTTTCAGGACAGGAAATGACACGGTAGGAAGGGCGTAGAGAGAGAGAGAGAGAGAGAGAGAGAGAGAGACAGAGAGACAGAGAGGGGGGGGGCGAGAGAGGGTAAGGACGTATAAGACCCGGCGTAGATTCGTTCTGGCAGAAGCGGGTCACCGTTACGAGATCACCGCAAATAAATACCAGCGCACTCCGGCGAGGCGAACCCTCGGTGCGCCTACCACATGACAGCCTTAATTTCATTTCGTCGATAGAATTCTGTCTCCTCTCCGGGAACGTTCTTCTCGCTCGAGATTGATCGGGAAACGAAGTGCTTCGCAATTTTATCAATGCCGACCTACGACGTCGTAAACCTTCCCACCCCTAGTCACCCTTCTCGAGTGCTAGAGACTATCTTGGATTTACAAAGAAGGAACGGATTCTCAACGTTTACGAGCCGAAAAGTCTCAAACGTGGAATATTTTATATAGAGTGGATGCATTAATTCTCTTACTCGATACATTAATACCGTTATATTGATTAATTATTTTTAAAAGACTAACTCTTATCGATCGATTTTATTACGAATTAATAATATCTGTCTCATCTATCGGTGAGCCCGGAAATTTAAATAAATAAAAAGAAAGAAAGATCGATACTTTCTTTTTATCGTAACTGTTTCTATTCTGAATTAAATAGTAAAACCGTCCATACGTCCAGCGTCGATGTGGAATCGATCAAAAAACAAACGTTATTATACATTGAAAATAATTCATTTTCACGTAGACAAAGAGCTATGCAAATTTCTTCGATGATAGAACGTAATAATAATAATCTTATATTATTTTGGTGCGGATCGATGATCCGATCGGAACCCATGAATTATTTAGTAAACGAGGTTAATCGTTTATGGACTAAATCGAAGGCGATAATCTCAGGATCGTTAGATTTGTTCTGAAGTTATGTCTAGCGTCTTACGTTAATCCATGGGAGCAGGGTGTACAATGGCCTTTTGCCAATGACAGTCCCGACTCGTCGTGTAAGCGGAATGAATGGGATCAGTGCAGCGTATGCCTGCTCGAGATCGTTGGGAAGATTCAACGAAGTCCTCGTTCCACACTGGCATCGTTGGCCTCGCTACCATTCGAGTCGTTGATTGTACAACGACAACAACGACTACGACGACAATGACGATGACGTCGGCTATGACGAGAAATCTCGTGCGTAGTAGGTAGTGGTCGTTGTTAATTACTGTCAAAACGCGGCCTAGTTCATGGCGCATTAATTTAATAGGACGAAAACTACGTCTCTGCGTTACGACATTCATTTCGTGCTCTTTTCCCTTCTTCTCTCTCTCTCTCTCTCTCGCCAACGTGTTTTATA
>OU426854.1:5782799-5815299 GCA_911387685.1 Dolichovespula media
AATTCGTCGTTATCAACTGATAACTTCGTGACATGCTAAAATGGCGTAGGTACGCGTTCTTTTTTGTCATATACCTTTTAATATGGAACATTTTTATTATATCTTTTTTCCCTACCTCCCTACCCCCTCCCTCTCTCTCTCTCTCTCTCTCTCTCTCTCTCTCTCTCTCTTCGAAAAACGTACCATCGTTCGTACGAAGAGACACTTTTTCGAGCGTTGGATCGTTACGCATTTACGTGACAAAAATGCAGCGTCGCGTCGTAGCAATGCACGATATAAATTTAGGGAAGGGTGAAGAGAATGCGCCCGTTCTCCGTGCACTTTGCTTCGAAACGATCGGAAGTGGGCGGAAAAACGCCCGTGCTAAAACGATCATCGTAAAGTCGTTCGATGGCGAGGAAGAAATCGGAAATTTCATTTGGGACGAATCCTGGCATATCGCCTACGTCACCGGCACAAATCTATTCGAATTTCGTTCGGCAAAAAGACGGATGGGACTCGTGGCAATGAAACGGATTCAAACTGGCAGATAACAAAGCTCGATTGTTCTCTCGGCTAGTAGTAGTCGGCTTAATTGATCGATCGCTTCGAAGTAAATCGCTGTTATACGCGTCGCTCGCCGGACGTGGACCTGAATAATTTAAAGGGAAAGTGACTACCGAATCCCTCATCTTATCTTCTTTTTCTTCTTTCTTTTTCATCTCAGTCTTTCTTCCTCTCTCTCTCTCTCTCTCTCTCTCTCTCTCTCTCTCTCTCTCTATCTCTCTCTATCTCTCTCTACCTCCCTCTCTTCTCTTCTCTCTTTTCTTTCCCTCCTACGCTTCCTTCTACCACTATGAATTTTTACCCTGAGATCACTTCGTTCACCTTCCCTTTCAGAAATGTGATCTCGTCGGTAACACCTTCGAGAAAATTGCGCACACCTCGCCCGCCGCAAATTAATGTAGCTCGCATACGTGAGCCTACGTAATGATAGAAGAAGAAGAAGAAGAAGAAAAAAAAGAGGCGAGTTTTGTGCGTACGATAAGAAAAAATCTCATTACTTTCGCGTTTTTACCGACGAAATGTTTTTCTAACTTTTCGAAAAGTTTTTCTGTTCTTTTTTTTTTTTTTTTTTAACAGAAGCATTACGATCGAAATGAAACTTTTGTAACGGTGATCGATAAATAATCGTTGGATTAATGTCATTGATGTCGTTGATTCTATCGAACGCTATTTACATATTTTAACAAATTCTGTTTTGTAAAAGTATATATAAATATGTTGTGTTAGGGAAAAGTTCAATAAGATTAACGCGCCGAAAAAAAAAGGCTACGACGAGTGAAAATACACGAAAAATATAGGAAAATGACGAACGCGGGGGCGGTGTCAATTTTTTCATCGCCAACTGTTTGCCGAGAGTAATGAATTTTTATCGGGCATTACGCGGCTATTTACATGGATCGGTTTGCTTATTGCCATAACCGATCCCAAAACGATGAGGCCAGACTCACCATAGCCGTACGACGTTTTTATTTTTAATTAGGTTACCCAAACTAATTAATTCTTCGCTGGAAGCATCGGCGCGGGCTCTCATTAATACGACACCGGGGTATTGACGGCCAGCAAAATAGAGAAGGAAAAAAAAAGAAGAAAAAAGAGAGAGAGAGAGAGAGAGAGAAAGAAAACGCTCGCCGTTGGTGGAAAAAGTTCGTAATTTACGGGCAACGTAAACGCTCTGAGCGGCTCGAAACATCCCTTTTACTGTATTTTTTTTTTTTTTGAAAATCCCATCGGACGATCCCGATTGATTAGCTTCGTTGTCGTTTGTCACACACTTCGGTTATTCTCTCTCTCTCTCTCTCACTCCCCAATATCTTTCCTATTTTTTATATCTTCCTTCTATTTTTTTATAGACAAAAAAAAAAAACATAAGAAGACTATTTCTCAATCAAAACCTATCACCTTTCCATTAACACTATACTTGTATCTACCTCTTTCATATATAATACTTTCGAAAACAAATAATCGCTCAAAGGTATTTTTTTTTTTTTTGGAAGGGTATAAAGGAATTTCGGTACGAGAAGAGATTGTTACCGTGATAACAGTTCCAAACTTCTCGACACACTTTTCTGTGCTCCTTTTATCGGTTTTATAACATCTAGTTGGGAGGGTCATCGTTTTTAGTATCTTTTAATAATTACAAGCGCGTGATTAGCGACAATCGTTATATAAAATCTATTATAATTAAGATAATTAAAGCTTCGATAGATACTTCTACTCGAAGTGAAATTTCATTTGATTTCGTATAATTTAATTAATCGAGATACTCTCGTGCATGGGCAAAATGTCGGTATAAATTTTAATAATCCAGAGGAATATAATTTCTCGCGCAATTTCCCATTTTTATAATTTGATAGATAGATCATCGAGTACTCAGAAAATAATGGTCAATTATCGTTATTACCGGAAATAGTAATAATAATAAAAGAAAAAACATCATACGTCGGAAAGTAATAAAAAATAACCATCGGAAAGTAATAACTATATATAACTATATATATATTTATATATCTCATATATTAAATATATAATTTTATATATATATATATATTTTTTTTTTGTTCTCTTTGTTATTTCCAAGACGAGAAACTCTTTTGATAATCCCATTGATTAATCCGCATAATTCAATCGAAATCCAAAGCACTCTCGCTTCACGGCGGAACGTCGATAGGCTGTCACTCAAGATCGAATAATAGACTTCTCGATAGGAAAGGAATGTCTATCAAATCTACTTAAATCATCGTCCGTCGAGTTTTCCATCTATCGGTCTTAAGAATAAGATCGTCGAACGAATAAAAAAGATCAAAAATTGAGAAAAGAAGACAATCGTTTGAAAAATGAGACTAATAAGCACTAAAAGCTCATCATATTCGATCATTTTAATAATCATCATATTCCATCATTTTCATATTCATCATATTCGATCATTTTCACATTCAAATAAACTCTTACCTTTAATCCAGAACTCTTTCCACGATGGACGAAAACGGAACATCGATCGATCGACTCTAGTCCTTTAATTTCGTACACGATAGGTCGCACTTGAAAATCAAAGATGGAAAATAATGTCGAACAACGTTGACAAATAATTCACTTCTATATTTTTTAATTCTTTTCTCTCTCTCTCTCTCTCTCTCTCTCTCTCTTTCTCTCTATTTTTTCTTTTTCTTTTTTCTTTTTTCTTTTTTCTTATTTTCTTATCGTCTCTCGTAACGGACGGAAAGAACGAAAAGAAGGAAATGGAGGAAAAAGAAAGAAAAAAAAGAAGAAAGAAAGAAATGGACTAATCGTAAAAAAAAAAGAACGCCGAGATATGACAATGACGTTGATGATGTTGACGATGACGATGATGATAATAACGAGAATTGTTAAATCAGAGAAGTGAGGATAGATTGAATCGAAAGAGAGGAAAGGAGAGGATGGAGAGGCAGCGTTCCTCGCGATAGACGATACGCGGATGACTCGCCGGACGCGACTGACAGCACCGTGTTGCGCCACGTGGGCTTAGGCCGGCGCGTACTCACACACAAATGTATACTTGCGCACGAGCGCGCCATTTACGATCATGCGCAAGGTATACCTTCCACTACCGCCATCGTCGCCGCTATACAAGAACGGTACCACCAGCAAAGAAAAAGAGAGAGAGAGAGAGAGAGAGAGAGAGAGAGAGAGAGAGAGAGAGAGAGAGAGAGAGTATGAAACCTCATTCTATATCCTTCGTTTTCTATCCCCCCTACTCATTTACCACACCTCCTCCCTTTTTTTTGACGTTCTCGTTAGCTCGCGTAATTAGTCGCGATCATCGATTACGCACCGTTCGTCCCATGAGCCATTTCTTTCGATCGCAAAAAGTTCATTTCTTACGATAGCATATGACTATCGATCGAAATTATTCAAGAAACATTATATACCTTTCTTTTTTATTTATTTATATTATGTTATGTTTTCGAAAGAGAGATAGATAGAGAGAGAGAGAGAGAGAGAGAGAGAGAGAGAGAGAGAGAGAGAAGAGATACCATGACATCGTAATCTTGTGAAAGGAAGAAGTTCAAAAGTAGGTAGGGAAGGAAAGCTGTTAACTTCCGGGAGATGTGGTTTAATTAAAAGCTCGGTTTCCACCTGACACAGAGAAAACAATTAAGGTGTCACAAAGAGGTGTTCGTTCGATCCTTCGAGTTTCTTATCCTCTCCTGCGTTTGTTCTTTCTTCTTTTTTTTTTTTTTTATTTTCCTTATTTTTCTTCTTATTTTTTCCCCTCCCCCCCTTTTTATTAGAGTACCTCGAGTGGGCGATCGATCGATCTGAGACTATTCGAAAGAGGAAAGAAATAAGATGAAAGGTTGCTTCGTCTATCGACACGATCAGTGACATTTTTTTTCTGTCACTCTAGCATGTCTCTAATTCGTTTGATCTCTCTCTCTCTCTCTCTCTCTCTCTCTCTCCCTCTCTCTCTCTCTCTCACTCTCTTCCTCTTGTTCGTAGAAACGAACCTCGATTACTGAAGTAAAACGTAGAAAAGAAACATTGTGAAATATTGATCGCGGTTGTAACCAGATTTACGTTCTACTCGAAACCACTGACGTACAAGAAGAGCATTACTCGTTGCTACGGGACGACGTCATTCGATTAATTAAAATAATTATCTCTCGTTTACGTGGGACAGTAAAATCGAGCTCGCGAGCGCGTTCGATCGTTTTATTTTTGTATCTTTATCATTGGCAGAAAAGCTTCCGTGTTTACGTCGAAGGGACGTTTCAATGGGCGACAATGTGTTTTCATTTCGAGGTAAAAGAATCTATTCTCTCTCTCTCTCTCTCTCTCTCTCTCTCTCTCTCTCTCTTATTTCTTTGCTTACACAGGGAGAAAACTTCTTTGAAAATCCTAGTACGAGAACGTGTGCATCGTCGATTTCTTTTTTTTTTTCTTTTTGCAACAATATGTCTGCGAGGTAGCGACGAAAATAAACCGGAGCAAGAATAAGAAAATAAGAACGAGGAAGAATATTCTTTGTTCGTACAGTGGAAAGAACATGTTACGAATTCTGCGGTTCGCTTTCTTTTGAAAGAGCATATACGAAGGGACGGAATAAAAAAGGACGCTTCGTTTTATAGAGCAGACAAGAACGGTAAACAAAAGGAAGAAAGAGAAAGGGAGAGAAAATGAGAGAGAGAGAGAGAGAGACAGACAGAAAGTATTCGTAACGTGGAAAGGGCAAAAGCGATTAACGTTTTCTTTCGAGAACGAAGTATTAAACGTTAAAAATCAAACAATGCCGAAAAAAAGAAAGGGTACTTCTTTCTCTTTCTCTCTCTCTCTCTCTCTCTCTCTCTCTCTTCTTTGAAAAAGATAAAAGATAAAAAATATTTCGTTTAAAACGGGACGATACTATCGATCCTCGAAGCGTATGCACGTTTTTTGTTTGTCCAAAATGAAAGAAAATTGTCTCTACCTCCTTCCTATTAATCCTTTACCCATAATTTTACATTTTCCCCTTTTCTAATTTCTACCTTCGAAAGTAAGTAAGTCGTAATAAATGTTTTCAATTAGTCTCCATTGAATTTGACGAAACAAAGTCTTTAAATAAGGAACACTTGGTTCTGCCCCATCCGAGACACAAAAAGAGGCCTCACTTGAATTGTCACGCTTTTGTGACTTCGATGTACTTCCGAAATGATGAAAAGAGAGATACCCTCATTTCTATTTCTTTATTATCTTGAAATGGTTCAAATTATCGACGATTTAATTAAGATCACGAAATGATTATATATATATATATATATATATATATATATATATATATATATATATATATATATATATGAACTTAATAATAGTCCTTGAAACATATAATAATTGTCCTCGTGTAATTAATCAAAGCAACGGAATCTGTAAAGGGAGAAATAAATTTTTAAGCGAGTACTGTTATCGAAAAGTCGATACAAAGATCGTACAGATACATCGACTCGCTCATGTCTCCGAACGTAGAGCAACTCCGAGAAGCGGATGTGAATGGACGGTAGCCTAAGCCAGGGGTGACGCGAGAGAAAGGAAGAAAGAAAGAGAGCGAGCAAGAAAGAGAGAAAGAGAGAAAGAGAGGAAGATAGAAAGAGAAAGAGAAAGTTAAAAATAGAGAAAGAGAGATATAAATAGACATAAAAATAGAGAGAAAGAAAGATAGAGAGAGAGAGAGAGAGAGAGAGAGAGAGAGAATGAAAGAAGAAGAGAAATGAAAGATGGAAGGGAATGGAAGGTTCAGCGGGCTTCAGGGACGGCTTCAGGGCGGCTTCTGTGGGAAGCTGCTAATTACCAAGGCTTGTTTGAATCGTTACAGTGGCCATCGGGTTTCTCCTTCTATCACTGACGTCCCTGAACCCTTTCTCCTCTTCTCCTTCTCTTTTCACCTCCTTCAGCATCACAGCATACAGTCATCCCATAGTCCACCGAACTTCCAACGTTTCCTTTCCCAAACCATAGCTCCCCACTCTTTTCCTAATTCCGTTTCTCACTCCGTACCCTCCGGCATCGTCCACTGGCTTCTTCGGGGCAGCAGAAACGGAGGTACCACCATCACTACCACCATCACCAACACCACCACCACCACCACCATCACCAGCATCAGGAACCGACGGTGGTGGAACCTTTCCAAAGCGAACTAACTCCTGCGCTTGCTTGCATTCAGGGCAACCACGGGAAAGACCCCGCTGTCTCGAGCGTGTTAATTAGACCTGCTTTTGTTTCGGAAAGAAGCCTGAGTGAGGTAAATATGGACGATCCAAACCGTATTCCTTTCTCATTCTCTCCCTCTCCCTCTCCCTCTCTCTCTCTCTCTCTCTCTCTCTCTCGTATTCCCTGCCTGTCTCTTTCCCTCCTTCTTTTTCTTTATCGTTTTCTTTCTTTAGTTCGCCTTATTTACCTACCTCTTTATCCTCCGATCCTTTGCCTCCTATCGCCTTGGTTTTCCAAGTGTAAGGATGGCGAAGGAGCAACTGAAAGTAGAGGGTTGGAAGGAGTTTCTCGTTTCTTTCGTTTCCATGAAGAAGTAATAATGAAAAATGAAGAAACCGTTGAGAACAATCACTTTTGAAAGAGAAAGAGAGAAAGAGGAAAGGAAAGAGCGAGAGAGAGAGAGAGAGAGAGAGAGAGAAAGAGTGAAGGAGAGAAAGGAAGAAGTGAGAGGGGCCTGAGGAGGGTGTAGAGGAGTGAAAGGAGAAAATTCGCGGTTGCTTTTAATTATCGACGTTTACGTGCTCGGCCGAGCGCCTTTCATTTGCAAATGCGCGAGATTTCGCGTGTGCTGTTTCTCGCAAAAGAACGGCTACGGATTGCCGAAAGATTTTGATTAACTTTATTGTCTCGAGAGCGGTGCTAATTAATGCCGATCTCGTTACTTTTGTCCGTGAAAAAAAAAAAAAAAAAAAAAAAAAAATTCCGTATCTTCCTTCAATATCCTTTTTACTTTTATTATTTGAAAAAAATATTTGAGAATGAAAGGGCCGCGCTTTTCTCTCTAATTAATTTTTATCAGATCACATTGTCGCGTGTTGTATGTTACGCACTATTAACATGACGACTCATTCGACGAAATTATAACGATTGTATTTCTGACCTTTTAACTTTTCACGTATTTTAAATTATTTCGCGTTTGACACGCGACAAACGGGCGTATCTTCTTCTTCTTTTTTTTTTTTTTTTTTTTTTGCGAGGCTCTCTCCTTAATATTAAAGTTTTTACGAAAAGATAAGCGAGTGAGAGTAATATCGTGAAAAAGTACTGTATCATGTCGGCGAATGATATTCATATAAATCGATTTGCATCACTTCATGTAAATAATACAATCCTATTTGTTTTAAAATCGTTTCGTTGGCATATGTCATTAGGGTGGTGGTGGGGGGGAGGGAGGGGGAGGAGATGGTTTGGTTATTAGACGACATTGTATTTGCTATTAAACCAAATCAAATTGCTATATAATTTCATTATATTATGTATATGTAATAATAAGCGATCGTTCGAACGAGAAACGTAAAAAAAAAACTAAAAAAACAAAAAAAAAAAAAAATACGAGGAGGAGAAAATTTAGAACGTCGGGTGAACGACCAGGAAACCATCAACGTTTTCTTCGCTAAAATCCAAGTCCAAAGGAAGCTTACACGTGATTTTCCTGAAAGTGTAGGTGGTATTAAATTAGAAGCGCACCGGTAACCCCTTCATTTACGTCTCACCGTCTCTTCGTCTACCTTCCGTCATTTCCCTCTTTCTCTCTTACTTCGTGTTTTGCTAGAGAAATGGAAGCTCGGAAAAGAATGAGAAAGAGATGGAAGAGAGAACGAGACGAATAATGTGAAGGGGCTCGGATATTACGGACTAGACGGGCCTACGCAAATTCATTCACGTTAGTCCTCTATCTTTATCTTTATCTTTATCTTTCTCTCTCTCTCTATCTATCTCTCTCTATCTCTCTCTATCTGTCTCTATCTCCCTCCCTCTCCTCTCTCTCTTCTCTCTTTCTATCATTCATTGACACCGAACGAAGGGTCGCTGCGTGATGTTTACATTTCAATTATCCGACGCTTCGCTCGTACCATTATTAGTATTTGCATGATTTAGTAGGAGAAGAAGCCTTCTCTGGTCCGTAGACCGTTCTGTCTGGCTCACCGATCGAGAGATGCCGTACTTTATGAATTCCTCTTACGAAGCTCACCCTCTCGAACGAGAGGGTGGAACTGAAACAATGAGAAAACGATTTGTATAGAAACTTGAGATTTCACTATTAGCCAAACGATACACGTCACAATTTACGTTTAACAATTGTCATTATTTCAACTTTTTAGTTTAACAACTTTTTCGATACAATTACAGTATTTAAATTTACTGTATTAAAATGTATGTATATGTGTGTGTGTATGCGTGTATTAAAATAAATATGTCATGAATCACATACTATTTAAATAATCTAGTTATTGTTAATCCTGTATGTAACTTTGACGTCATACTTTTATATACATATTTAAAAGAAAAGAACAGAAAAAACATTAAAATGGTTTAAAAAAGTTGATCGAAATATTAAAGAGATCAAGAACTTACCGACACATCATACATACATAGTAATTTTTTAATATACGAGCAAAATTTTCGTCGATCAACTTTGATGGACGACGGTAAAGACGAGTTGAAATCCAGAAAAGGGAAAAAAGCTGAAGACTTACGGTTTAATGATTCAAATCCGCGATTAAGTTCGAGCAAAAATGTACGTACGAGTTTCGAGATCGCGGCTTTAAAGTAAACTCGCCGGTATAAAACTTTTACACCGGCCGAAGGAAAATCGAGCGGGTTTGTAATCGTTGAGGCGAAAGCCGTATATAAATTAGAAGTTTCGGTTCGACGTATATACCGCTCACGTATTTTAAATGCGAACTAGCTGCAATCTTGCTCGGTAAAGAATTTTATTACAAGATCGTATATATGATTTAGTTATCTGAATTAATTTTATCTGTTATTCCTTGTTTCGTAACATAATTATTTAACAATCAAACAATCTCGATTATCGTATATCTTCATTCGAATTATATTATATCCGTTCATCATATCACGTCTAATCATTAATAACATACATATGTCACGTTAATTAATAATTCATTATAAGAAAAGTAAGATCTAATTTTTTTTTTCACTTTTACCGAATAATATCCTTTAATCATAATAAGAGCGGAAAACGAAGTGAAATCTTTTGTATTTCGTCGGATTTTATAATTCCATAATACCGAGAAGTGAACGAAGATGAAATAACGAATCGTAGAGAAGGGAAAGATATATCTATATATATATAGAAAAAAAATCATTGAGATAGGAAAGAAACGGAACATTTTGCGCTCGTTAAAACGTGCCGGTTCAGCATCCATTGCAAACCGGAAGGAAGAGAGAGTCGCCTTCTTTGCATGAAATGAAGGGCTGACCCATTTCTCGTGCTTGAATTATCCTTGAATAAAACTATAGCATTATCTCGATCGAGAGTTCCACTTTAAAATATAATTTAGGGTTAGAGTATAGAATAATATTTTCTTTTCTTTTTCCTTGCGAAAGAAACTAAAAATGAATTGTACGAATTGTGAAGGGATTTACAAAACTTTCGCAAAAATGTGAATCCCATTGATTAATTAAACATGATTTATATAAAGTATGGTATTTATAACAAAAAAAAAAAAAAATAAATAAAAACAAGATAAAACAACGAATTTCAAAGGAAATAAAATTCATATACAAGGATTCAACGAAAATCAATAAAATATAACAATTCTCGATTCGATTGTTGTACGCGTAAACGGAAACGCAGTTCGGCGTTTCCGGTGCGTTCAATGGAACGCATGAGATAAACGTGGTTTTATCGTAACGCGCAGCCGATCGTAGAATATTCGAAAAGACCAATCTATCGTTGTCTGGTATACGGCTATGACAATGAACTCTCGTCACTAACAAAGTTTCTCTCACGGCACATTTAGCGATTCTCGTCGACGACTTCCATCGGGAATACTAGAGAAGTAGGATGAGTGAACGAGAGTTGAAGTATCGATTATCATCGAACGAGATTCACGCGAATGCGTTCGCACTTTTCTCGACGAGAAAGAATGCGCAAAATACCGTGAATAATCGAACATGAGCGTCATATCTGAGAATATATTACAACGTTCGCTTGAAAAATCATTTAATGTCACATCGATCAATTTTGTTATTTTTCTTGTTTTTTTTTTTTTCCCTTTTATCGCTTTCCGTCCTTTCGTCTTCGCGTCCACTCGAATTCTTCGCTTTTGACGGATCATCTTTTTAGATTACGCTTCTCGGTGCTATTAAAAATATCGTCGATCTATGCTGTCGTCTCTCGTTAAATCGATCTTACATGCGTCTCGATCGGAAAATTATTGACCACCTGTAGATATGTCCGCTTCTTAAGTTCGATTTACGATCTCGCATTTATTATCGCACGATTATTCGCAATAGTAATTTTAGATTTGTTTCGTCCAAATTTTGGATTAGTCGATAAAGAAAAGTGGGATCGTTCTCTGGAGAAAGATTAAATGACCCTTCATCCCTTCGTTTTAACAGGCGGAAATGAATTTCCTGAAAGTGAACGTTACGAGATGTTTTGGGAATTTTACGAGTTCTTCGATGAGGTCATCCCGCCGTGGACCATCTATTATCCGTTATCTTTTGATGGGGTCCATCGAATGGACGGACATTGAACTAATCTTGTTCTGAGAATGTTTTTCTATGGTTTGACGATCCCCTAACGAACGATATCGATGTCCGATGTAATAAAATTCTTTCCTTAGTGCGATCCCGTATCGAATCGATCTTTATAGAAAAGTATTTTATTTTTCCTTTCGCCTTTCGTATTGTATCGAGAAGAAAAAAAAAAAAAAAAAAAAAAAAAACAGGGAAGAAAAAGAAACTTTTTATTTGCCTATAAATTTCGCTCGAATTAATTTAAGATTTCTTTCTCGGGCGTAAAGATAAATAAAATTCCCTATATATTTCGTGTAAATCAGAATCGGTAAAGTGATATTACATTTTGAAAATTGGACGCATCTCGTTCCAAAGGATTAATTAGATGTTCTCTCGAACAATCCATATATACGTCTTATCTACGATCATAAACGGGCAATAATAGCGACGATCCTTCGGGGCAGATAACTGACCGTTTTCGAACAAAGACGATGGATATAAACGCGCGAGCTGCCTTCGACAAGTCCCTGGCATCCTGCTTCGCGGCTCGCTTGTTTCTCAACGAGAGATTAGTTCCCCGGAAACGATCGTCCTCGTTGTCCTCTCGTTGACGTTCTCGCGGATCGTCGACTTTATGAGAATAGGATCGCTCGCGTCATTGACTACCATCTCGAAACTCGAAACTCGGCTTCTGCGAATGGCGGCAGTTAGTTCGTTCCATCTCTAACCGTGCGTTTATTCCAAAACTTTGGGAATATCAGATCGACGATGGAGTGTATAAGAGAGATGTAGAGAAAGAGAAAGAGAGAGAGAGAGAGAGAGAGAGAGAGAGAGAGAGAGAGAGAGAGATAGATAGATAGATAGATAGATAGAACTAAGGCACTTCTCTCTCTCTCTCTCTCTCTCTCTCTCTCCTTTTCTTTGTGTTCCTCTCTCTCTCTCTCTTCCCAACCCTCTTTCCCCCTCTTCCTCTCTTTCTCACTCTCTCATTCTCTTTCTCTTTCTATCTATCTATTTCTCTCTCTTTCACCATCCAAGTCACAGTAACTGCAGTTTGCGAAGACCAACCGAGGATAGATAAGACCGGGAAGGCTTGGACGCGTAGAACGAGTTCGTTCGTCGATGAACGATACGCTCGAGGGTAAGCTCTGTCCTAGCGGGTTTGTGCTTTGTCGATCGTCTTTACTCAGGAAGTCGGGATACAATATATTGTAGATACACTTTCGACATTTCGATTTGCTTTGCAACGTGTGTACGAACGGGGTTGATTGGATCGAGATAAACGAGTGAAACGGCTTCTCTTAACGTACTCGTTTCAACGTAATTAATATAAAAATGTTGATCCATTATTCTCGATATTCGCTCTGATAAGGCAATTAATGGTTTCTTTTTTCTCGTGGCTTCTCTTTTCACCTCAACCGTATTTTAATAAGTATGCTTGCTTAATTATTATTATTTCTTTTTTTTTTTTTTTTTTTTTTTCCATATGGATGCTAATAAAATCGTATAATTTTTGTAAAAAAAATCCTTTTCTTTCCGAATACCATCGCCGATCAATTTAGTTAATCGTCTTTCACATACTATTCATCATTTTTACCATCCAGCTGGTACGAACTGTGCGATAAAGCTCCTCTCCTCGCAGCACTCTTTTGCATTAACGCGCATCACGCGTAACCAGAAAATTAATTGAAGAAGAGCATTAATTACTGCCAATAGACGACGAATGCATTAACGTGGAATTCGACGGGAAACGCATCTGCTATGCGTTCTCTTCAGCATCGAACGCGAGTAGAAAGCAAGAAAGAGAGAGAGAGAGAGAGAGAGAGAGTGTGTGTGTGTGTGTGTGAGAGAGAGAGAAAATCAGTCGAGGCAAAGTCGCGTTCTCCAGATTACAAAGGTCGCCCTCTCTCTCTCTCTCTCTCTCTCTCTCTCTCTCTCCCTCTCTCACTCCCTCTCTCTTACACACACGCTCTCATACGACAGAGGTACGAGGAGTGCACTTTTCATTTCAAGGACAATGGACTGGCTCGATATCATCGTTCATCGTGTACCAACGATATATCGTGCACGCTTTAAACCTTTTAGGTCGTGGCCCAACGTTAGCACCGACGCCGACGCCGACGCCGACGCCAAATGAGATGGCAGGCCGCGGAGAATGGAACGTGAAAGGCTCTTAGCAGGTGCTTTAGGTGGGCGTGTTCGACCGCGATATAGTACCTTTTAACCGTGGAAACAGCGAAAAGCACCACGAGCATGCTTTTCTCTCTTCCCCCCCTCCCCCCTCCCCCTCCCCCTTCTCTCTCTCTCTCTATCTATCTATCTCCCTTTTCTCTTTCTCTCCCTCTCTGTCTTTTTCACGCTCGTTCTTTCTACATTTCCCTTTCTCTTTTGCTTTTCCACTCCTTGCTGTTTCTCCGCATCACCGACATATTCTCCGTGCCTTTCTTGAACAAAGCCGAGCGATCGTCATGCGAAAAATGCAAGGTAAAGATGCATGTTTCGAATGCTTCAATCTTTCCCTCTATCGGCTCTTTTTCGAGCATTGAAAAATGAATTTGGCTTGGTTTTACGTCTATCTCTCTTGGTTCGCAGTACTACTGTCTATACGTTTATTTAAGTGCACGTCTATGTATTGGTGTGTTTGCATTGGAAAGTTTGCGGTCACAGGTAACGGCACTCGTGCGGAATATCGAGCGAGTTTATACTCGGACTCCATTCGTGCTCTGGACGTTTCAAGCTCGGGCTAATAATTTTTCAAAAAACAAAAACACACGGAGTTTTATATCCGGGATTTTTTCCTACCATTAATATACACGGCTTTATACTTTATTTCGCACGAACTTAAAGAACGTCGTGAAAGGGGGAAAAGAAAAAGGAAATTCTTGATGATTGATCGATAAGAATTTTCGTCTACGTCGAATATATTTCCTGGTTGATTTGTTCGTTTGTCGTTTTTTCTTTTTTTTTTTTTTTTAATTTTTTCGAATCCGCGATGCACACGAAAGATAGTAGCGGTTAGCAGACGCTCAGTTTATTTGCCGATCATTTGGCAAACCATCCTGTAGGAAGTTCACCAAAAGGTTCGAGGTAAAACAAATTGCGTGCGTTCTTTCATACGTCAGTAAAAAATAAAATAAACTAACGGCCGATTCTAAATATTACAAGTCGTTTACGTGAACCGAGACAGGCGATCTTTTGGCTTTCTTCCGACTTTCACGTCGTTGGAAAAAAGCTCCACCCCTACGATTTGCCTCGATACTTTATCCATTCTTTATGCACCGAAAACCCCCGTCGTGGTTCCGCCATAAAGAAAATCCGTGACGGCTCCGACTTTTTCTCGATGTACATAACACCTTTCTCTCTCTCTCTCTCTCTATACATTTGTACCTACTACCAGTAAAACTATATCGTTGGCACCGGAACACCATCGAAACGACTCCCCCACGATGTTACAGTACGTCCGTTAGCCCCTTTCTTCGCAGCAGGCACCCGAGATTCGAACTAAAAAGCCCTTTCGAACTCGAACTGTCCGATCGACGAACCTCGAATAAAAAGAAAGGGGTCTTTGCGTATTTCCGCGGGAGCAAATGTCGTTTTTCGACCTTTCTTTTTCTTTAATCGATCTTACGAACGGGGGAGAAGATAATTTATATCTCTATTCGAGACACTTTTAATCGAGTCAAATAAGTGCTATGATAAATATAAAATATTCTACAGTTAATGTGAATCGACCCCAATAAATACCTTTTATTTCCACCTCGGAGAACAATGTATTATATTATATTTCGAGGAGGAAATTTTTTGATCGAGTTTTCCGAGCGCACCAAATGGAATTAAAAAAAAAAAAAAAAAAGGAAGAAAAAAAAGAAAAAGAAAAAAGAGGGGAAAAAATGAAAACCAACAGAAAAAAGGAAAATATGGTTGAAATATAAAAAAAAAAAAAAGAAGAGGAATGAAAAAAAGTTTGACGTTTTTGTCGACGTAAAAAATAAATGATGGAAAGGTAGAACAAGAATACTGAAAAAAATGTTAATCCGCGAAGGCTTACCAGATATCTAACATTTACTCTACAAGAGTCAGGTAAGACCTTCTTTCGTTCTCCTCTCTATTTCTCTCTCTTTCTACCGCCATTTACAGTAGGTATTAATCCTGAAGTCAAAGGATAGAGAGTAAAGGCCGAGGAAACGTCTCTCGTAACGTGGCCAGGCGGCGTTAGGACTCTTGAACGCTCGCCAAATACGATGGTCGTCGTTTTAATTTTTATTTTTCCTCCTTTTCACGTGTTCACCTTCCTCCTACGGTACTCCGTAAACAGTAATAAAAGTGTGAGGCGCGCGTTGGTCCTATCTCGAAATGAATTGAATTGGCTACGGATACGAGAGACCGGTCGAAGGACCATGCTCGCGATCCTCTAACGAGAGACGCCGTATAAATTTCAAAACGACTCTACCGGCTCTTTCGAGAAAAACACCATGCGATAAGAACTCGAGCTTTCGCTTCTCGAATAATTTCATCCACCTTCGATTTGTCGCAATGTAATTCTACAGAGTGGACATACCTACAAATGTATGTATGTGTGTGTGTGTGTGTGTGTGTGTGTGTGTGCACATACTTAGATACGTTTGTATGTTGGCGTTATGTATATCTTACTTTCTTGCTCGATTGCTTGTCCCTCGTTGATTCTGTTTAATCTTAATTCATCGTTTCTCCTTGTATTTACGATAAAACCTCGAGAAATTTCGTCCTTGAGTATTCATCGTCCGTGCATAATTATGCGGAGCGCGTACGGCTCTAAGGCATCGTCTCGAGGGTAACGCGAGTGATTACACGGTTAATCTTCGTCGTCAAACAACATGAAAAATCGTCTTTAAAGTATCCGACGACGCTGGAATCTTTTAGGATTCCTTTCGGATACGTTGATCGGCTCCATTACCGATCGTATGTAATATCCTTGCCAAGTCTAAATGGGAATTTAATAATCGTAATTACCTTCTCACTTATCGCATAAATCTTATATTATACCATATATGTTTCATATTAAGTCAAAATCGATGAAATACTTTAACCAACTCACCCTCCCCCCTCCACGCCGCCTCACCCATAATCGTTATCTTTTTATTACTTTCATTTTAAAAACAAAATGAGAATATCGCGAGATGATACTTAATGATCCTCTAATTACGCGATCGATGGAATTATCGAAAGAAAAAATCATATTTTAATTTACGTGATCAATTTTCCGATCTCTCTTTGACTAAGCCATTTGTTATTCGACGCATTTACGTATCTCTGTTGTCAGATTCGAGGTAAACACAAAATGATGGTAAGGAAGGTCAATGGTGTTAAGCGTTACTTCCCATTCGTAGAATAAACGATTCAAAGAGAGTTGAATTTCTCGGGTCGTAAGAATTTGGCCATTTCTTAAGAACGTGCATTGTTCGAGGAAGTAAATAGTACTCCGCAGTCACGAGTTACGGGGGAAGAAACGTCGAGTTTGCATCGTTAGCGCGGTGTGAGAATGCATTGTCTCGGACGATAGAAAACGTTCATTCGTTTAATCTTTTCGAGCTGTTATCCCTCTCATAGTGTTATGGCCGTTAGATCGTGTTTCCGAGAATGGCTCTTGCTAGTGATATAATGCGAGTATATTCTATATTAGTAGTGTAGTAGTAGGAAGGCGTGAAGGTCATGCGCTCCTTCCTACACCATAGCAACCCAATGTCGGTTTTATCGTAACGATAAATCAAAATGCCGGAGAAAAGCCGAATTACTTGAGGATGGAAAAGGAAAACGTATAAGAGGACGATCCGGTAGAGAGTGGCTTTGGTAGCCTAAGAATCCGTGACTCGCGTTAAAATGCTCGCGTGTTACGTGGGATTAATGAGATAAGGAGGACAAGACCGTAAATGGTCGGCCGATAAGCTAAACTCGTTAAAAAGGATATTTTCAAACGCGAAGATATTCGCCTTTGAAGTTCTCTCCAAGAGACGGATCTTAAAGCTCGTACTTTATAATCCACCGTAATTATTATCGTTTGTTTTTTTGAATTTTTTTCCTTTTTATATTATATTATTCGTTTTCGTAGATCGAATAATAATTTTCAACGAGTTGTTCGTAAATCACGGGAAAATATCGCACAAACGTGTTACAAGTTTTTATACGAGATTCCTGTCACTTTCCTTTTTATTCTTGTTTTTTCATTTCTAAATTTCCATTCCAATTTAATCCTTTCGATTAGCTAGCTACCCCGATGCCATTGCCATTCCAATTTGGTTATCCTGATTTAGTTATTTCGATTTTGCTACTCCGGTTTAAGGATATACTAATTCGGCTATCTATATCTCGTTATAGATTTGTTTAACTATTCTTAAATAGCTATCTCGATTTTACTGTTCTATCTTAAGCATTGTACAAATATAATTATTCTCCGATTTATTTATCTCGATTTACCTATATCGCTTTGTCTTGTATCGATCGGAAAACTTTTTTAGTTTTCCTTCGCGTCATCGGATTAGGAAATATCTCGATAGAATGATCTCACTACCTGTTCTCTGATATAACGTGAATCGGTAACTAGTGGGATACATCTCTCTTTACCAGGTGGTCAGAGCACACGTGTCGTGGCGTCTCGTATTATTACGCGGGGAGAGAGAGAGAGAGAGAGAGAGAGAGAGAGAGAGAGAGAGAGAGAAAGAGATAGTTTCTCCTTTCTTAGCGATTTAATGGCCACTTGTCGGGTGTTCGCCGCGAGCCGGTAAGCTAGAAGAACTGCTTTAATTATGGCGCGGCCAGTAAGAAAATTATTAGTGGAGAACGGACCTCCCTGCGGGGTACGATGAATTTGCAATAATCACTCGAATCCACTGCGTTTTCTTGCGCCTCTTTGGAATTAACTGCTCGGAGCTAGAATGAAAATAAAAGGAAAAAAGAAAATGAAACGGGGGGGGGGGGAAAGAGAGAAAAAGGATTGAGAAGGAAGGAAGGAAGGAAGGAAGGAAATAAAGAAGAAATGAAGTAAGAGGGAGGGGGAGGGGAAGAGAAAAAGAGATGAAAAAACGTTTTGTACGGAGTTTAATGACTCTGAGAACGAAGGTCCGATGGACTTCAGAAAGGGGAAAGAGGAAAGACGGATCGAAGGAGATGCTGGCCGTTAGCTTGCTACAATGTCGAAACGATTGCTATTGATCCAGAGTACGGCAGGCGAGTCCGAGCGGATTCTCTGTGAAAAACGTCGAATTCCTTTTGTTTTTACGGCTTAACAATGTTACACGCGTCTGATCCAAGTTTCTCGATTCTCGGAACGATTCTCTTTAATGACAATAAGAAGGGAGGCATCCGATTAAATATCGAGTCGAGCTATTAATTCGATCGAATACAACGCGATTGCTTCCTCTTCTCTCTTTGAAATTTTTAAAGGGAAAAGAAAAGGAAGGCCGCAATTTATACGGTTTCATGATTATATATCTTTCTTTTTCCTTCTTTACTTTGTTACTTCTTCGGAATTTTTTTTTTTTTTTTTTAATTATGTATTTCCCACACGACCGTAAATCAAATCGTAACGTCGCTAGATTCGCGGATAATAAATTCCTAAAGAAGCAACAACGCGTACATGCATCGCATCATGGCAAACAATATGCCGTGTGTCTTATCAATTTATTCGCGGTCCCTCGCGCGATATTTATGTATGAAAATTTGTATGCAGACGTTTCGAGGGACGGCAGCTCGTCGAGATGTTCGCCCCGATCCTATGAGCCGTCTGAGTGTTAATAAAATATGTATCCTGGGTAAACCATGCCGTATTTCGAGTGGATGCGTTGTCATACAAGACATAATAACATATGTGTGTGTGTGTGTGTGTGTGTGTGTGTGTGTGTATGTGTGTATGTGTGTATGTATATATATATGTTCGCCTATCTGTAAGCATAAATTATGGCGAATTATACAATTTTTCTTGCAAACATTGATATTATAATGCGATAATACGATCGATAATTTTAATTATCTTATGTAAATATCAATTTTATTTTATTATCATTCTAAAATACGATCGTAGATATTAATTAATTTTAATAATTAACGACACCGTTGGATTTTAATTTATAATTGATTATAACAAGGAATCTAATATTCTGTGAATATTACGACGATAGTGATGTTGTAAAAAGAAAAGGCAAACAAAAAAAAAAATTACACGTACCTACGATACACTCTAATAAGTATAAACTTATTAAATTTATTCTATTTTTAATCTCAATAAATTCAATCGTTGAGTTTATACCGGCATTATACCGTTAAATATCTTAGAGAATCAAGAAGCGGAACGGAACGTTTATGCCGTTCTCATTAAAGATTAATAACATCGAGTTAAGAAGGTATTAGAGAAAGAGAAAGAGAGAGAGAGAGAGAGAGAGAGAGAGAGAGAGAGAGAGAGTAAAACCTTCGAGTATTCTACTTTCGTCTGATCGATTTTGAAGAAATAATAGCTCTTAAGAAGTGACACGTGTTCTTTTAAAATTGTATACACACACACAGACATACAGACTCTTGCAAGGACATTGTTTCGAAGGTTATTGTTCTACGAGGAAAAAAGAAAGAAGAGTGCATTAAAGGTTGCATATTATCTCGATCCTCGACGAGAAAAAGGGAACAGAATGGGATAATTCTTTGCTACGAATTTATAAATATGCAACTAGCGAATAAAAGCTTTTCGAACGACGAAATAAAAAAAAAAAATCTTTAACGTAACCGATCAACGAATTTGAAAATAAAAATATTATATACAATCGATATCGATCGCATTTGTCCATGTCATTATTATGGATAATCCACGTTATAATCTAATTTTTAGATCATCTTAGAGAACCGAATTTTCGTTTGATATTCTTCATCGCATTAATTTATAAGATCTTCTCAATGCCGATTGAGTTCGTTCAAATAGGGAAAGTTCTTGCACAGTTCGCAGTTTATAACTCGATGTACATCAACAGAAAAATGTTGATATACATCGCGAAAATATTGTACATAGTATATATGAGCGAGGAGAAATATGTTTGGACTGTAATATCGCGTACTCGCAGACGTTTTCGGTTCTCCCTTTCCCATCCCTCCCACTCCTCTCTCTCTCTCTCTCTCTCTCTCTCTCTCTCTCTCTCGCTCTCTTTCTCTATTCTAGACGCATAAGTTTGATATCACTGCGAGCCTTCATCGACTCTTTGCGGAACCAATATATCCTTGCGGCTCCATTCACCCAGTGATAAGCCAGCTTCGTATTCATGTGTAAATACCCCTCTCCCACCATACGCTTCTTCTACCTTCGCCGAAAGTCGCTCTCTTTACCCCCACCTTATCTAAACTTCATCTTTCTACTCGTTCCTCAGCAGACGGCCTTTTACAGCGAAGAAAAATCGCGAAAAATTGAGTCTCGCGCTCGCTTTCCTCCCTTTTACCCCTATTTCTTTTCTTTTTCTTTTTTTCTTCTTCTTTTTTTTTTTCTACTTCGTTACGCTCCTTTTTTTTCCTTTTATCGATCGGCTGCGTTTTTCTTTTTCTTTTAATAAATTTTGTAAACTTATTTTTATAATAATAATAATAATAATATATATATATATATATATATATATATATATATATCATTTATATTATACATATTATAAGATAAAAAATACAATTGAACGAAATGAAATTTTAAACGATTATAAAAGTGATAAATGATGGATTATAAATAACAATCATAGTTATTCCCTATCCGTGCGATTATGAAAATTAATAATATTTCTCAAGGTTCTATCTTAAAATCACTTTATAGGAAATATTCTAATGAGAATGTTCGAAAGAAACGAGCAAAGTTGCGAACGATTTCCATTTTAAAGAGATCAAACTAGAAGGCAGGTAAGTTTTCTTTCCTTTTATTCTTTCTACCATTGGAAGCACCATCGATGTCGGGAATTGTTTCTTTTCTTTCGAAGACTTCGATGTGAAAAGAAGAGAAGGAGGGTTCCGGTTTGATCGTAAACGAGTCTACACATGGCGAAGAGTGTTCCTCGTTTGTGGCATTGGGAAGAAAATTAATTCTATCTTTCGCCTCACCTTCGGATGCACGGGAAAAAGAAGATACAAGCTAACCTTGAAGGCCTCGAATAAAGTATATAAGACTTGTTCGTCGTCTTATTTAATCACAACCACCCACGATGAAAAGTAAAACGTGCATTTTTAATTCAGATATTTCTCTATTTTCTTCTCTCTCTCTCTCTCTCTCTCTCTCTCTCTCTTTCTCTTCCTCTCTTCTCTATCTTTCTCTGTGTCAAAAAGATCTGTGTACTTATAGTTAACACTCTCGTTGTGCTTGTATATCGCGGGAATAATATTTTATGCGAAAAAACGAGGTAAAAGAATTTGACGACTTTTATAATCAACTATAACTCCGTACTATTAAAAATGTTATGAATTTGTCTGGATCGAATAAGAAAGATAATCGATGATCTTTACAATAGATCGAACAAGGTAAACTTATAAGAAATTGTAGACCGAAGTGAAGTGTTGTGTAGCGTCTGTATGTACAATGGAACAACTTAGTTAAGTCGTTTCAATACTTTAACTCTTCAAGACTTCGATAATAAAGATAAGTCGAAGAAAATGAACTATATCTTGTGATCACATAGAGACTTTGAATTTAAAATCGGTAAAGTAAACAAGAAGAAACGATACTCCCCCCCTCTCTCTCTCTCTCTCTCTTTCGATGATTAGTAATCTCCTGATATATATATATATATATATATATATATATATATATCGACATCAAAGGATCATCCTTGCTATGATGCAGTTTCTCTGAATACAGCAAACATCGTTGATGATCTGTAAATGCGATTCAATTAAAGCGAGAGAATCTTAGTAGGAGTTTCGAGTCTATCTTCGTTGGCCTCTCGCCATGTTTGAAAAGGAAGTGGATTGGGACTACGAAAATTGAAATTCTTTCAATCGAGATGAAACATTCTTTTTCCTAAGTATTAAAAATATCTAATTCTTTAAAAATATATATATATATATATATGAAAGTCTTTAAAGTCGAAATTAAAATAATTTTTAAAATGTATATAAATTATGTAAGCGATCGTTAAGGATGAATGTATTGCTACAACGAGCAACTATCGTCTTGTGAGATTGATTCTTAGGTAGAACGAAACGAAAATATTATTCCGCGATCTACCATCTCGATAGAAAAAAAAAAAAAAAAAAAAAAAAAAAAAAAATAGAAACGAATGTTTACCATTCCGAATATTTACCTACGCTTTACGTAACGCAATAACTTTGCTCGAAGGACTTTTGGCCATTAAAGGTAGAGGTGCGGCAATAGTAACGACTCCTTTCCACCCTGAAATTTACGTTTCTTACGAGAAAGCCATACGTATGTGTTCGCTATATCTCTTTACGTACTCTTACTTCACCGCCCAAATGCAATTACATTTATGCAGTTCCCCTTACTCGAAGAGTCCAGGCAAGTCGCTTTGATCTAAACGGCAATAAATCACCGAGCGTGTTCTTTTAATTAGTCGTAACGATTCGAACGAACGATATCGTGTGGTAGGCTTCGCCGATGGATCGATAACGAATTAAATTTAGGACAATTATTGTTTTCAATCTAGCGTGGATTTTCCCATTTGCATAATTTAACGTGAGATTAAATGATAGATAATTAATAATTGTCTAAATTCCCCGTTTCAACTGGAAATATATAAATAATTCAATTTATGTAGAAAGAAAAATCGTTATATCTCGTGTATTTATCTAACGATATCATTTCGATGTATCCCACGGCAACATTGAATATTCAATACGACGTTTCCATTAGACGTAATACTACGAGTGTAATTAAATTGATATGAATAATTTAATTCGTCTTAATTTTGGTAAGATCAAATTGTAAATGGACAATCTCATATTATTTGGCCGAACACATTGTATTTGGAAACACAAACGGATTGAACATTTCGACGGAAATCAAATTTCGGTAAATTGTCGATTAATTACATTTCGCTAAATTGTCGATTAATGTCAATATCACGGAACGATATTAACATAACCGTCACGATCATAAGCTTCACAACTTGAGTAAATACAGTAGTCAACGATATAAATCGCTTTATCCTCCCGTTTCTGTTAGCACGGCCTTTAACTAAATGAGGTAAATATCGACGGCAATGAAACGAAAGTAACAGATAAAGCATCGACCCACCAAAATTCTCTTCGTTCTCTTTTATCGCGATAGCGCTGGATTACGATGCATAAAATTTAATAGTTAGTTTACTTGGTCGTATTCAATTTGTTCGATCCTCCTCGGGGAATCAACGAGAACCATTACAAACGCAAAAAAAAAGAGATTATGCTAGCATTTCTCTTTTACCTTCGTACCTCGTTAACGAACTTTTGTTAGTTTCTAGGAAACCTAAGTTTAATGATTTCCAAGCGTTCTTTGGTAAACGACGAGGATAACTTTCTGTGACGGGTCATCGCTTATCTCGAAAGATGCACTCTACGATCGAGCGCTGTGTAAATAAAATAAGAAACGCTCAACTGCAATGAAACATCTTTATAAACCTTTTTCGTCCTTCGTATTTCTCTATATTCGTATTTTTTTTTTGTTTTTTTATGAAATCTATGTTACACATTTTTAGACGAGAAACCATTAACGGGAAAGATAATATAATTGATATATATATATATATGTATATATAAGAAAGAAAAAACTTATACAACCAAAGTAACGTAGTTGTTCTAACGAACGTAATTCTTCGAATCCAATTATCTTATGAACCATATTTTACATACTTTAAAAGTTTCTAATGATTACAGAAACATAGAGGGAAATTATGTAATTTAAATTAAAGATAAATCAACGATCAACGTGCAACCACATAGATATTTACCTCGTTCGATTTTCTTGTTATCTCGTTCAAAGATTCTTCGAAGGATAATAAACCGGCCATTGGAGTACGGAAATACGTAGACGTGACAGAAGGGAAGAGAATCGAGGAGAAAGCAACGTTACCTCGGAAACACGATGGTTTCCTTATCGCTCTTAAATGCCGGTTGCATCTCTCACGTCATTGGCTAAACGTATGTACGAGAAGATAACGATCCAATGTGAGATCCTTCTCTTGATGCCGCCTAGACATTTCGCTGTCTATTCATTCGTTTTTCTCTCTTGCTCTCTTCCTCTTTATCTCTCTCTCTCTCTCTCTCTCTCTCTCTCTCTCTCTCTTTTCTTTCTTAATGTCTTATCGGTTACGGTTATCCGAATGAGTATCGAGTAAGGGTAGGACGCCTTTTATTCGCACTCGTATTACGTATTTCCGTAATGGTGCTTTTAGGATTCAGCAAACTAGAGACATGCCAACCTACCGTGTGTCTTCAGCATGCAGCGAGAAGGTCGAAGGTCTCTGCCTCTCGAGAATAGAGATCGGGACGCGATGTCTCGTGTATTCTTTCTCTTCCTTCTCTCCTTTTCCCTTTCTCTCTCTCTCTCTCTCTCTCTCTCTCTCTCTCTCTCTACATCTGTTTTTTCCTCTCTTTTCTCTTCCGTTTCGAGAAGCTGGACACGAGCCCATCCTTTGAAAGTATCTCACAGTATCCTGAATATTATACCTTCACCGACGCTCGGCTCTTTCGCGAATTCTTATTCCTTCTGCAACAAAACTCGAAAGAGACAGAAAGAAGGAGATAGAGAGAGAGAGAGAGAGGGAGAGAGAGAGAGAGAGAGAGAGAGGAAAAAGGATGAGAAACTTTCTCTGCAACGTCTCTTCTCGTATACAGTTTCGAAGAGAGAAGTAAATGGGATATCTTATTTTTCTCTGATTTTATGATAAGTAAATGTATGGAGTGGTCCTTGGCTGATGATTATTATTCGTAAGAGACGCATATTGTTAAACTTATATTTTCAACATTATTATTATTTCGAATTTTAAGTAGATAATAACAATAATAATAAAATAATATTGATTATTAATATGAAAAGATGATTACGAAAAAGAAAAAAAAAAAAAAAAAAAAAAAGAAAACAAACATAAAATCATCGAGATTTTGTTAAATTTGTTAATGTCAAGCCATACGTTTAGAATTTTTTCTAGCCATCTGAAAAGGTCCTTCCCCCATAATAAGTGACTTTATGAAATTATTGTAAATGATTCACGTACGTCGATCATAATCAATGGGATTCACGATTGATAAAGTCGATGAAAGAAGAGGTACTTGCTGTCTCTCTTGCTTTCATTTCTCGTTTGCTCGTATCTTCAATGAACAAGACGGTTTCCATCATCTTGCTATCTTTCTCTCTCTCTGTCTCTCTCTCTCTCTCTCTCTCTCTCTCTCTCTCTCTCTCTCTCTCTCTCTCTCTCTCTCTTTCATGCTCGCTTCTCCTTTCGCGTTTGTCAGAGGCAATGACAGGATATTAAAGTAGGAACAGCACGTAGACTGCAGACTGTAAATATCCGGTGGTGCTCGGGCCGCCTGACGTTCACAATGAGCTAGCTGGAGGAAATGGGGGTGAGTAAGAGGAGGTGAGAGAAGAGGGAGGGGATGAGCGAGCGAGTAGGTGAGAGAGAGAGAGAGAGAGAGAGAGAGAGGATCAGGCCAGAGGAGGACGCACAGACTCGGTCAGGATTTGCAACGAGCGGAACGACCGGCCCGGAACCTCGAGTGTTCGCATGAAAATGTACGAGGGGGTGGCTTTATTACGATCTGGTCATAAGCCGCCCCGTGTGCGAACGAGAACGACGCCGATAATGGCGAACGTTAGAAAGGAGAGAAGAACTTGACTGCGAACAACCGAACGGGATTAAAGACCTCCAAATGTTCTATCGACAAAAAGCCTCGATTCGTTCGGTTCAACCCTTCACCAATTGGACTTGATTCCTTGAAGTGCCATACTTGAATTTCGGCAGTTTGCATTTCTATAGTAGATAGGGTGATTCGTAAAATTTGATTGTATAAAATATCAAGGATACTTCGATCAAATAATTACAGATGTAATATATATTATTTCTTTTCATTCTCAGTAATTTATAAATCATTGCAGGCAATTGCAAGACCACTTCGTATAAAGAACAAAGTGAACTAATTATGTTACACACACACACACACACACACACACACACACACATATATATATATATATTTTCTTTTTCATTTTACAATAAAAAAAAATATTTATAGGTATGCATAACCAGCCAGTGGATCGTGGACATCTATTGAAGAATGAACGACATTAAAGTTTACTCTTTTGCTAATTAAATCTTTTGCCGGATCTCGCTGAGTTTCATAAAGATAGACGTGGGTGGGGATATGAAGAAAGAAAGAAAAAGAAGAAAGATACGGGAGTGCAAAGTATCCTCTCGAGAATTTAGGGTTTCTAATATGGAGGGATCTACGAGAATATATGAATTCCAATGACGAGGAGCGATATTGCTTGGGTTTTCTTTATTGTGGCTAATAAAGAGAGCTTGGAATAGAAGGGGATGGAAAATGACGGTTGAGGTCAACTTTTTTACTTTAACGTTGGTCAACTGCTTTCTTCCCTGCGATTAAACCGTCCAACGTTCGTAATAACGTTCCTGGTATCCTCCTTTAAGCATTACGTTCATTCAAAGCTAAATAAATATTAACGATATCATAGAACGCAATAAATATATATATATATATATATATATATATATATATATATATATATATATATCGTATAATCCTTTATGGGCGGCAGATAAATTTTTGATCGTCGATATTTCGATATTATCATATCGTGAAAATTCGTAGATGAATTTTCTAATAGTGATCCGAAATAGAATATATAGATACCAAATAGATAGATAAATAAATAAATAAATAAATAAATAAATAAATAAATAAATAAATAAATAAATCCAAATGGGACAACTTCGATAAAACCTCAACGATCAGAAGAGGAAAACAATGATATGGTCGAATTGTCTGCAGGATGGAAGAATATTCTAAAGGACGATGAAAACAAGATATTCTCTTTTCTTCGATATTCGATAATTCGTTCCCCCTTTCTCTCTCTCTCTCTCTTTCTCTCTGTCTCTCTCTCTTTCTCTATCTCTTTCGAACCAGGTTCAGTCGATGAAGATGAATCTGCATCGATGAGATTTCTATGAAGGCAAATAGAAGAAGCAAGAGCAGAGAGAGAGAGAGAGAGAGAGAGAGAGAGAAAGAGAGAAAAGAATAAAGACAGAAAAGAGAAAAAGAAGAAGAAGGAAAGGAGGAAAAGGAAAAGAAAGAGAAAAAATGTCGAAAGCACATAGTTCCGTATAACGCAGCTAGAAAGAATGCGCTTGCCGATATTGGTTTTTTTCACGAATTCTCTTCGTCCCATTCCTTTTTCATTCGTATTTCGAGGACGACTAAACGGGCAAGTCCGTTCGTTGGATGTATATTGTTCCCCTGCCTCTGCTTATGTTTAGTCTACCGCTTTTCTCTACATTCGATTTTTTTTCTTTCTTTTTTTCTTTTATATATATATATATATATATATATATATATATATATATATATATATATATATATATTCACGGATGAATGCGTAACATCGGGAAGACGGTCCATTGTACTTTATTTTCAATCATCCCGATAGTAAATACGAAGTGGAAAATTAGAGAAATATTTTCATTTTTATCCATCCATCTTACTACGTTTCTTTCATAATTTCTCGTTTCGTCGCATTTCCATTTACGTAAATACGTATACATGAGCGACGTTACGTTTCAACGACTGTAACGTTAAAATCTTAACGTAAGTCTGGGTATGGTATCACGTTGATACTTCGACGAGCCTTCTTCCCTATCTTCCGTCCTCTCTTTCTTCCCTCTCCCCCCCTCCCCCTGCCTGGTCCCCATCGTATACACACATTTCCACTTTTTCTTCTTGGAGAGCGAGAAATGAAAATATTCGACCGCTGAAAAGATTCCTCCTTCGCTACTATCGGCTAGTATTCCCGTTTCACCGACTCTTATTTTTGGCTTTGTTCGAGATGACAGATACGACGGTATTGATGTTCCCGTTATTACGGGTTGGCAGGCAATATGCTGATTTATATCCGTTCCTGCCTTGCCTAAGAAAGAGGAGAGAAGAAGGAAGGAAAGAAAGAATGAACGAAGAGAAAAAGAAAGGAAGAAAGAAAGAGAAGAGAAGAGAAGAGAAGAGAAGAAGCAGAGAGAGGATAGTTCGCTTTTTCTCATGGCTTTTTCCCTCATACGCCATGTCCCTATCTCTTTCTACGATATCGATCGTACTTTTTCTCTCTATATCTATCTTTCTTCTCTTATTCGTTTTTCCACCCTTAAGAACAGCAAAATTACATTGGCCGCAAGAAAAGGGTGCGACTCATAACAAGATCGGCTCCTCGCTTTCTATGCATATTAAAACGATGTAGTAGCCAATTAGCTTATCGTTCCTATGGCCTCTATTCTCTTCCTCATCCTCCTCCCGTTTTTCCGTTATCTTCTTCGTTTTGTCGTAGTAACGAACTCCGATGTCTCTTCGAGTCATCGACATAAATCAAAGCACTGCACTGTGCTGTTGCTCGGTTAGTAGCTTCTAGTTAGTGCCACTCGTAAATATATATTTTAACGGGATGGTTACGAACGAGTAACGACACGTCGTACGAGCTAATTCGTATTAGGACTTTTCTAATCATGAAATTCATAGATTTTCTCAATTGTTAAGTCATATAATTCCTTACGGTGCATTTTATTTTCCCGTCGATTGACGACGGTAATATTTTCAATGGTAATAAAACTAAGCGTTTTAGTTCTATGACGTACGCTGGTAAGATGTTAGTGCACATCGATTAGTCTCGTTCATTCACTTAATGGTCACTTAATAGACGTGCGATCGATTTTGTGATATGTAGTTTATCATAATGGTCAAATCGTTATTTATGAAAGCTACTGTGTTGAGAGATACAACGAACCAAAGTGTGATGAATGGACCGATGTGATGAATGATCCCGAATAATGGAAGATTACTCTTTACTAATGTGGAAACAATGGTAGGATGAAAATGATGTATATACGTCATAGATCTATGTATTTCGTTAAATATATAAATATGTATATATATATATATATATATATATATATATATATATGAAATATATGAAAAACTTGGAAAGAAGGATTTTCAACAAAAAAATGAGTATTGTTCGCGCGCGTGTGTTAGTATGAATGCCGGCAAATGGATTGAATAATTTTCTCTATTTTCCATTTCTCTTCGGAGATGTCAGACGTGGCTGATTATGGAGACAGAAGCTGGCTCACAACGAAGGGTATATAGGATTGTATGTGTACATGTAAAAACATCAGGGATTGCCTCTCACGTATACACGAGGAAAATCCTTTCTCCGAATTTTGTTTGTCTGATCCCTTAGAATGATTCCAGTTTACCAAAAAAAAAAAAAAAAAAAAAAAAAATAATCCCTAAAACCAACACCGGTTGATTTAATATGAAACGTTTATTAAGGCTACGTACTAAGTGATGCCAAAAAAATTTAAGTTTAAGTCGAAAAATAAGGTCTACTTTAAAGAATATATATATATATACGTGTGTGTGTGTGTGTGTTGTTGTTGTTGTATGCGTGTGTATATGTATATAGATCCCATTTGCTTCCTTCTCGTCTGCTTTCGACTTGCAGTTAGTAGTGCACACCAGGACTGGAGGAAAAAAGTGACTGAGGTAGGGGAGTGTTCAGACGAAGAACGAAAAGAGAGAAAAAGAAAAGAGAGCATCTTATTTCTCAGCTTTTTCCACGCTACCATTCATCTCCACCCACCTATCCCTTCTCGTTTTTCCTAACTCTTGTAATCCGCTTTCTCATCTCGTTAATACTCTCGCCTGATTTTTCTTTCTCTGTTTAGCTCCCTCTCTCTCTCTCTCTCTCTCTCTCTCTCTTTCTCGCTCCCACTCATTTGTTCACTTCACTTGTTATCCTTGTCAGCTTCTTCGCATCGTTGCTTAATAATTCGAATTTAGGGATATAATAATCTCGTTCGATGTTTAAAAAAAAATAAAAATATATAAATGATAGGAGCTAAAACGTAAAAATATTTTTCATAGACGAGTTTCTTCCTACTCTTATTTATAATTTTAAGTTAGTTAATTGAAATATGAAAAAAAAAAAAATAAACTAGAAATAATAATTGTTATCTTTCTACGTTCGAAATATATATATTCAAGTATTTCTAAAACTCGCTCGAGATATTTGCTTATGATACAGAAAAAAATACATGTGTATATATAAACTTGAAATATATTAAAAAATTGAAATAATATTGAGTAGTACTGTACAAAATATCGGATATTCTTCGAAACGAGATTACTCGCGATATGATGTCCACCGTACGAGTAGATTTCATGAGAAATATAGATAGAGAGAACGAATATATACGATCTCGGATCAACGAGCAAAGGAAAGTAACGAATATATAATAAAGTTGTTTGGTGAAATCTCTTTGTACCTCATACATTTTTATATATATGATAAAAGAAGTCTTTTGAAAATGACTGAAAATTCGTCACGTGTAAAAACGTTTGAGATCGTTCTCTTACTTTATTTAAAAAGGCATCTCTATTACGATACATTTCCCCGGATCTCGCGATATTTATTAATAAAAGTGTAAGGAGAATTAAATGGAGAGAGCAAGGGAGAGAAAGAGAAAGTATTTTATAACAGACAATAAATACGTATTGATTTGTATATACATACAAATTTGGACAAAATAATTCTTATCTATCTACGCACGAAAAATTTATTCGAGTTTCGAAAAAAATAAAAGTAAATATTCAAATACTACTAGGACTCGCTCTAAGTAGATACCTACTAGCGATAACAAACAGAAGAAAAGAAAAAGAAACAAAACCTAATACGATGAAATGCGAGAGATAGGAACGTGACAGGAATCGTATAACGACTATGATTAGATCGTAGTAGGTACTACTCTTAAGGGCATTGCTTTCATTTGGAAGGAAAATGAAGAAAGAAAGAAAGAAAGAAAGAAAGAAAGAAAGAAGAAGGAAATTACCGTATTTGTAGGTACACGAAACGATCGTAATTACACAACCGTAAATGCAATGAAACGTTTGTAATTATATGTTTTAACATACGAAAGATACACACGACAGGCGCCGTCGAAAAACGGTTTGTTGTAGCACAGGGCGGGCGCGCGGGCGCGCACGTGTATTTGTAAAGAGAGTTTTCGTTCCGAAAGAACGACAATAAGAAGGAAGAATACGACGAGTCGTTCTATACCTTTGAACGTTCAACGATCTCACGTTCTATCGAATTGTTTGGTACATATACGTTTGTATGTATGTATGTATGTACATACGTATACACACACACACACACACACACATATATATATATATATATATACACATACTATTTGCGCCCACGCGTTTATGTCGTACAAAAGTCAACAATGAGCCTTCATGGAAGCAACGAAAGAGAAGAGTTCGGATTATGCAGAATCGAACAAATATATAATTCAGTATTTCACATCCTCCCACGATGTTATCTTTAGACGCGCCACTATGCGACGTCTAGTAAAGTTTACGCCCATCTACGAACGAATAATCAAAATATTGTTCTTTAGTTTTCTAGGAAAGGAAAATCGAATTATAAAATGCCTCGAATCGAATATCCTAACCGTACGATCGTATATACGAACGTTCAACTTTAAGCCGTAAAACGACTAATAATACGAATAAATGAATAATGATCGAAGCAATAATTCGGAAATATGAGAAACGAGAAAATATAAGCAATAATTGAAATACGAAAGTAAGTATCGATCGAAAAATAAAATGAATGGGAAAAAAGAAAAGGAATTAGAGTTCGTCGTTGCTTCTGAGAGAATCTCTCTTTGATTATCTGTTTACGGATAACGAAAGAAGATTGAAAGAAAAACGATCGATGGAATTGGATTAAGACGATTCCAAGGGAAGAATTAAAAGAAGAAACGAAAGGATTGCTTAAGATTTAAAGTTGAAAAGAAAATTAACTTGCTTCATTCCACTTGGTTACTCGAGATTGGCGATGACGTTAACACGCGTGCTGAAACTTGTTGGTGAGAGATAGAGAAAGATAAAGATAAAGAGACAGAGAGATAAAAGCGTACTCCAGATCGGAGCACACGGAGTTAGGGATACCGCACCCCACACGAAGGGACGGTGCGAGAAG
>OU426854.1:5817799-5847799 GCA_911387685.1 Dolichovespula media
ATATATATACCTATATAGATATGTAGATATATATATTTTAAGTATATATACTTATATATGTGTGTTTGAAACTATAAGATATATGGATGTCGATATTCATACTAGCCGATAAACGATTTTATAGATATATAGATATATTAGAAAGGATCAAAGAACCGATAAATAAAATTAAATTTTTTTATTGAGATAATGAGAATAAAGATGGCGTAATATTTGTAAAATAAACTCGTTGAATTTGTAAGAAATATCAAATTGGAGTAAAACGTTGTACATAATTCTCTCGGTTGAAAAATTGCTCGACAGTGGCGTCGTTCGTTGGCACTTTGTTCGTCGACGCCTCGTTTAACGTCAAAAAGCAAGTCGGATGTGCGAACGAGCGAAGAAAATCAGGATGAATCTGACACCAAGGAAACGAGGGAAGAAGAAGGGAGGAGATCGAGGGATGAACACGCGCGTACTCAATAAAACTGCCTACAAAGGTTCTTCCTTGGAGTACTACTATCCACCATGCGATCTCTCGTCGGCCTTTGATATTAACTTTTATAAAATTAAAACCTCGAATTTCACAAGTTAGAATCGTGAAGGACGATGTAAAGGAAATCTGTATGTACTTGAAAGAAAAGGGAGAGAGAGAGAGAGAGAGAGAGAGAAAAAAGAGAGAGAGAGAGAGAAGGAAATAAGAGAAAAAAGTCGAGGACGAATTATAATTCTTATCGTTATTACGATCCCCTTCATTCTATTCGATCCCTCGTAGTCGATCTTTTGACATGAAATACGACTCGAATAATCCGGGTCGCAGCTTGCCGGAGACGTTAAAAGAAGGGAGCTCAAATTATTATCATTGTTAGAAATGTATCACAATGTATGGTTAAATAATAAAATTCTTTTCGTTCCTTGTATGCCAAATAATAAAAAATTCTACTCAAATAACGATACTTGATACTCGGTTATGTTGTATACGTTCATACATCACCGTAACGCTGACAGGAGAGTGCAAAGGGTTAAACGTGTATAAAACACTTCGAACATAATTCGACTTCGAACGATCTCACCGCGAACGAAGGGAATGCGAGTAGATGAATGCCGTAGAAAGACCTAGAGCCATTAAAGGGGCTATAATAAATAAACGTAATAAATCTAATATCGCAATAATATATATATATATATATATATATATATATATATATATATATACATATATATATATATGTGATACTACAAATCATATGGATTGTACGAACGAGCACCGGTTCGTTTATTGGGTCACGCGTTAACCGTGAATGTAAGAGGCTCGCGTGAAATGTAATTTCTTCGATGATAATAATGAACGTAATTTGTTACCTTATAAATCATTTATCTCGCTATAAACTAATTGCACGTGGATTACACGTCGTATCGCAGTTGGTGATACGGCGATAAAATATTTCAATGTTTTCTTTTTTTCCCCCGAAACGAACGAAAATGTAACTTCGTCAAATTAATTTCTACAATTATCTCGAACGAGATTAAGAGATCGATCATGTGTATATATATTATATATTATATATTATATATATATATATATATGTGTGTGTGTGTGTGTGTGTGTGTGTGTATTTAATCATTTTATCGATAGCACCATAGCGACCCTAATAACGCCTAGAATATATTTGATATTCAGTCGTAGACGATAACTCAGAACGATAATTAAGATAAAAGATAAGACTAATTGCTCTTTACTCAGGAGAGGCTTTATTACCCTTTGGTATATTAACCCCTCTAATCACCGTGAGTTGATCTACGAGCGATCCACATGCATGACACACGAATACACATACTATAGCAGATTGCGGTCAACTGCGATGTCCTTCAAATTTGCCATCCCTTCCTAGTTACTCCCTAGACCCTTCCTATTTCGTTTTCCCCGTTCCAAAATCTTTCTACAAATCGCTGCCAATCGCTATGATCACAAACAAGGACGTTAAATAATCCCTAGGAATCGTTAGATTCGATGTACCCTATCAGGATTCTTTGCGTGTGCTTCCTGTAACTGTGTTGTGTGTATAAAGGGATTACCGTTGACACCCTATTCTCCCTTTTTTTCGATGATGAGAGGGACAGAAATACGAGGAAGAAGGATGGAATAATGCGAAATACTAGCAATACAGTGAAAGAGGTCGGTGCCTCGCCATCCCCAAAATCAATATGAATGCCTCCACGTGCAGGATATCTTCGGCACTTTTCTTTCCCTCTTCCTTGTAAGCCCTCTGTCTTGAAGTACCTTTATACAGGATGAACGAAGAAAGAGGAAGGCCCTTGGAACTGACAAACTGCTCCATTCGTTGCAATCGAAGAGACGAAAGCGTCTCTTTCTTCATCGTCGAGCTCGGTGACAAATTTTCTCTCTTGTATCGTCATATTTTTTTTCTTCTTCCCACTTTACTCCACGTCCCAACGCTTCCTTTACTTTTTTCCGATCTCCATCCTCGTACTTATGTTGCATTCGTTTACGTCCTTTCTTTCTCGACGTTATCAGAAAATTGTACGGATCAGTTCGAAAATAAATAGAATTAAAATATTTTCAATCGATTCTATGATAACGAGTTTTTCTTTTTATGTGAAATCTTCGAGATAAACATTTTAGTTGAAATAACACGTTACTACTCGTCGCAGTGATGGTCGAACGAGAATGAAAGAAAAAGACGACGACGAATAAGAAGAAGAATGATAGAAGAAAATGGAGACAATGTTATGCTAATATTGCCGTGCCTTTAAGGAATGTGTTTATTGAATTTTTTTCCTCGTTCAAATTGCATTCCACCATGGTCGTGAACCATCGATTTGATTTTACATTCCGTAAAAACGATTGGATTCCTCCCTTGGCCAATTTAAAGACGATCATAAATGGCTAGACGTAGAACATACCTGTTCCTTAATTTTCCAAATTTATTAAGAATTCTTGCGAGTGGGTGCATTTAAAAAAATTAACACCTTTAATCGAACGATAAATAAATAATTTTCTCGAGTAAACGTTACGACCGATTTTATTCTCCGACGAATAACATTTTTTACGATAAGATACTCTTCGGTTTATTTGATCGGTTCGGACTTGATTACGTTCGAAGTGCGAATTTCGATCGAGATCCATCGAATCGAGAGATATCTTTTGCTTTTATGGCTCGTAAAGTGTGAAAGTGATAAAATACAATCGTCAACGATGCAGCCGGATGCTGTTGCTAATATTTCTCTGAACGAGTCGGAGACAGAGACAGAGACAGAGAGAGAGAGAGAGAGAGAGAGATATGATCGAAAAATCTTCCGTCTTTGAGAGCTGACGACGATTCGAGTTCGAGTAGGATGGTGTTGTTGGAGTGTAAAGCTTTCGTTTTCTATTATTCCGTTCCGACCAACTGGTGCGTGTGAATAATTAGGGAGCACTCGGAACTGACGCGCGTCTCACTCCTCTTCGTTTTACAACGGAAGATTTTTATAGCAGGAAACGCGTATATTGCTTTGTAGAAAAGAGAAAGAGAGGAAAGACGAAGAACGAGAGAAGAGAAAGAGAAAGAGAGAGAGAGAGAGAGAGAGAAAGAGGGTAGGAAGAGGAAAGACAGAGATGGATGGATGGGGTGAAAAAAAGAAAGCATAAAACGGAGAAGAAGGGGAGAGGTAGAGAAACAAGAGGACGGGTGGTTAGAATGCGCTTTATTATCTTGTGCAAAACGCGATCCCCCTCCCCACTCCCCGTCCCTTTACCCCGCTGTCACCATAGAATAGAACAAAAGGGACAAAGGACGTAATCGAAATATTACCAGCAGAGAAATAATGCGGACGAGTGGCTCACAATACGTGGATCTCTTCTGTTACTGAAATTAGTTTAAAAGAAAACTAAGAAAAGGAAAAAAAGTAATTGCAAAATGAAAATATAAAATAGAAAATGTGATCCAACGAGGTCGCCATCGTCATTCCCTTATCATTGTCGTCCGCATCTCTTACATTTCTTCACGTTGACGTAGAATTAAAAAAGATCCTTCCGTTTCATTCTTTTATCGTCCGCACGTTCGTTGTCTTTTATCCTTGCTTCGTTTCTATATATATATATATATATATATATATATATATATATATATATATAACCCCTTCTAGATAATTATCACTCTATCAACGATAACAATACATCTATGTGAGAGAGGTACGATAGATAATTGGAAATGCTAAAACTAACGATCTCTCTCTCTCTCTCTCTCTCTCTCTATATATATATATATATATATATATATATATATAAAACAGAAGAAGAAAAAGAATAAAAAAGAGAAAAGAACTATAAAACAAAAGGAACAGAATAAATAATGTAATATGTGGCGGAACGTGGCCGAATGATTTACGCGTTCCATCTCGCATTCGACAGGGAGGCTTCATAAATCGTGACACCTGGTTCTTGTTATAAATTTGGACAAACGGTCCACATCGTTGTCCATCGTTGGCCACACGCACACAACGTGTAGGTGCAGCCTACATTTTTACATCTCTCTTTCTCCCTCTCTGTTTCCCTTTCTCCCTCTCCCTCTCTCTCTCTCTCTCTCTCTCTCTCTCTCTCTCTCTATCTCTCTCTCTTCCTTCCTCCCTCTTTCTTTCTTTCTTCTTTAGTCGCTCGTCGACTTACGTCGATCGTATAAAAGGTAGTATATGTTAGCAGGTAACCGGCTAATTCTACCAGCCGGGTGGGGCATTAACGTTAAGGGGCATAAAGAAACGGCCAGTTACACCGAAACTCGTTCTCCGCGACTTGTTAACTTTCACGTTGCTATCGTAAAATCTCATTGGGACTAACGCGTCCGCGAATATCGCGTCGCGCGAACATATCATTGATTTTCTTTGAGAAAGGGAGAAGGAGGAAAAGGAGGAGGAGGAGGAGGAGGAGGAGGAGGAGGGAGTAGACTCATCTGAATACTGGGCCTTCCACTTTTTCTCACAAAGCTGTAACTCTGTTCGACTCGCGACAAACTAAAATGTGAATACCGGTAACGTTTACGCATGTACATATGTATATATGTATGTATATATGTATGTATGTATGTATGTATTTATGTATGAACGTATCTATCATTCGTACGGTCGTATACAAATTAATAAACGAGATTAAGAAATCCTCTATGTTTATATTTTAATCCATCGATGGTTTGTTCGTTAATGCGTTCGAATATTTTTTTTTCTTGTTCATTTTTCTTTTTTCTTTTTAATTCCGATAACAAATATATCGTATCCTTAATCATAACCTCGAGAAATTCGAAGCGATTTTTGATTTATCAGCAATAATGTCTCTTTTAAATGTCGAACATTCGTTTTACTCTTTAGTTGTCCTTATACCATTCTCTCTCTCTCTCTCTCTCTCTCTCTCTCTCTCTTTCTCTCTCTCTATCCAACTATCTATCTATCTATCTCTCTTTCTTTCTTGCAATTCTCGTTCTGTCTCTGACAATATAATTACTTCGATCCTTCACGTACGTCAAATAAAGGATTAATGGGAAATACAAAGCGTTTTTATATTTCTTTTTTTTTGTTTTTTTTTTTTTTTTTTTGTTAGTAGCATCAAATTAAGATTCATCCGTTCATCGATCGGCCGACTCAAATTCGATCGAGACTCGAATTTTAAGTAGTCCAACGCTACGAACAAGAACTATTAAGTATGTGTTACATCAATTTCGAAAGAGGCCACGAAGACATTCAATTCGTTTAGTACAGCGAACGTGAGTTCTTACACATACACGTTTGAAAAGTTAGAGAAGGAAACAAATACGAATGCGAAAGCCCCCGACACCCCTCCCTCCCCTCCTCCCCGTCAATTAAGCTTTTTATTCGCGTTAAAACTCGTTGACCTTGCCGGAGACTCGTCTCGCGTGTCCTCCGCTTATCCTCCGCGTATCCTCTCTCGATTATCTTAACTGCTGTCTCGTCCTGCCAACGGCAAGAAAAATCAAAGACAGTTCGATATGTAACTCTTCAATGATTTTAGATACACCGTGTACTGGTATTAATCAAGGTATGTAATAAATATGCACGGGGTTTATGAGCTGCGTTTCAAAGAAGAAAGTTATTAAAACGACTATGTCATTCGGAAACATAAAGTTGATATCAATCGTTTTATACGTTCATATTAATAGTCCGGTATTGTTTTAAGTTTTATTTAAAAAAAAAAAAAAAAAAAAGAAAAGAAACCAAAACAATTTCATTTGTATGTATCCTAGGTCATTTGATGTATAATCTTATTATTAGGACGATCACGATCGACGATTTTTAAAAAGATAATTATACGAACACACTCTTTTTCCCAAAAACGACATTGTAATTATTTCGTTGGAAACATTGAAATTCATTGAGGTAAACCCTTGATATACTACGTTTGAATAAATTCGATAGTAAGGTCAAAGTTCGTATATATTATTTTGTGGCGCATTCACTTCCTTTTTTTATTCTACTTTTTGCATGCAAATTAAGTCACATACCTATGTTCACGTTAAGATCTATCAATGTCAATTTCTTGACAAGTCAAATTGCTATAAAATGATCGGGACAGCACAAATGTGCCGTTCATCTTATTTTTTGCGACTCCATTAGGTATGCAGCGAATCTACGATGGGTCCGATTTGTAACGACTAACTGTGATCTCGATATTAAGACTAACGTGAAGAAGCCTCAAGGCAAATTTGATGGCGACTTCGATGGCGACTTCGATGGCGACGACGGGACGAGAGACTACCGTCTTAACAACGAAGAGAAGCCACTCCCTTTGCTTTCTTCGCCACGTTCCTTTTCTCCATCCGGTTTTATTGTAATTTCAGGTAACTTTGTCTCGACGATACGTATTGTACATTCGCACCAACGAATCTTTGCTGTTTTAATCTCCCGAATACATTACGATCAGCATAGTCCTTTATAATTCGAGATAATTCCTTAGGTACGTGTTGATAATAATAATAAGTTCGAAGGACTTAAGTTTGTATATTCATTCGATGATAAAGATTCATAAGTAATATATATTAGCTTATTCAAAGATTAAAGATATTACAAAAAAAAAAAAAAAAAGGAAAACGAGAAAGAAAAAATGAAATGAATATAATCGCATCGTTATCGACACGCGATATAAATAATAATAATAATAACAACAACAACAACAATAATAATAATAATAATAATAATAATAATAATAATAATAATAAACAGGAGTATCTAATATCGAAAATACAAATGAAGCAACCTGGAGATAAGATGATTCTTCGTATTAGTATAGCTGAAGGATCGAGCGCGTGGATATAAATTTCTTTGAGCGGAAAAAGTCGAAGACCGGTATAAGAGAAGAAGATGATGCCTTCGTGATAATAAAAAAAAACAACGCTGGTCGCGACTTCTCGGCGTTTTTCTTCGAAGAGGTCAGAGGAAAAGAGAGGGCAAGCAGAGGAGTCGGGTAATTGCGCGAAAGAAGAAATAAGGCGCAAAGAATGTGAATCGCTCGAGCGTCCTTACGCTTATGACTTTGCCCGTTTGTCTCGTCTTCGTATAATTCGAGTAAATTTTTCCTACTCTTCGTCTCTTTCTCTCTCTCTCTCTCTCTCTCTCTCTCTCTCTCTCTGTCTCTATAGTCTTCGTTTCGCTTCGTATAATTTAATCTCTCGGTACATTCGTTTTATTCGTTATAACGAGAAGTCGACTTCAATAAAATAGAATAAACATTCGGCGATGCAATTTAATACTATATCGTATACGTAGATCGCGATATTATATCACAAATATAATATCGCGTACGATAAAAGTTCGGAAATAATTATAAACGAAAGAAGAGGAGTTCGTTTTTAAAATTAAAATATATATATATATATATATATATATATATATATATATTGATAGAAAACGATTACAATTTTTCGACAGTTTACTTACGTCGTAAACTTGATAATTTCAATCTAAAGTTAGAATATTACTTCACAGTCGAAAAGACGATTAAATCCATCTAGAATCCCCGAGATTATCGTTCTGACAAGAAACGCTTTAATCGAGGACATAGAACGGATAGAGCAAGAAATTCGTATACAGTATGTTACTTCTTGTTAATGAATTATGTTTGGTTCCTTCTATCGGGCAATGAAGGTTAACCGTAATCAATGATATTAGATGGTTCGGTGTCTAATCGCGGTCGCGCAATCTATTCTTCAAATGCACCTTCGTGCTTCCTTTAGTTTCCAATACATTAGCTCGCTTAGATTAAGGACGGTCATCCCGTATAAATACGTACGCGAGAGATAGAGTTAGAGAGAAAGAGAAATAGAAAGAAAGAGAGAGAGAGAGAGAGAGAGAGAGAGAGAACGAGAGAGGTACAGCTGGGATTAAATATGCCCTGCTATATTAAGCACGCTCTTGAGAATCTGACTCCCTTGAATATCGAGGGTCCGTTCTTAACCATAGAAACTAATGAATAATTCTCCTTTATTAATGTATAAAGAGACCCATATAATTAGCTGGATGGCAATGTCTTCGATGTAAGGAAACCGTCAAGTCCTTTGTATTTAAAAGGGAGTAAATGAAAGAAAACTTTGACAATCATCTTACGAATTACTTTCTTCTACTCTCGATTTGTAAATTCTTACTCTTGTTTAGTTATTACGTAGAAAAAAGAAACGTCGAATTCGGTCGAATACAAAGTAGTTCACTTTTAACCAAGTCTACTTCTTACCGGGATATTATTATATTGTTTCTTTCATCTCGAAATTAATCAGGGAAATACACGTAACCGCTCTTATCTTTATGCTCTCTCGGATGGTATTATAACGGTGAAAGACATAACACACGAATACAACGAAGATTTTTCTAACGAAGTAATTAACGCAAAAGTTTCTATCACGGCAACTTCCTTCTCAAAACTTTTTCATAAGCTCGAGTTGCTATTGTTACTTCTTTTACCGTCTTTGTTACCTTCCGTCGCATTTGATCTCTCGTAGGAGAGAAAGAATGCTAATATTTTTAACTTACCAGTAAAAGCAAGTGAACTAGTTACCAGTAAGGTAAGTAAAAACTATTAGCTCTCTCTCTCTCTCTCTCTCTCTCTCTCTCTCTTTCTCTCTCTTTCTCTCTCTTGCTCGCTCTTTCTTTCTCTTTCTCTTTCTCCTTCTTTCTCTCTCGGGAGTACTTTGGAATTCTAAAACATCGGCAGACCTTTTTTCCCCGTGTCTTAATCACTTAAGCGTGATTTTCACTTTATTTACACCTTGTATACACACGACATAGGCTCATCGCCTCCGTAGACGTTACTCCCGGTAGAAGGGGGTATATATTTCCTCTGCATTACCCTAAATGCGAATATCGGAGGGGTCGGATTATACCGCGGGAACTCAACGCGTATAATTTTCTTCGTTGAATATGCAAGGAAAGATACAAACAGAGAGAAAGAGAGAGAGAAAGAGTGAGTGAATCAGAGGGAGAGAGAGAAAGAGAGAGAGAGAGAGAGAGAGAGAGAGAGAGAGAGAGAGAGAGAGAGATTCCTCTCCTACATCCTAGAGACGAGCAGCAATTTTTCACGAGAGGTTAAATTCAGACGGACCGTAAAACCATTATAATTTTGACTATATTTTCTTCCTTCTCTCTTCACCGTCAGAACGAGTTACGCGATTAAAATTAACATCCCGTAATATAATTAATCGGGGCTTTCCATTTTTTTTTTGTTTTGTTTTTTAATTATTATTTTTTTCGTCGCTCGAACGACATTACTTCCGAATGCATTTTCAAAACTTGCAATTAATTTTGTTTTTCTATTACGCTCTAATAAAAATTGAAATGAGACATAAAATAAAGTAACCCTCTTTTTGCGTCATTTACAAAATCATTTCGACGCGAGGAAGATCATGTGAGCGTGAAAAAAAGGATCTGACGATAAAATTCCAAAGAGTCCTATTTCATCATCGTACGAGATATCGTTCTCGTACGTATATATATCGAAATTGCTGAATAGTAGAAGAACGTCGAGATCTAAAACTCGCCTTCGCGTTATACCTTACGGATGATAAAATGCGAAAGAAGATATCTGGTTTGACACGTTAAACGTCGTCTCTTAAGGGTCTTATAATGAAATTTTAGATTTCGTTTAACCCACGAGGAATATCAAATTTCTAACATCACGAAATCATTGGGGCAAGCGTTGATAGACAAGGACATCCAAAAATCAGACAAATTTGCAATAACGCGGCTAGCTTTCCTTAAAACGATTTGTTTTAGAATATTCATTAAAGCGTAAACTTCGCCAATCTATAGTTAATCATAGTAACATTGTATCATTTGAATTTATTCTACACGGTTTAAAATTGTCTGAAGTTAATAATATTCGGGAACCTATTGTTTCGAACGAAATTTCGTCTATTTATTTATTTTTTTGTTTTTTTTTTTTTTTTGTTTTTCGTCAAATTTTTCTTCTCAAAGTCTTTCTAGGTTGGAAAAACCTGTTAGTCGTATTCTAGTAAAAGATCATCGAGGTTGAAAATACTGTGAGATCTTTTTTTTCAATGTTTCTTCTTTTTTATGTCTGTAATACCTTCATGAAATTCAAGCTGGAAGTTCTGCTTTTTCCGGTTAGAAAAGGTAACAGAGATGCGTTCGCATAGAAGTGAAGAGTTACTACTACTTGGTATCCCATATACAGAACACATACACGTACACATGGACATGGATAAACTCGTTCGAATGGAGACGTACGTAGTTGCCGAAAGGGACGAGTTTCTCCTGTTCACAGTACGCGGTCGAATATTCAAATTCCGATGAAACTCCGACGTGGAAATTTTGCTGATCCCTTTAGGGCACCGTTAGAGTCATTACTTGGTTTACAGTAATAGCGTGGCTTACAATAATAAGCCCTACGTGCAAAGTTTATTCCCAGCCGCAAATCTGTTGTTTGATTCCTCCGGCACGAGCTTACATTGGGCGTTTGTAACTTTCGGCTAATTAAGCAACGTAGCCTCGCGTTAATTACATCGACGGGAGTTCCTCATTCTGTGAACCTTGACATTAGTACAGCGGGGAACCACTCAGTAAAGATTTTCTTCAACAAACGTTACAAAATCAGTAAACTGTTCGATTTATCGATTCTAACGGATAGTATCGAACTAAATGTGAAACGGATTTTATTAGTCCGAGTTGCTTATGGATTACTTCAATATTCTTTTTTTACTTTTCATCATTTTTTTTTTTTTATAATATCGTACTTACGATAATCGTCGATGAAAAGCAAAGGAAGATCTTGTTATTCCTTATTTTAATGTGTCCCAATTCTATCTAACATGATTTCAACGAAATCGAATGTCAATTCGTTTCCTTTTCAAATTCGATGTCCTTCGAGAAAATCAAAATGCCTAGTTGGTCGATCCCTATGGGGTAAAAAAGTCCCTCCAAATCTTTGAAGGATTTTGATTCGAAGGTTGCGGATAGAAATTTTTCACGTTCCGACGTTATCTAAGCGCGTCGAATTACTTGGTACGTCCGAGCTGAGCGAACGATTTGAATATAAAATTCCCGATTCATCATGCATGCAAAACCGGAAAACAAACAGAGTGAAAATGGAACTTGGGGTATGTCGGGCCATTATCCTGGGATCTTATTGATTCTTATTATGCAGCGAAGCGTGCTGGAATAATCCATCTTGTCGCGAGTATACGCCACTTGCTGGTAATCGAAGGAAAACAATTTTGGATCGCAACATAATCAAACAAGTGAGTTAATGCCGAACACGATCGGCTCTTCTAATCGTCCAATCAAATTTTCGAATCTCATTAAACCGGACGAACTTCTATCACTTTTTTATTTACTTCCTATTTTTTCTTTTTCCTTTTATTTATTTCTTTTTTCTTTCATTTCGAAAAGGTACTCACTCTGAGAGTCTCCAGTTGGGAGCGCACGAATTCCGCTCGGCTGGCAACGTCGGGAATCGCCACAGGAAACGAACCCATGTACTGCAAACAGACAAATAAATAAATGTTATCATTTCGAATTTCGTTCGAAAAATTTGCAAGAAAAATGATATCATACGATATCGAAAAAGTCCCACAATTTTAATAGTTTGATAATTACATTTTTAATATAAGTAATGATTATATGCAAATTTGGTAATGCGTCTAAAACATATGTGTATACACACACACACACACACACACACACATATATATATATATACGTCATGATAGAAGGTGTAATATTATTGAAAAAGAGAGAAAAAAAATTTCACGTAAAGTACGATTTCAGAGAACACTTATAAATCCGATATAATAGCGATAGATAGGCACGAGCACGTGCAAAATTCTATGCGCGGGGCAAAGTGAAGCACGGGCGGCAAGAGAACTCGAGAAAGTGATGCGCGATGTAAAGTCATATGGTGCTTGTAACGTTCATGGGAGGAAGAGGAGAAGGAGGAGTAGGAAACCAATAACCCCGTTCGAATTATTGAGCGAGTATACGAAAGCTCGAGCAGGCTTCGAACGCTCTCAACGAGTTTTCATTGGTTTATTTCTTATTTGAACGTGCGCGGTGATTGAACGAGAGAGAAATCAATAAAAAATGAATTTTTCAAATATCACTCATTTTCACGGCCAGAGTTCATGAAAATAAAGAACTCGAATTAAAATGTTTCCTATATCCTTCTTTCCTCCTTTTATCTCCTTATACCTTCGTCTTTCTTCTTTATATACTTCCTTTTATCTTAATATCAACGAAACATAACGCAAAACGAACGTGCGATTGTTCGACAAAGAATTAATTATCGATTTGGTGAAATAATAGTGTTTCAAGACCCACAGGGAATTTCCTCGGTCCTAGAGACTTCTGGAACAATAAAAAGAACCCTACGTAACCTGCGACAAGAATTTCATTTCCCTTTTTCGCTCAGAGGAGATTTCACCCACCGGTACCAGCCATCCTTTTTCTTTTCTTCGTAGAACTGCCATTTCCCTTCGATAGTCAATTTGGTTCACGATCATTCCTGTCCTTGGAGAAAAGGAATAGAAGGACGAAGAAGCTCGGAAATTTCGTTTACTTCCTTGACCAAGACGATTCCTTTTGTCACGATTATTTCGAATTCCAATGAAAATGTTCCTACCGTATTTATTCATGCGAATTTTATTTTCCTATCCTTTGTGCATGCTCCAATTGAATTCAAAGGAGTTAAAAACAGTGATATGTATACGCGGAGTTCTCTGGAAGGAAGACAAGTATAGCAAATAACATGTGCGAGTGACGTTTTATCGTGTCGACAGAAAAGAATGATAGAAAAGGGATAAAGAGAGAGAGAGAGAGAGAGAGAGAGAGAGACAGTGTACTCGAAAAGCTGGAATACGTGAGGTGATCTGGTAGATATTACCAGATATTTCTTTGCGATGTGAAAGATTTTATAAGACAAAATTCAAGTATTAATCGTGACGAATTTATTCTTCCACGAGAAGGAAGGAAATGAATTTTCTTTTGTGAATGTTGATAAAAATGAACGAACCGACTAGAATAAAATTCTTAACGTGAGATAAATGAAATATTAACGTCCGAAATAATAAATATAATAATAAAAATAATTTGAAAGCTATTTCCAAATAAAATTAATAAAAACGTATCGTTCTTGGCCTATAATTTTTCATTTGCATAGAGCGCATCAAATTTCAAAGCATGGATAGTTTAATCCAATATAGTTTAATTATTATCGGATTAAACTATATTCGAACTCGCAGAAACGTCAAAAAGGGCAGGCAAATAATAGTCGTTAAGAAATATATATCGGGGTTTCGCACGCATATAAATCTCGATGTAACGAGCATTGGTAAGATAAGGAAAGTTGGCTCGCCTCGCCTCGAAAGGAAAGAGAAGAGATGAGAAGAGAAGAGAAGAGAAAAGAGGATGGCCAAGAAAAGTGACGGAGGGGAAGGGGGAAAGGGGAAGTTTCGTGTTTCGAGCGTGGGCATTGGTCTTTCTCGGTCAAACGCGTCGTCCGACGATTAAATGGTCGATAAAAATAGCGACCCTCCTTATAACGACAATAAATAAAAGCCCAGGGGGTAGATTCCAGGGTCGCAATAAATAACGGTACCTCGTGCAATTATGTTGCGCTTTGGTCCTACATTACGCGAACGCGTTTCCCTCGACGAGTCTTGCTTCATATGTATAAACGTGGATACATACTTATCCATAGACGGTACGCTTACAATGATTATCTATAGTATCGATAAAAATCGATTAGGTATATAGAAATGAATTATCAAAAATTTCCATTAATATTTCTTCGATTCGGTAAGCTCAGTTACAACTACATGAGTAGTTAAAGTTATATATACATATATCCGAATATATTGATTTAAAAGAAAAATAACTGTATAGTCTGCAACTGTATAGTGTAGATGAGATAAGATAAATGTTATTAATGATTATAAACTCTTCTTCTGTTTTTTTTTTGTTTTTTGATTACTCTTCATGTTCCATTTATTCGTAGAATTATATCCACGAATTATTATGGTACACCATGTATAGATTTCTCTATATCTATATACGAGCAAAGAGACAAGAACGAAATTAACGATGTAAATAAAACACACTATAATTTCTCTCCAACTATAAATATATGTCAGCTATGTATCCGTGACGCACCGGTTCGTCCTTCGCGTTCATCCCCGTTATCGGAGATTCCGTGCCTGCATCCATCCTTTTTCTTACGGTCATGCATGCGATTAGAAAGGCACATACAAGAAACTAACGGATCTACTCGATCGATTCCGATCTCCTAGTCGCTTTCTCGATATCTCTCAAAGATCCCTTTCGAAACTATCGTTATAATCAACGTCATGTTTTCGAACGTTTCGATGGGGAAAAAAATTAAAAAAAGAAAGAAAGAAAGAAAGAAGAAAAAAAAAAAGAACAGGAGAAGAAGAAAGAAATAAAGATATTTTTTAAATTACCAGCCACCGTCGTTTCTTTAGTTTGTAATCTTTAAAACGCTTTCAAAAGGGGCACGTATGTCGACCTTTTTTTCTAATTTCCTGAACAATCGAGAATAAAATACGCGTTGGGTGAGAACGAGCGACGAATACCGTAGTAGCTTAGTAACGTAGAAACGTTAGAAACGCGCTGCAAATCGACGTCGAGAATTTTAATTAGAAATCTCTCTCTCTCTCTCTTATTTTTTCTCTTTAAATCCGATATTTCGAGAATTTAAAAAAAAAAAGAAAAAAGGGTGGGAGATAGAAAGAGAGACTTTTCGATAAGGTAATCCAGATAAAATAGGAATATTTATGAACTGACGGAACATGATCTCGCATTTCCCTTCGTTGAGTTTATAATTTCCTTCTTCTGGTACGATGTTGTTGCTTCCTTTACGTATGTATGTTGCTGCAACCAACGGTGTTGCTATGTTTCAACGTATTACGTTATCGTACCAACATATGTACGTATGCGTCTATGTATTGCATATAAAATGGTAATATAACTCTCGTTTTAATCCTTGCGAACAATTCTCGTTATTATATTTTATCGAATTTCTCAACCGTGAGATATTTTTTGAAATTCGCGACTAATTTTTCAAGAAAACCTTGCATCATCGATATGATACACCATAACGTCGTTCCCGAAAGCATACGAGTAAAATTCATTTAATGAAAACTTCAATACGATCCGATTCGAATATTTATTTTACGATCGAATAACGCGTATCATCTGTTAGTTTATAATCCTCACGATAATAATCCTTTCGTATGGATGAATTTTCGCAAAATCGATGAGAAGAAAAGAAAGAAAAAAGAAATAATTTAATATCGACGTTGTTGGCGTCGTATTAATAGTCAGTTGATAACAACGATCGATTTACATCGTTGCACGATACTTCTCGGAATCGTACAATTACATTCGAATCATTTTTTCATACTGTCTCTCACAAAGGAATTATATACGTTCCACGATCATGCAACATGAATCATGGTACATGTTTGCGTTTCAGTCGACTCGTGGTCCAACTTATACATACATATATATATACACACACACACACACACACACACACACACAAACGTTAATCTCAACGAATATAGACACGTAGAGAGTGGAAGAATGTAAAAAGTGAAAAAGATTTTCGAATGTAATAGACCATTGATAATACCTGCTTGCATAATAATCGTTCCGATTAGGAAACGCTGGTAAAGTATGTGCTCATTAATCTTATTACTATCTATAATATATCTATCATATTATCTATAAACATAATTATCTATAATATAACGTGGTATAATAATAAATATCAATATCGAGATTTATTTAGAAAGAAAAACAAGAGAAGGGAGTAACTCATATAATTAAAACAAAAATTAATTCGCAAAGATAATTACATTTCTTCCATTAATTAATACCAAAATAATCAATTTCACAAACGGAACAAAATTTCACGAGAGTATTTTCAAGGTTTTCTATTTTTTTTTTTTTTTTTTTTTTTTTATTCTCTTGCGAATGTTAATTCATGTACGACCATGTGGATCGAAATTGCGAGGAGCCTTTTTTTTCACAATGAACAGGAACGAAGTAAATAGGTATGCAAATTTCAGCAGAGTGCGGTTCCTCTGGAAAAGAAGAAAGAAAGAAAGAAAGAAAGAAAGAAAGAAAGAAAGAAAAAAAGAAAGACAAAAGAATCGTATAGTCGTCTCACGGTTTAATAAAGGCCGAATAACAGGTTGCATGATTAACGTGGAATGCGATTACTTTCACTTTTTATGAGTGGCAACCTCTTTCGACAATCTCCAACATAGTTCTCTCATAATCGGATAAAACGACCGGGCTTGGGAGGAATAGAGAATATTAACGTGACTCTACTAGTAAGAAGATAATAAACTTCTAGAGAAGAGGGTTAATTGCTTTGACAGATTTATCGGCCGAACTGATAATTGACGAAGATGTGATTAGATAAACGCAATGAGTATTATTTATTCTCCCGGGTGCGAACATTTGTCATACCGAGAATATCGATATTTCTTTCTGATCATCTTGTGAAAAAGATAACGAAACGTAAGAGAGAGAGAGAGAGAGAGAGAGAGAGAGAGAGAGAGAGAGAGAGTCAAACGATAACTACTAAATTTTCATCTCACGTACGTATAACTATAATATACGTAGAAAGATATTGTAGAAGGATCAAAAAGTTTGTTGTGTGCATGATAAACGGTAATAAAAAGCTTCACGACAGGAGTTGCAGTCGTGAAAAGGCGCGTAAAAAAGAAAAAGAAAAAGAAAAAGAAAAAAAAAAAGATGCGAAATCTTGAAAAGGCGTCGAACTTTGCGAAGTTGTTACAGAGAAAGCACGGAGCGTATAAAACGAACGAGCATTATACTCGCAAATGATCTAGCGTCATTTTCAACGGATGTATTATGATCTAATCCTTAGGATGCATTAATCAAACCTTTTATATGAAATACCGGTTACGCAAACTTCGCTTGATTTACTCGCACGAGGAGTAATTGTGGTTACATGCATGAACTCTTGGATCCTTTCTCAAGGAAATAAGATAATTATTTCATTGGAGTGGTAGAAGGGGTGGGAGGGGGGAGGAGATACGATCGACCGAGCTGGTGGTACGAATCGAGCGCGTTGCGAATATCTTTGCGCTGCGAAAGATATCATCGTGGAGTACTCATTAACGCGTTTATTACTTGTGCGTGTCTCCTTTCCACTTATTCCTTTTCTCCTTAAGCTCCTACGTATGTATGTACGGTTTTTCTTAGGAAAAGAAGAAACAAAAGGCCGGATAGAAAGCGATAATATTTACAATGCAATTAAGACTCGTTAGAAAAGCCACGCAGGACAATTTAAACGTTTCGTCTTTCGTTGAGCCGTTAATTAAACATTTAAACATTCTCTCGTCCGTTGCTTTTCTTGTTCTTTTTTTTTTTTGTTTTTTTTCTTTTTTTGGAGGAAGGGCGCGACAGGGGTAGAGGAGGTTTTATTTTTTTTTCCTTTTCTCTTTTTTCTCTTTCCTTTTGTACTTTTTTTCCTTTCTTTTTCTTTTTTTCTTTTTTTCTTTTTTTGGTTTTTGGACGCGCCATCGAACGAAGTCGGAGCATCTTTTCTCAAAGAAACACGCCATGTACATATATTCCGTCGAGATATTAATTACGTTGGAATTTCACGTTACTTTACCTGGAAAACGATTTAACGAGCAGGTGCCAGAACCAAGCACCTTGCAACATGCTTGTGTTTTATATCGCTTGCAAATCAAACCTTTTCAACGTTTAATATTCGTCCCCGGCTGCAAGTATTCTTGACTTTCGTGCCTTCTTGATCAAGCTAAATTATACGCGCGTTTTTGGAACGACTTTGTAACGTCGAACTCTCAACGATCGGTTCGATCGAATGTGATTTACGATTCGTCTCGAGGTAAGGAACTCTCAATCTTATCTTATACGAGTGAAAACGCCATAAAGCAATTCGAAATGTTCATACGTATATATATATACATACACGTTTATGCATATATTACATCCTCAAGTGATACGAGTAAATATTCGTATGGATCTGATAATAAACATTTTTCACGATGAGTTTCAAAGAAATAATAAAGTATTAGAATAACAGAGCCCACCTGTACACCGTTGAATATATCGAGAGTGGCCTCTGGCATTTTGATGTCCGTGTACTCCACCATCCCCACAATCCCCACCAACTTTGTTTCGTTCGTTTTTCCCTTTTCCTTCTCTTTCCGCACCTACTTTACACCCTCTTTATCTTCTTTTTCTCTCTTATTCTCTCTTTATCTTTTTCTTCGTCTTGTCGACTTTCGAGGAGATATTAAATAAATCTCAATTATCCGTCTTCTTTAATTGCACATTTCGTTAATTGCTCGATGTTTTCCCCGCCAACGATCGACGTAACGTCGAGAATGTATCGGGAAAAGATAAGCATCGCTTCTTCCTTCTTCCTTCATCCTTGCTAACGATCACGATACAACGACGTAGCTGACTTTCACCATCTTTCGCGATAAAAGATCGTTTCTTGGCCACCTCGGAACAACATCGGGGAACGATCGATTTTGGACTACTATACTACGAATGAGAAAAAAAAATCCTTGAGAAAATAATAGTACGTCGATCAAACTTTTCATTTCTCGTTTAATTCGATACCCTTAGATAAACAGATTTATGAAGAATAAGCTGCAAGACGGACAACGATTGTTCATTTTAACGAATTAATGGAAAAATAAATCGATAATATGTTTTCCATATTGTTTCATATAGTTTTTGTAGTATTTTTATACGTCATGATTTGTCGGGAGTTAAAGAAACGTCGTTGTCAATCTAAAAAAAAAAAAAAAAGAAAAAAAAAGAGAAGAAGAAAAAGGAAGAAAAGAAAAACAATTTTCATCGACGATTAATCGATTTCACCGGTCTCCGCTAATGTTTTAATGGACTTTTCTGATTTCAGCTTTCAAATTAAAGCTTAATCCCTTTGAACCGTTCGATCACGCGTTCACCTTTGTTAAGTGATACAGCAAATCGTAAAAGTCAAGGACGAAAGTCTGTATTATTTAATTAATATTGAAACTATTAATATATACATCTCCAAATTGTTTTACAAATATTCGAATAATTTGGGTATCTCGTTAAAAAAAAAAAAAAAAAAAAAAAAAAAAAAAAAAAAAGAAAGAAAGAAAGAAAGTGAGAAAGAAAGGAAAAGAAAGTGTTTGTCTAAAATTCGAAATCAATGACCCCAATTAATAAGCTGATTTACGATCGAATAAAAATAAATCGGATGATATAATAGGAAAAAAGAAATCATAGGCTGTCTGTTTCTCTCTTTTTATTATTTAAACGATCCGGTCATCGAAGCGAACGCCTTTTCTCTTCTTCTACTATCCGTCATCGTTCACTGTCACTCTCAGGCGTCCGTGAGGGATCAAGTAGAACAGGCAATACTTTCTCACGTAGCAAGCGTCCGTAACCTGCAGTTAACGATTCAAGAGCTCGTTGCGCTCTACGCGGTGACAGGTGGAATCTTTCGGAAGGTAAGAACGATTTAATCAATGTCACTGTGATATATAACGTTGGGTAGGAAGCTATGATAAAAATAATAAATAAACACGTTAGAGTTTGCATCCATTTGAAATCAGACACGCTTTAGTTCCGTCTCGAATTATTATTTTTTTCTTTTCTCGTTAGACGGTTAATCTTGGTTTCGAAATTATTAAACGAAGAATATCGAAGAACGATAAATAGCTATAAGGATTTAATGAACGTTTTAAATATACATCAATCTCGAAGGAAGTAAACCGTATTAGCGTGAGAGAGAGAGAGAGAGAGAGAGAGAGAGAGAGAGAGATAACGAAGCGTGGACAGATGCTTTTTATATATCCCGAAGAGATGACGTTTCTCATAATCTCGAAACGTCGAAAACGAAAACGTTGCTTCTCCATGTATTCCTCGTTATTCAGTATCGTCTCAGATAAAATTGCATATGACTCTTGGAGTTGATTATATTTCCTGATGGTGGCTAGACGATCACGTTGCAAACGCCATGACATTTTCGCGATTCGACGAGCCTCGTCCTTCGGGAATCTCAACGCGAGATATACCGAACGTGCATAGCATTAACTTCAACCCTTTGCTTCCTTACTTTTCCGCTTTCTAATATCGTCGAAACAAAGATAATCTATTCTTCTCCCAACGGATTTCTTTCTTATTTTTCTTTATATTTTCTATTCTCTCGTTCTTCGTTCCTCTTAAAGCTAGAATATACAAGCAGGAATAACGATGAGCAAGATCTCAGAATAACGTGGTTTTCCACTATCCCGTAATCCTCATTAAACCGTGACTCATGGGAGAGATGTAGATATACAGGGTGAACGATATAAATCGATCCGTCGTAAGACAAAATAATTCGTTTAACAATTTCTATTATCGAACGAAGTTCGTAAAGATTTTTTGTTTCCCCCACTTGTTTCTCGTGATTTACGACAAAAGTATCGCGAGTCGATCGTACTAAACTTCTCTATCTCAATATACGAATTCTATAAATTAACAAGATAAATAAAATCGATCGAATTGTATAGTTCACCCTATATATATATTTAATTCAGTCCGCGTGACTCCTTCGCGATTCTGTTCACGATCTCTCGCGAATCGTATAATCCGAAGATTCGTTCGACTCCCACGTGACTTTTCAAAACGAAATGGACGAGGAAGAGATTATTCGAGAAATTCAAAAATTTCTCTTTAGATTAATGCAAAAACGAGAGAGGAAGAAGTCGCTTTCTCGTCTCGTGCGCGAGGACGCTTTTGATTTATCGACCGGTCGATCGATTTATACGCGACGATCGCGTGCGGCCAAAGAAAGAAGAAGACAGAGAGAGAGAGAGAGAGAGAAAGAGACAGACAGACAGACAGAAAGAGAGAGACAGAGAGAAAGAGAGAGGAAAAGAGAAAGAGACTCGTTCTTGGCTTCCAGCAGATCGAAATCAACTTCTCTTCTCTCTTTTACTCTCGTTGTTGAGCAGTTAACGGCGAACATATCGGATAACCCCGCGGCATAGATCACTTGCAATGATGCATACCTGCCGACGTGATTTCATCAACGACCTAAATCGCTCTATCGACTCTTCTCGAACTATTAACAATGTATCTTTTCCAGCCTGGTAACGTGCCATCAAAGTCAGTTCTTAAAACGCAATTAAGGTAAATCTTGGTCCCAGGAACGTTAAAATTTCTCGAATATTTATATGACGTTACACTCGCATACACAAATTTTAAATAAATTTTATTAGAATTGAGAAGATACATATATTTAGATATCATGAAATTTGTAAATTAAAAATTTGATAACGTTCGATCGAGACGAATGAACATTTATAAACCGTACAATTCAAAGGGAAACATTCGCAAAGTAAAATTTCAATTACAAACTATTTGTTGGCTCCCAGGTTCGTTCTGTTATATTTTATATAAAATAAAGGATTCGATTAATAACTATCATCGATATCCATCATAAAAAGTAATACGTATTACGTGATACTTCGATTTTCGATAAGAGTGGAATCGTAGAAACAAACTGGTGGAACGAAACCTGATCGAAATGGGAAACATACCGTGACTAGAATCGTGTAACGAATAAACAATGTTTCTATTAAATTCTGGAAAAATAGTGAGTACAGTTGTTGAATGCAACGAGTTAATTCAAATGTTCATCGTGCGATTGGAATTTCGTTCCTTTTCTTTTTTCTTTCAAATCCCCTTCGAAAATATCGTCGAAATGATAACGTTATCGTTATCGAAATTAAAACACAAATATTAATGTTAGGACGGAACCTGCAGGTGAACGCACTAGAAATTGATTTCACTATGAACACCAACACCAAGAAACGAAATCCACTGACGATGATAATGAAAAATGACGCGCACTCATCTGCAAAACGAGAGCATTTGACTTTCACTGCACTTGCCAAACGCATTAATCGCCACCCACGCACGTAACTCGTTAGCCCTTGAATCAACGACATCGAATATATATACATATATACATATATATATATATATGTATGTATGTATGTATATATACACACACACACATATATATAGATCTCCAAAAATATTCGTTGGATCGATATTCTCGGAATATCGCGTGAACGAACCGACAATAAATAATTAAAACAAAAGGAGGAAAAAGAAAAATCAATAAGAACGGTTCAAAGAAAAATAATTTCCATGAGAAATAACTACGTAATATGTCTCACATTACGGAAGAAGGAAACATCTTCATCTTACGCGTCGCTGACACACTCGCGACGAAAACGGCACTTTATTCGTAGACAGAGAGAAAAAAGAGTCGAAGGATAGAAGAAGAAAAGAGAGAAAGAAGAAGAAGAAGAAGAAGAAGAAGAAGAAGAAGACACCTAAGACGAAAGACACCGAGGAAGAGGAAGAAGAAGAACAAGAAGAAGAAGAGGAATAAGAAGAAATAGAAGTAGAATAAAAGGAATAAGAAGAAACGTCAAGAAGACGTCGAAAGCTCGCTCGTCGACTTTATCGGTGTTCCTTTCTCGAGGATCGAGCCGTCGTCTCGTAGAACATAGAGTGGAACGAAGAGAGTAAACAAAGAAGAAAGAGTAGAAACAGAGAGAAAGGGATAGAGACTATAGTTGGCGATGAATAGAGTCACGCGTTATCGGGTGCAGCAGGCTTACTCTCGCACGAGGTCTCGTCTCGCGCGTACGCTAAGTGCCGTGCGTGCGTAATAAGGCACTGAAGAGGCCTGCTGGCCCTACTCGCCTTCCCTACCACGTTCTTCCTCTTGGATAAGAAGAGAAGGAGGTATGGGAACAGAGTAAGCAACACAACGACCACGATGACGACGACTACTACTACTACTAATACTACTAAACTATTACGAAGACGAAGACGAAGACGAAGACGAAGACGACGACTACGACGACGACTACGACGACGACTACGAAGACGACGAGGGGCCCCGCGCGTGCGTCGCTTTCTCGATGCGTTTCGTTCTAGCCAACGCGCACATACAGACAAAACGTAGTATACACGTACGTCGCAAGGTCGACCGCGTTGTTCCGAGAGATCCCTCCCTACCTTCCTTTTCGACCCTCTTCTTCGTTCCATGGGCCCTCGAACGATCGGGCCTCCCTCCCTTTTCTTCTACTCCCTAGCGCACTCTGCTTCCGACTACTCTTAAGATTTCGTATTTAGCGGACACACGGTATATCGTCGTTCTTCGAAGAAATAATAAGCCTGACCGAAAGAATGGAAAAAAAGGGTGGCGGGAGGGGGAGCGAGGGGGAAAATGGGGAAGTTTCAATGTTTTTCGATTGAAACATACAATGACGTTAATCGTTCGTTAGAACTTGTAAAGAAAAATATTTTCCTAAGCACACAAGCGACTACGAGTTGCTTTTTTTCTTTTTTTTTTTTTTTTTTTGAAGTCGTAGATATTTCTTCTGTTTTTTTTTTTTTTTTTTTTTTGGGTCATATGGAAGTGACTTTGAGAAATGTTCGAGGCTATAATATATGAGGTAGGTATATTTTTTTTTTTTTGAAAAAAACGCCTCCACACAAAATTTCCCTTCTTTAGAATTCTCGACCTTTTTTGCATTTTATTCGGAGAAATTTTGTATACGCACGCTCGGAACTCATGAAATTTTCATTTTTCATTCAAGCGTTCAGGACGTCGTGTCACTATAGAATACTTAGATAATTTTACAAGATATGGGAGTAGCATCGGGTTAGTTCAACGGTATTTTCGTTCGTTTTTAACCAATAGACTAGCTAATCGCGAAGGGTCCAAAGTCGTTTGCGGATGATACAGGGACCCTTCCGAGATTCCAAGAGTACAGGTCATCTTCTTAAGTTTCGAACCCTCAAGATACGATCGTGAAACGTGCTCCCGTTTATTTTTTGTGGAACGCCCTACCGTTTGTTTGACGATCTCTAATACCGATGAGAGCCCTTATTATACATGGCCCTATATCAGTTATAAGACATGTTTCAGAATGTCAATACAGAAGTATAAAAACTCCAAAGAGACTATTAAACAGATTTCTTTCATAAGCTGCTCTCTTCGTCCATTATAAGTCGTGTTAACGTTAAGATTACTTTATTAAGACATATAAATATTCATTACTTCTAAATTTATTATACTTTATATATATATATATATATATATATATATATATATGCAAAAGTGCATAAATACATCTACCTGGTTTTGAAACACACGGATAGAGAGCATAGCTGTATCTTGAAAGAATATGTGTCAGTCTGCTTTTAAACATTAAAGAATGAGATCGTAGATAGATCTATCTTTTTGTTCACGTATATGCATTATTGTACAAAAGTATGCTCTACTAAACGTATTTAATATGTGAAATATATAATTTCTTGGTCTCTCTATTTCTCTCTCTCTCTCTCTCTCTCTTTTACTCTCTATCAGTTATCATTGTGAAAAAAGTTATTTGAGCAAGTAGAGAAGAAGAATAATAAGAGATACGTATGGTATGCAACGATGATTTTTCGTAATCATCTCGGTTGCGTGATTAAGGGCGATTAGAAGAAACGTTAGAAGGTGTTTTAAAGTCACGCGATAATCTTGGGAGGAAGCGTTATTACTCACTCGGCACTCGGTGCCGTGTATGCTTTAATGATTGACATCCATTAGTCGCTTAAAAATCATCTCGAAGATGAAGAAGAAGAAGAAGAAGAGGGCTCGCTCGCGCGTGCCCTTGGGCTTGAGCTTTGAAAATGTGATTTGCATATATGCAAATAAGGAGCGTAAGCCTGGCGCCTAAGTGCCGGAGCGAATCGCCACTCGCACGAGCGAACCACTGCTGAGAGTGATCGTTCACCTCGATCTGAGGATTACGATAATGCAAAGACAAAAAGGATTCCATTTTGAGCTGGCGAGAGCAATCGCTCGAGGTTATCGCAACTTCGGCTCGATAAATCCTCCGTAGAACGTACGCTCGAAGCACTTTATAAAGAAGACTCGATGTTTCCTGTTCGAACGATTAATTCGTCATTCGAACCCGATATCAAATGTCGACGTGAACGAGTTCATTCGAGTGGTATACTTTCGTACAAATTTGATTACCTGTTTTACTCTGTTCGGATTACAACCCAACGCGTACACCACCACCATATCATCAATATTATCTACGTGCGTTATGATTACATATTATTATCACACGCGTACGTTTCCAATGCACCCGTGCTTCCTTGTTATATTTCAATTTTTGCCTATTCCTACGGATATTCTAACATCGAAAAGATATCAACTAACATGTGTCAGATCATCCATTCAACATCTTAACCACGTAATATGACTAATACCGGCGAAGTAAAATATTACATGATATTATAAATATACGACGTTGTTCTTCGTATTATTATTATAAGGAGAAACTAAACGAACATTCGTGTCGACATTCTTTATAATTCTCTAATCATCAACATGTTAGTAAGTTCATATTCTTCTCTTTCAATGCCGCAATCGATAAAATTCATCGTTTAGCGAGTCAAGATATACGAAGATACGGGGAGACCTGTTCATTCCTCGGAATCAAGTAAGCGAGACGAAGAAACTGAGCGTGAAAGGCTTTTTGCGCGCGCGCACGCGATCGTACGAGAAAGCGTTAGCACGCGCGTGGAATTGCTCGTTCGAATGATGGAAGGGAAGTGATAGAGGAAGGACATCGTTTTTTAGAAAAATCTAACCTACTCTATTCTCCCGATGTTTTCATAAATAATTGCTCTTTTCGTTCAATCAACTTTGCCTTTAATTACTTCGTAGCTTCGATCCTTATATTATAAATATTTAAATGTATCATATATTTATATATAATAAAAAAATAAATAATTATTCTTTCTTCGCGAAAAGAAAAAGGAAAATGCTTTCGAATCTCTCAAATTTTTTCGTTATCAATCTTTACGAGCACTTATTATGCGATATTTTTTTTTTTTGTTTCTTATTGGAAACAACTTAAATACGTTATTACGGTCTCTGTTAAAAAGTTGAAAGAAAACAAACCCCCAAAAGGAAAGAAGTTGCTTTTCTTTCCTTTCTTTTTTCTTTTCTTTATGTTACACCGACGTGTCATTTTATTTACCTAAAAAGATAAGCAGCACGTCGAAGCGATACCTCGTGCTACGACGATATAAGGAATCCTCATGCGGTGCTATTTAATAACGTTGCCAGAGCGATAATCGATAACACCCGGGGTAGAGGCTAACCGCGAAAGAGTTACGTACGAAAGGCTACGTGGCTAACGGAGTACGACTCAACTCACGAGTCTTCAGAGAAAGAGAGAAAGAGAAGGAGAAAAAAAGAAAGATATATATATATATATATATATATATATATATATATATATATATATATAAAACGGAGAAATAAAGAAGCTGCCGGCATATATTTTTTATACACGTGCGCTTGAAAAGACGGAAGAGTCTGGAGGCTTGTTCGCTCGATGACGAAAAATAAGAAGAGAAATGCGAAGAAGAAAAAAAAAGGAATAAAATAAAAAATAAAAAGGAGTAAGGAGAAGAAGAAAAAAATAAATAAAAGAAATGGAAGAGTAACGCGATACTCTGTTCGAAGCACTCGAAGCGAATAACGAAGTATACCGAAGAAAAAGGAAAAAGAAAAAGAAGGAAAGACGAGGTAGGGTGGATACACGGGGTGTGTTTATATCGCGGTAATTAAAGGTTAGCTCGATATGATATACCGAGATGCTTCTTTATAAATCTTCTCGCGTTGCTTCTTGCCGCACTTTTTTCAGCCTTTATTCCAGCCAATAATCAATTGTGCACGCGCGCACGCTTAAAGAAACTCTCTCTCTCCCCCACCCCTCTCTCTCTCTCTCTCGTGCAAGTGCGACAAGATTTACCGTTTATTCCCTTCGTATAATAGCTTATACATGGGTAACCACCAACCCTTCCACCTTTGCGAAATTCTCTTTTCAACGTGGACAGATACCTATAGTGTTTCTTAATTCGTACATCACAATAGGCAGTATCATTACGTGATAACAACGTTTCCATGTATCAAGGACATTGCGAACTTTCAGATAAGAAATATGTAAATGCATTTAGATCGTTGATGAAATATAATATAATAATAATAATTATTATTATTATTATCATTATTATTATTATTTCGTAATAATTTTATATAATGAAAAATATTTATAACACGTAACCTTTATTCGTCAATTTCTAATGGAAATTTTGTTCTAAAAGAAATATCATATTCGTATAAATCTAAAATCACATATTCTTCATTTGAATATAATCATCCATATGTCATGTAGAAAAGGAATCTCGAAGAAATGAAAGGTATACCCCCACCAGATGCTACGTGCTTGCATATGGGAAGAATGAGACAAAGAAATTCCTCCCGGAATGGTTCTCGCGCCACATGACGCACGACTCGGTCCGCATAGCGCGTTTAGAAAAATGATCCCGCACTCCAAGAGAAGTTCCTTAAGGCTAATCGGGTTTGAACATATCTACCGGACCTTTCCGTGAATAGTCATGGAAAGTGAACGAGTGGAAAATCCATTCGATACGATTCGATGCGCCGACGTGCAAGTACGTTACATTGCTTTTATTATCGACACGTCGTCCCCTATCCAAGAAGACCCCAGCAGTTCCTTTTGTCGGTCAAACTTATATCAAATTTTTATCAAAATATTGAATATCCTATTATCGGTATGGAAAAGAAATAATTCCTTTAACGACATAACAATTAACGAAGGCGCATTGATCTGTCTTATATTCATTTGAACATCTATTTTATCCGTAATATTTCTAAATAATTTACTTTCATTTTAAATTAAATAGATATTCGCTTGATAAATAACATTTTACAGTTTTCCCTTTTCATTTCAATTTCTTTCTTTTTCTTTTCTTTTTTTTTTTTTTTTTTTTTTTTTTCTTTTTTTTTTTTTTAAGAACGAAGATAGAAAACAATTATCGCTGGATACGTAAAATAAGATGTCTAGTTAAATCGCAAAAAGTTTAATGGTTACGGGTTAATTACGGTAGTAATTTCGAACCACGCCTTAAATGAGACGAGCATTGCACGACTTCCTATAAGAAAAGAAGAAAACTTCCATTGTCACGCTAGGAATGTTTAATTGATAATGGAAAGTAATGAGAAAGTGGTCCGTGAAAAATGAAGAAGTAAATGGTTGGCAGGTGGCAGGTGGAAAGGTGGGCGAGAAAATCGCAGTTTCGCACGTGCGCACGTCTCCTTCTCCACGGTCACGTGACTCACGCACAAGTTCGAAAGATCTTTCGCGGGAACGAGCAAACGTGTGCCGATCGCGTGCGAGCTCACGATCGTTGCGTTCGGGACCATCGATCGAGAAAGGAGAGAAAAAGAGATAATGGCTGGTCCGAAAAGGATGAGCTTGCCGAAGAGAGAAAGAGAGAAATTGGAGTCTCCCCCGCCCCACCCCATCCCACTCCACCCCATCAAAAAAAAAACAAAACGGTGGAAAAAAAAAGTTATAAAATCCTACACGAAAATTACATACCCGGTGGGAGTTATGCTTAAAAGGCCCTCAACGAAAGACTGTCGTCAGCTAAAAGCTTCGTATATGTCAACGTCATGTTCATAACACGCGTAACTTTTATGTACTATGTATATGCATACAGTCGTAGAGCGAAAGAGGAAAGAGTGTAGCGCAAAACGATTTTGCTGTAAAATTAGAGAAGAGTTATAGCCGAATTAACAAATGTGCGATACAAAGTGAAACATTTTCTATCGTTCTCGTGGATTTCGACGAAACCTTAGTCAAGATTTTTCACAAATTCTTTCATTAATTTCGTTGAATTCCTCGTATATATTTTCGTTACATTTAAAATAGTAAAAAGTGCTTGAAAGAGAGAAATAATTGTGGTGTTCTTTCGTCGATTTCAAATTTTTATTTATTTATTTTTTTTTTTTTTTTCATTTTTATAATAAGATAGAACGATAACGATTTGGCAAGATTTCGTCTGGATTTATGTGCGATCAGTAACGATGAAACGATATATATTATACTTCGTACCAAGTATACTACATATACCAGGTACAGTTAATGTTAAATAAACATTTACCTTAGCTCTGACGAATTTCTTCGAAAGCGGTTCTGCCATAATAGGTAGACATCACTTCCCATGGGATTGGCACCGTTTCCGGTATTTTTCACAGCAACGCCGAAGACATCATCGTAAAAAAAAAAGAGCACATCCGATATCGAGTTTCACTCGTCACATAATATAACACCGTTACCACTTTATCCGTATTACGGATATTATATGTTGTCTCGGCTAACGAAGTATCTTGACGATTACGTACACTTCATTCGGTCACTTTTCTCTTGTTTTTGAATAAAAACTTCTTCATTATAACATCCACTCTTCGCTCGTAACTCTTCTTATTGACGTCATAAGTGATAAGCCATTTAAAGGACCCACACACGGTGTAATGCTGAAACT
>OU426854.1:5852799-5897799 GCA_911387685.1 Dolichovespula media
AATCGCGGTCATGCTCGATTATATTCGCGATATAGAATGTTAATGTAAACGATAACCATCTAGCAACCATCCGTTATTTGCTATCAAAATTTACGACAAATAAAGCTGGTTAATGAGCTTACTACCTATATATATATATATATATATATATTTTTTTTTTTATTGCTGTGTAATAACGGTAGAAACATGCATCCTTGTAGAGGTCGGTATTCCAATCATTTTATACTTTCACTACCTTAGGAACTGCCTAGTGGGGAACCAGGAACTTTAGCCCTGATTTAACTACCGTACGTTTATCTAACAACGAAAGAATCCGATTCTAATATAAATTCGACTATTAAAGAAGTATACACTTATAAAATGGTTATGTTACAAAGACACACGAACCCTTAGAACAAATTCGTTAGCTCGCCACAGTACCAATGTGAGCAGAGTAGAAAAGATGAAGAAAGAAAAATAAGCTGAAAGGAAGAAGCTCCTCTCTCACTCTCTCTCCCTCTCTCCCTCTCTCTCTCTCTCTCTCTCTCTCTCTTTCTCTTTCTCTTTCTCTTTCAAGCGATAACAGAGCAATCTGGCAAAGAGCTCCGTTAATCCTTCCTTTTTTGTGCATGGACTACTATCCGGTAGTAGAGAGCAGTAGTGGAAGGTGAAGTCGAAGCCGGTGAATCCGCCCCTGGCGCCACGTAGTATGTGCCATGTCATGTGTATGTGTGTATGTGTGTATGTGCGGTCTGTCGCGTGTGTTGGATCCTGTGCTCTCGCCGGTTGTGCCGATGACCAGTCTCTGGTCTGGCTGCAGCTGCGAACCGGTTATATACTTTCATCTGGCAGCCTTAGCACGCTCCCTAAAAGAGAATCCGGTGACTATAGTCACGCTGAAGAGGAAGGACAGAGAAAGAGAAATATAGAGAAATAAAATGAGTGAGAAGGAGAGAGAGAGAGAGAGAGAGAGAGATAGTGAAAGAGAAGGACAGGGGGGAGGTTAATGCCTGTACCAAGGCACGCTTATGCATTGGAAGAAAAGACGTGCAATGTTCCTTTTTATTCCCTCCCCCATCCCTCCTCCCACCACTAACCCCGTTCAATCTCCTCCCACCACCAAAGGTTCCTCTTTCGTTCTCTTGTCTCTTTCTTGTCTCGATTTTTCTTCTTATTTTTCTCTCTTTCTTCCATCCCTCTTTCTTTCTCTTTTTACCTCCTTTCTTTGAGACCTTCTTCTTCGTCTTCTTCTTCTTCTTCGCCTTCGCCTTCGCCTTCGCCTTCGCCTTCTTCTTCTTCTTCTTCTTCTTCTGCTTCTTCTTCTTCTTCTTCTTCTTCCACTGGGATCCGTCCACGGGCTTCTACTTGTCCCGTCGTACGTCGAAAGAATGACAGATTTAAGGACGGCTCGATCAGCGAATCGAGAGAGATAGAGAGATGCCCGATATATCTCGGCAGACATAACTCAACGCCGGGTATTAAGATTTTCGTAGCTACTTCACGTGCATTCCTTCGAAGAAGGGATCTTGCTTTCATTTTGTTTGTTTATTTTTTCCTTTTGTTTCTTTTCTTCTTATTCTTCTTCTTCTTCCTCTTCTCCTTCTTTTTTCTTTCTTCTTTTTCTTTTGTGGTTTCTCTTGCCTTTTTCTTATTATTTTTTTTTCATCATCTTTACTCTTGGGTTGCGAGTTACGAAAGATGATCGGAAGATCTTGTAATTTCGCTTCGGTCGAGACGACGAAATTACGAGTTTCCCTTCTGGTCAAGGTATGTTACGTACTTATGTACTTCCTTTCCGAGGATAAGAGAAGGGATCGGATCGTGGTAGGAGAAAGGGAAATTAATGCATCTCACTGGTGTTTTCACTTTTATAAACGCGATATACGTTGACCTTACCTCGTCGAATGAACGAACGGACGATATTAAAAATGAATGATGTAATATATATATATACATTCGACAGTTGTTAAATAAAAAAAATATATATATATATATATTTATATATATTATATATATATATATATATATAAATATATATATATATATTTTTATAAATATATATATATATATATTCGATCATATCCTTCGATTATTTTACTTGATTAAACTAACATTGTATCAAGGATCGATATATTATCACAACGTTATCCAAATATTACGATATGTGTAATCGTTTCCTTCAAAAATCAACGATTCAATTATAACGTCGATTTAATTAGCGAAGATCAGAGATCGTTGTTTTCGTTTTTCTTTTTGTGTTTTTTATTACCTGTTCGCGACCGTAATATACGATTGAAAAAAAAATAAAAACTACGATGTAGGTATATATATATATATATATATATATATATATATACATGCACACCTATCTATAACCGTGGAAGATGAGAAATCTCTGAAGAATTCGGTACGAAACAAGTTCGTTCGAATGAATATCTTCGCTCTTCTTGCATACCCTTCCGTAGTTGGATTCACTGTACGAGCGTGACCACGTTCCGTAAGTGGAGTCTAATGGACGGAGCTCAGAGATCGGTGGTGCTTCGAAGACTTTTAGTCGCGATACGTTTCCTCGTAAATCAACGCCGCGAAACTCGAGAAGAAACTTTGCCATTTTACGTTGTCTCCAAGACGACAACGACAACGACAACGACAACGACAACGACGACGACGACGATCGACTTCTCTCTCTCGATCGAATCACATCGAGATGTTCACTATTCATTATTTTTTTTTGGTTTTGTTTTTTACTTATCTTTCTCTCTCTCTCTCTCTCTCTCTCTCTCTCTCTCTTTTATCGCGATCAGCTTCCTTTCCTCTTTATCTTCCTCTTTTTGACTCAATGACACGTTCGAACTCGTCCCGGTGGTATCTACCTACCTTTTTCCTTTTATTTCATTCGCCTATCCTTTCAACGCTCGTCCTCACGTAGAATAGCGCTTGTTCCGTTAGGATTCGCGATGCCGTATTTCTAACTACGGATCGCTTTACGATCCTACTTCGGGAGAAATATCGAGACTCGAGATAATTAATGGTAACTCTTCTGCGTGAAGCCTCGCGTCGACTAAACGACGGTAACTCGAACCTAGTGAAATTAATTGTCGAGTGAGAAAGAGAGGAGAGGAGGAGGGAGGAAAAGAAGAAAAAAAGAAAAAGAAGAAAAAACGAAAAAGAGGGAATCGATGGAAAAAAAAAAGAATGAAATACTTCTAGAGAGACGGTCGGTCCCATTAGAATCGTTTATTTTCTCTCGAACTTAGATTCCAAAACGAGAAGATATATTTTTCTTTCGTTATCTATGAATTTAAAATTGTGGAATACTGGAATCGAGAAACTTACGATTTCAATATAAGTATCTTATTTCGAGAAGTGGGAGTATTTCTCATTTCTTTTTCTTCTTGTTTTTTTTTTTTTTTTTTCCTTAAAGAATTCCATAGAATCTGGGTTACGAATTTCTATTCAACTTTCAGGATGATTCTTTTTCCCTCCCTCCCCTTTCCTTTTTCTTTTGCATTCATCGCCCGTTTCTTCGTACACATGTCATCGCATTTCTAATATTTTCAAGACCCCCTCTTCTCGAAACTACTTGCGCTTCGTCGTTTTTGCTCGGAAAAATTAAAAAGCCCCGGCTCGAGCGAAATATCTGCTGGCAGCCAGATAGGTATGTTGCTCAGTGAAACCACGCGCGCACATTTAAATTTCGAGAAGAGGTCTCTGTGAGTTCTTTTGCAAGTCACATGAATCTAATATACATCGTTGCTGGGCAATTTTGTACGTTTCGTAGTATCCTCTTCTTCCTCTTTCTCTCTCTCTCTCTCTCTCTCTCTCTTTCTCTCTCTCTCATTCTTTCTCGCATTTTTAATTGCAACCAGACCTACGCGAATCGCATGTTTAAAACCGGTGAAAAAGTTTAAACGATAGCTCGTGCTCATCCTTTGCTACGTACACATGTTCGTATCAAATTCTAAGCATATCGTCGGAGGGATTTCAATGGAAATCTTTTTTCAAAAAGAGAACAAAAAATACGAGCCCTTCTGCGTGCCATTGCAAAGAAATGCAAGATATAACAAATTTTCGACTAGCTTTCGTATTTCATACATATAAATATATATAGAGTGTGAAATACGTTACAATTTATAATTTAATGGAAATCTTTTTTGAATGTTCTTACGTACGTACGTATTTCTCGAATTTCCAAATTAATTTGGTAAAAAACAGGGCCATACAACATCATATATAACATACTCTTTAATGACTTCGTATTGAATATTAAATTCATTGAAATAATTTTTTAACTCGGTCAAGGAAGTTTTATTATTGCATAGTTTATTATTGTATGTGCGTTCATATAAAAATAAATATAAGAAAGAATATGACGTATAAAAAAGAATGGGAAGAAAGTTAATCATTTAGATTTATTAGAAAATATCAAATACTCCGTCACCCGCCTGTAAGTAATGAGTTAATGACGTTCATCGACTCTGTTTTTATAATGGTTTACGCCAGTAATGAACCAGACGCGATTCTTGACCGATTTTGATGAATAGCGTCTTTAAAGACGAAGATTCGAACGAGGGGATGGCATACTTCGAATATTTATAAAAGCTTTATTTTCTTTGAAAATAATCATGTCAAGAGAAAAACTTCTCGGTCTAATAAACAAATCTCACGAAATACTTTTAATCCTTCGTGCCTTTTATATGAATTAGAAGCAATTGCGATCAGCTTTGATTTAAAAAGAAAAAAAAAAAAAAAAAACAATTACATACAAGTAGAATTATCGTTAGATCGTGATTTTCTTAAAGCTATTCTCCATTTCGCGCTAAAAGCGTGTTTGACTTCGGCGAAAGGTATGACAAAAATATGAACTACAAGCGCAACAAGGGAATAATGTCCTCACCACGTTGCTTATCGTATATTTTATAAGCTTGCGTAGGTTATACCCCGCTTTCACACGTAACCTAACAGTCGACTTAGTAATATTAATGTTAGTAAGCTGAAGTTATACTTCTCAGTCTTCCGTATTTGTATCTGCTCTACTCGACCCGGATCGGTCACTTTTTTTTTTTTTTTTTTGATAAAGAAAAACCTTCGCTCGTTTTGGAAACTATAACGTTGCTTGCTTAAGCCGATCTCTCCTTAAGATGTCAACTCTTCGTTATCAAGTTTTTCTTCATAAAAGGGCTTTACAGTTGGCTTGGCCTTTATTAAAGTAATGACTTTTATAATTGACTGGATTTTCTCTTCTCTTCTTCTTTTAGGTCGGATCTATTTAGTTAAACCTTTTTCAAATCGATTTAAATTTTTATATGAAAGTTTTTGGAATCCTTTTGCATTGTATGTAGAAAAACGATCCTTTCTCCCGTGCGAGTACGGTAGTTAGAACACTCGCGTGTGTGTGAGCGAGCAATCGTGTGAACGTTCACGGGCACAATTAAGTCTAATAGTGGCTCCCAACGTAATTTGCAAAATCGCGAAAGCACGATCGGTCGTGCTTAATAGTGTTGACTGAATCTTCCGGTTTTGGGTGGTTGAGCTTTCATGGTTAGCCAAGATTCAAACGTCTGCGGTTAGGGTTGAGACCTAAATTCTCACGAATTGGTATGTCATTATGCAACTTTGATTTTATTATGATTTTTAAATATTAGTAATAATATAAAATAGTAGAGTCACCGTTAATCCGTGGATCTCTAGAGAGCCAGGAATCTCCACGTGGTGAGACCTGGGTACACGATATTACTTTCGGTATAACGTGTTTCATTGTTTTTTTATGAGATATGTATTACTCATATATACACATATATTTCGTTGCATGTAATATCGGAACTAATGGCTATTTAAATAAGTTTTAGCTCTACATAGAATTAAATGTATATATAAGCTTAACTATAAATAAATATATAAAGTTTGTACAATTAAGAAACATCTTTCAAGTAATCTGTCTTCAGAATAGTATTGTCCGACATATAATCCTGTTTTTTGCTTTTGTTAGATGTACTAATATTTTTATTATATACAAAAATCTATTACGCTTATATTTCATATTATTTCCACACCTATCGCTGAAGTCATACACGGTTCGACCAAAAGGTAATGATCAGCTCTCGAACGTTAATATCGCTTTATTTTATTTAATAATCGATCCACCGATTGTGGCGCGACATTTGATGAACTTTGGAAGCAATTCTCTACTGACTCAATCGGTAACAAAGAAGAAACCTTCACGTAGGATAAAATCTGAAATGGATAAATCGAATGTAGTAAAAATATGTTTCAATAGTTTCGATGCAATGATTTAAGAATTTATAAGTTTCCTCTTCTTGATCCCTCTTTTCAAAATTAAATGTATTTCCTACAGAAGTTTCTTATGCAATCACGTAAAAAGTGTTGACTATCATCAGGCGGCATTTTTTTCACAATGGAGTTCTACCATCTTTTCACTAGATGGCACTTAAGATCTTATTAATCGATAGATCAAGGATTTTGAAATATAAATTGAAATGTTCAAATAATTTTCTCAAATAAATACCTTCATAAATATGATAAATAGATATACGATATATACACCTAACAATTGTGTAATATAAAATATTTGTCGATGTATAAAACTAATCTCTGAGTCCCAGGCAAATGTATTACATCCATGTAATAAGACGCGTCTATAATGAGCCTTATGTATACAAGATAACATCTACTCTTACTTGGAATAGCAACCAGTACCGTAGACCGTTCCCTCTTGCACGAAGAAAAATACTTCCAACGAAAATGCAACGCGATACGCCAGTGCGGATAGAATATCGTTAGTTTGTATATTTCTTTAGAATTAAATTCACAATCAGTTGAGTCAACGGTATGTAATCCTTTTGCGTCACTTAAGGAGAATCGTGATTTAGATATAACCCTTGTCTTTAATAGAATTAGCTGACAAAAGTATTGATCGCCGATTCCAATTAAAACTTATTACTCCGAATAAAGAAATTTGCGTTTACGTAATATATATATATATATATATATATATATATATATATATATATATATACATATATATATATTACGAATATATTTCAATCGAATTTATTTCAATTTCAGTTGTATTCAAATATGTATTTCAAAATTAATCGAATAATTGAGAATTCATATGACGTTTCTTTATGAAAAATGAAAACTAAAAAGTCGATAATAAATCATCTTATTCCTGCGTTATCGAAGTCAACATTATTTTCAAGTTAGCCTTCAACGTTTGACGAAGAAATTAGAAAAATCATCGGGTTAGTTCCCTCAACGTATTTCTTCTCGGATGCATTTTTCCCCCGCCCTCTCATTTCCCACAAGTATAAAACTTCCTCCACGGTCGGCAGGGCAGCACAGGTGACCGGAGGTGTTTCGAAGGGGGGAACCTCCCTCCTTCCACGCCTCGGGGAGCACGCCGGGCTGAATTTAACTCGTAACAACCGTACATTTTGTGGTGTTCCGTGTACGGTCAGTGCTCACGGCGTAGAACGAACGCGAATGGCAGCCGACTACGATCCTCACTCTCCGCACGGAGAATTCGCGCGTCGTCATCGTTTCGACTTTCAGTTTAACAACGCGAGCTCGCCCGAACAGGTGAGCATCGGACGTCTTCTGCTTTCCCTCTCACTTTTTCTTTAGCTTGTCCCCTTTTTTTGTAATTTTTTTTTTCTTTTCAATCTTGTCTTCCTTTTTTTATTCTTTCCTTGGGAGACGTCGTCGATCGGATCTTAATCAACAATCGCTAAAGAGAAACTTCGATTGTTCGTAGTTTTTGAAAAAATTTGTTACACAGAAATGTAGTTTCAATTCAAGGGGTAGCGGGGAAAAAGGAAGGATAGTAGATATTTTCTTCGTATCGAATTTTTATTAAATTATTATTCGTCGATTCGTTTGCAATCGTTTGCTCTTTCTCATCGTTGATACTGTCAGCTGTAATCGCTTGGATATTATTAATGCGTTTTAAAGAAACGAGTATCGAAGGTTTTTTTGTAAAGGGTTTAAAGAGGGACACGGGTCGGTAAGATTTTGGCGCGCTCGCGATGGTTTGAATCAGCGACGCGTCCGCCGCGTTGGGAGAATGCTCGGGACGTATGTACCTGTCTTTATTGACGAGCCGGGAAAAAATTACGAAAGTAAATTAACGAACGACGGATAAAAGTTTTCGGGCTATTATAAGAAGGAGGCCGAAGATACAATAGACATTTTGAAAATTGAGGACGATGAAACTTGGATCTAAACTTCGATAAGAAAATAGTAAGTTACTCGATATAATATCATCGCGTATTACGTTCGCGTGATTCGAATTTCTACGATATGGCAATGTGGACAGCGAGTTTTGAATCATGCGACATTGATAGACGTGCACGTACCTAATATAACGTCCGTATAAATTTTATAGAAGGAAATTCTCACCGGCACGAGACATGTAATTAATACTTTCGTCACCTCTTACAATCCTCCCATTGACCTCATTGCAATTATCATTTTTTGTTTTCTTCTTCTTCTTTTTTTAATTATTTCACGATTCTTACGAACGATATCCCCAACTTGTTTCAATTTATACCAATGTGTATATATATATATATATATATATTTTTTTTTTTTTTTTTTACATATATATGCATGTATAAGTTGGAACGAAATAAAAGGAAGACAATCAGAAAATAGTAGCTTATCAACGAACAGCACGTTATTGCATGATTCTCACTCTACGCTTAACAATTTTCAATGATTACGAAACGGTAATTAATTTTTATACGATAATCTTACGCGTCGCAAACATCGATGCGTGACTAGTACGAACATCGGTACTGTCCCAGATTTTTTTTCGACGTCTACCATCATTAATTATTAACTGGAAATCGTTGTTCTTATGCAACTACGAAAGTTAAATTGTAAGGACGATAATAACGATTTTTTCCTTAGGGAAATGCATGGACGTAATATTCTTGCGAAATCGTATTTCTTCGGCGGCGCGATCGTGTGCATCGCTTTCTTCGAACGTTCGCAATTTCCGCTTGATTACTAAGCTTCTAACGAAGGTTAGAAAAATTTTTGTATCTCTCGATTCCTCGTTTCGGACTAACTGTTAGAAAAAAAAAAAAAAAATAAATAAATAAGATAAAATACGAATAAAAATTTTGCGACTTACGATTAGAACGAAATAAGCCGATAAATGGTCATTTCTTGAAAAGAATTGCGATACCTCCGGCGATAATAATCTTTCGAGATTAAATCTGACATTTGAAAAACATTAGCCAAGTTGCTCGACTTTCTTCTACGAAGAGATGACTCCTACGTGGAATAAATACGATGGTAGAAGTCACTCAGCCCACATGTTTGTTCGAGCACGAAGTTATATTATAAAAATATCAAATGGAGGAAAAGAAACGCTTCCTTAAGGATCGATTATACAATTAAAATGGAGACAGCATCGATAAACAATTTTCCGGCCTGAATATGCGTCCATCCGCGTCGAGAGAAGATTCTCTCATTTAGATCGATCATGATTCTCGATTACCAGCTCCTATCGTCTTACGTTTCACCGCTATCGTTACTTCGACGGTGGTAGGCCAGTCAAAACGAAAGAATAACTGTGGCTTGCGAATAAAACCTATTTCTCGGTAACCAGTTTTAAAAATGTTGAATGAGGATATTATATCGAAATAAGCGAGTTCTATTTTATACAATTTACAAGATTGAAATATCACCAAATTTCATTAATTACGGAAGCTGTTTACCGACCTGTAAAAATTCAATTATCTCGTTACGCGTTTATCTCTATCTTTGCGGTACGGGATACGACCGGGTGCATGGTTTGAATTTTTTAATGAACAAGATGAAAAAGAGTATTAAAAAAAATATAATAATAAGAACGTATGTACGTACACGTACACACACGCGGGCTTGCACGTGCAAAGTGTTTCCTGTAATTCGATCGTCTGTTTATGTATCATAACTATTATAAGTCCGTAACTAAAAATAATACAAATAATCATTGGTCGATTATGCCATAAGACGCCATTCTATTATTAACCAGATAGAAAATAATAAGTGATAGATAGGTAGAATAAAAAAAACTTGGACAACTTTACTCGATGTCAGCTCGATATCGAAATTTAATCGTATAGCTTTATACCATAGTTATTACACGGATAGATGGTGTAATATAAGAAGGTGTATTAAACAGGTACCTACGCATGCATCGATATCACGGCCGTTGTATTACACCTGTCGAGTATGCGTCGATAGGCGCACTGTTGTCACACGTACACACGTGCACACACACACGAGAGAAAACAAACGCGGGGAAGAGGCCGTCACGCGACGAATATCCTTTATGGGGTTGACTGGGTAACAGACGGTATTATGGGGTGTGTCGATACCCCGCATGGCTTTATCATTCGGAAGCATGCATGGCAGGTGTAGGAAATGACGTCACTCGTCTCGGGATATACCTCTTTGAAATACGAGCTTACCGTCTGGCTATCTATTGTCAAATTAAATCGATAAATTTAAAGAAAAGAAAAAGACTTCTCTATTATCTTATATTTATTGTTTCTTTTTCTACTTAATTATTTTCGTGATGAATTAGCTATTATTTCATTCTGATTATTTTTATCCATATAATTGTTTTTCATTCTTCTATATTACTTATTGTATTTAAAGTAATAACTTTTTGTTTATTTCTTGATTTTTTTTTTTCTTTTTTTTTGTTCATTTTAGAAATTTAATAAATTGAAGAAGTACGTTAAGACCGTTGCAACCTTTGTAAGTTAAGAAATGAGATACGATTTATCGACGGACATTTTATTTTCCCTTGCAGTCTCGTTGAAAAGAATCTCGATCGCTTCCATTGTAATTTCTTCCATTGTTTTTCCATTTACTGTTTCCAACGTTGTTATTACTTTTTCTTTTTTTTTTTTTTTTTATCATTTGCGAAATTGCTACTATTTCTTTGAAATCAGGTCGTCCCCTTGAAAGGTGGTTTGTTTTATCGATCAATCGATTCGAGTTACCGAAAGTCAAACCCATTGGAAGAAAAGTTCGATACGAATCTTATCCTCTTCCTTGCAGCTTTCGTGGTAATAGTTTGAAATGAAGTTTGTATTCCGCAAACGCTCATGAGAACACGCGAATATCGTAGAAATTTTTCAAACGCTTCGTTGCCCGACGAATCGAACGTACTAAAAGTGTTAGATATTTTCAAGAGAGAATATTTTCATACAATTTTTTAATATTATCGATATTTGTTTTTCCTTTCTTTTTTTTTTTTTTTTTTTTTTTTTTTGAACAAGAACAATGAGAAAACAACGATCCATTGACAGGTTTAAAATCGTAATGACGTTTCTCCCCTCCCCCTTTCCCTCCCTACCACAATACGTACACATTATCATTCTCGATTCTATTCGATCTTGTGCTTCGAGAGTTCTAGCAGAGTTCTCGAATGCTCTTGTTTTGCACGCTGTATGATCTCGCGAGAATTTGCGTACGATTAAGGAGCAAGACCGTTTTCTGCGCGTGGCAAGCAGACTGCGTGGCCTCCGCATTTAGCGGAGTCTTAAAAGTCAAGAGCGTGGCCGACACACTCCGTTAGCAAGAGGAACACGCACTCGCCTATGTTCACGAGTGTTTTTTTAGTGTCGAATCGTCCAAAAGGGGGGCATACTGACGAACATCCTTTTCTTCGCTTCGTCGATTTCCAAACAAATGTTAATACCTGACTTTTACGTTAACTTCATCCTCGAAATTGTTATTTTTCTTTTCTTTTAATTTTCTGTTTTTTTTTTTTTTTTTTTTCTTTAATATTCCGCAAACATTCTGTAATTTGAAACTTCATAACAAATTCCTTGTTATAGAATTATTATTATTCCTTGTTATAGCTTATTATTTTATACATTATTAATGCATTTATTAATTTTCTAGTATCTGGTAAATAAAAATTAACGCGTCGTTACGTTACACTCCGCTGCTATTTCTATCATAATGATGCTATTACTACCATCGCGATGATTATAATTATCACTCTTATCAACGGTATCATTAATATTATTATTATTATTGTCATAAATATAGTTTCGATGGGTTCAAGAAATCAATTTCAATTTTTATTTCCTTAGATTTTTCATAGTTCCTATTATTCTTCGTATTTTAAGTTACGTTACACGACGTAAATGCACGTATTTAAAATGAATCTACGCTGTTAAAGGGTTAAAGAATAATTCGATATAATCGAAGCTAGAATCGAATGAAAATAAACAAGTCCTTGCAAATAACTCAAAGTATTTTACAATTTCCTTTGTAATTTTATAGTTAAGACGTTAACACATCGTAATTATAAAATCGTACAGATCTCTATCCAAGTTAAAATATAATTGAACGTTTTTCAACACAACGAACAAATAAATGTTCACAATTAAGAAACGTGCCGAACGCGCGGTGTTATAAATCATCGGGTCGAACATAGTCAAGTATCCTGGTCGCGAGTTCGTTCAAGAATCTTGATATCCCTTTGGAGTCTTTGGGATGGAATCGAAGGCGTTTCGTAATCTCGCATAGTTATCTCTCGTTTCCTGGCATCGGCCTTGTAGACGAGTGACCACGGCCGGATATGCTCGCCTTTACAAAGAACTCGAAGGAATAAGTACCGAGGAAGCCGTGGAACGAGAAACTTAATGAACGTCGTGACCGTGGTTCAACGACCTTATTCACGCCCTTTGATTCTATAAAATTCAATTATCCGTACCGACACTATCAACGCTTCTCATATACTTCGCTTATATACATTTTTTCTTTCTTTCTTTCTTTTTTTTTTTTTTTTTTTTTCTAACAAGTAAAATCAAATTTAATATAACATAAATTTATCCTTACGTGCACTTATCTAGGTGATGTTTCCATGAAGAAAAACAAAATGATAATAATAATAAATGATAGAGTATAATCAGCCGATGTTAAAAAGTATTCACTGAAGGATTATAAATGTAATTTTTATACAAAAAAGTCATGACCGATCATTTCGCCATTATATTTTCACGTCTTCAATACTAACTTCGTTTTCTACGCTTTACGTAACAATAGAACAGTTAAGTTCAGACTATTATTTCGTCCCACTGGAGTACCATTTCTAGAAAATCATGTAGTTTATTTCACCGTTATACTTGGAAACTTTCGTCTAATCTACGAATTCGCTTTTAATACTTTCGTTTTTTCTGTCGGTATATATATATATATATATATATATATATATATATATATTTTTTCTTTTTCTCTATTACGAGACTGCCCTGTCCTATTCCTTTTCAAAAGTACTCACTTTCTCGCGCTCCGACCGAAAGTTAATTATTATTGAAATCGAAAAAGTTTACTCGAGCGTAACGACCATCGACGATAAATAGAAGGAATTTTAAAGACGTCTTTATTGAAATAAACCTACGTTCGTTCAATCCTCGAAATAATTTTTAATTAATTATTAATTAATTAAAAAAATAAATAATAACAATATAGAAACGAAGAAAGACGAGACAAGACTTACGATCAAATTGGAAAAGACGTACTTACGTATTACGTAATATACAACACGTATTCATACGTGTGCGAATTGAAGTAAAGTCAGCGAACTTGTTTTTACACTCGTATTACATTCTTTTTCTTCGTGTATTACGTTTACGTGGCTGAGTAACATCCTCGTGAGAAATGCGTCGGTTCTTCCGGCTGGCTTTCACTTCGTCTCTAATTGTCCCCGTGGTCAGTCGGAATGAAAATCTTGACATTGCACGATGACCGTTTTTACCAAGGAGAAAGCAGTTATTGTGTTCACGGGGCCGTTTATCGAACGGCATGTAAAAAGAAAAAAAAAGAAAGAAAAGAAAAGAGTAAAATAAAATAGATAGTTATACTAATTCCGCTTCCTTGATTACGATCTAACAGTGTGATAAGGAACTACAAGTTGAAATATAGTAGTTTTTATCAAAATTGAAATGAACTAAGCGTAATATCTTATTGCATATTCGATCGAATGTAGAAACTTAATGAATGATTTTAATTTAAAAACGAGAGCGTACGCGCATACGAATTACCTTATCTGAGATTATTTTGACTGTTAAAAAGGGAAAAGAAAAGAAAATTCTTAACAGGCCATTAAATGGAACTTTTTCTGAAATACTTGATCGTAGGAGCATGCACGTGCGTGCAAATTCTTTCTTCAAGGGTTAAATCGCCCATAAAACGTTAGTGAAACTTTAAGATGTATTTTGTTGATGATGACCCCGTTACGTTCCCTTCTAATCATCATGCAAACACAGAGCTAAGTGTATTCGAGCGACTTTCATCTTCTCTGGGACGTGTTTCACTTCGCAACCAATTACGGAATCTGGATCCTGAGAAGTTCGTACGGAGTCCGACCAGTCTAGGAAACTCGCGTCGACTAATCGCACTAAAGCACGTTGACTCGTCGTTAGGTCTTCATGTAATTAAGCCACGACGAAGACAATGCGTTGAGCGTGCTATACGCGCGTTAAAATAAAGCACACGCGAGGAAAGCGTTCACTTGTACTAATTTTTTCATACAAATAAATGCTTTTTCTATATTAACGTTATCCATATCAATGACATAATTTTAATAGCATACGTATATTTACAAGAACGATCTAATAATCATCTCATTAAATATCTTCGAAACAACGGGAGAATAGTGAGAAATTTAAAGAAGATATTTTCTTGGTTTTTTCTTTTTTATATAGGTTCGAGTTATCCCCAAAAAACAAAGTATAAACCAGTTTCGAAAATGTTTAAATTAGCAATAATTATTATATCATCCTGTGTATATAAGGTTTGTCGAATATCAAGATAACTTTTCTTTTTCCAAAAAACAAAATCTCACCGAATTTTAATATTATTTCTTGCATTGTAGATAAAAATTAAGAAAAATTTTTGAAGAAGAAGACGATGTGGATTAAACGAGACGTTCGATTAACAAGATGACTACGATCAAAACAATTGGCTCGTCTTCTTGGCTCATACGATCTTATAAAAGAAGCAGATTCAAGGAAGACTGGCCGATACTATTATTTCTATTGTTAGCATGTGTTTCGGAAAGTTGCACGGCTCGAAACAATCCGCCACGCTTTCTCATCGACGGACAGCCAGAAATTGTTCTGAGACTGAAAGAGGGTCCAGAAACGCTAATCGGTACGTAGAAATGCGTTCGATTCGATCGACTTGTTCTCGCGTGCTCTAAACGACTACCTAGACTTCTCCTCTTACTACATATTTACGTTTGGTCACGCTTCATAAACATTTCTTGACTAATTTGGAGCATTGTCTTTCGAACGGTGCTGCTTCCTTTCTTCTCCCAATACTTCCCGGGTATTGTATTTCTCTAGTGATTTTTAAATCATTCATGCGTAGTGAAGCATATATATATATATATATATATATATATATATATATATATATTAAATTAAATAGATTTGACATTAATATTATTAACTCTTTCGAGTTCAACTAGCAATTTGATATGACGTAATATCAAGGTATAATAACATGTAACAGCATAATGTTGTCGATCAGTAAAACGTATGTAAATGAAAATATATCGAGATATTATTATTTAGCAATATATATATATATATAATGAAATGAATTTTGTTGGCGAAAACGAACAACCTGTTGGATGAATTATATATAATTCAAATTTAATTTCATTCGGTATTTGATTAAATAATGAAATACACAAGATAACAGTTTAGGTGTGTTTTGATGTAGGAATAAGGTTTCACGAAATGCGACGAGCACGGTGTCTCGAGGTTTCCGACGAATTTCAATTACTCGTGCGAACGATCAAGACCCGCATCATTCCGTAATTCGTTCCAAATGACTTCTGTTGCAGGCAGCTTAATTTATAGACTACGCGGGGTCGATCCTGACGGTGACAGTCTGACGTTTGGCGTCAGGGATCAGCCTGGAAGCGATGTAATTCGACTTGAGAATTTCGGTCTTAACGAAGCTAATATATATCTAAATAAATTGTTGGACAGAGAGGTGAGTTTACGGTGTGATACATCACCTTCATGTATCTGTCTCTAATGGTTCTCGAATGACTGATCATTATCTTTACAACAACAACAATAAAACAAAGAAAAAGATATTCTAATAAAAAATTTTTAATGTATAAAACGAACAGAAAAAAAAATAATTCCTTTGGATTTCTATTTCTTTCTTTACACATTTTCTTTGAAAAGCATTCGAATGAAATTAGTCATTGGGCAAGGAACGATACAATACTCGGAGAAATATCCTAGTGGTGGTTACAAAGGGGAAAAGAAAAATGATCTATAATTTGCGCGTCTCGCATGAATTCCTCCTGGACCGATTTTATCGGGTTTGAATGGATCGAAAGTATATCATCCGAACTTGTTAAAGGACTCGATGGGACGTGAGAATGAACTGTGAGATAGTTCGAATTTAAAATCGATTTGTGCTATAAAAGAAGCGATCGTTGTCGATCGTCGTCGATCTCTAAAATCGATGGAAACAAGAACAAAAAAAAAAGAAAAAAGAAATATAAAAGATCGTTAACAAACAACTTATAATTTGTCGATCAGGTTCGAGATGAATACGCTCTGGTGCTAACTCTGACGGACGGAAAGTTAGGAGAGGGAAATTTTATCACTCAAAGTTTGTTGCTATTGGTCGAAGATATCAACGATAATGTGCCAATTTTTCGACCTCATCCGACGTCTTTGACAGTACGGGAAGATTCTGGTCCAGGTATATTAACAACCGTCGAGGCAACCGATGCGGACGAAGGTGCCCATGGGCAGGTCGTTTATTATCTTCAAGAATTGGACGGAGACAACGATATTTTCGGGATATCGACGGTCAACGGTAAAGGAATTGTGCGATTGATCGGTCAACTGGATTACGAAAGGAAATATTTATATCAACTGAGAATATTGGCGGTCGACCGTGCGATTAACGAAAAAGTTAGTAATAACTCATTAAATTTGTCAGGAACGATTTGTTATTAGGAAAAGAGAAAGGAAATACTAAATCTTAAAACTTCCAACTTTCGCGTGTGTGTCAGTGCCACCGAATAGATTAACGTAGGTTCAATGATCCTATTCTGTGAGAATTAGAATTTTATCTAATATCATGTAGATAATACCCCTATGTAATCTTGACATAACGTCGTTTAGTATTCGTGCGTGAGTACCATCATGCAACAGGTAGAAGTAAATTATTGTAGGAAATAGATTTATAATTACAACTCTGTCGATTCGACTTATTCATTTTCTTCTTTCTTCTTCTTCTTTTTCTTCTTTTTTTTTTTTAATTCTTACAAACACGTAAATAATTATTTCAGGTAAACACAGGAACAACAGCTATTTTAGTGAAGGTACAGGACGTCGAGGATCAACCACCCGAATTCATATCCATGACACCGGTTGCTAGAATCAGCGAGAATGCCAGGATCGGTACATCCGTTTTACAAGGTCAGCTCCGGTAGACCGTAGCGGAAGAATGAAAAAAGTTTTTCAGAAAGATTACATCCACCTTTTGATCTTAGTAATATCAATAATCGATACGCGATTAATTTACGGTTAACAACATCTAATCGATCGTATACGAGATTACATGTTACATAAAAAAAAAAAAAGAAAAGAAAAGAAAAGAAAAGAGAAAGAGATTATGAAAAAGCTATTTAATACTTTGATAATATAAAAATATTATAAAAAATAATAGAAATATATTAATACTGTAATAATATAAGAATTGAAAACAAGTGTATTAATTTTTTAATTCTCCAGTTCGTGCTGCTGATGGCGATAAAGGAATCAACAACAAAGTTACCTACAGTATCACTCAAGGACCGAGATATCTGTTCGATATCGATGCCACTTCCGGTCTGGTTTTTACAAGAGCTCAGCTCGATAGAGAAGCCGAGGAAAATATCGAAGGTACATTCGTTTTGGAAATCACCGTTAAAGAAGTATCGAGAATAATTCCGCCGCCGTCTGTATCGACGGAGGTAACAGTGATCTTGACCGATGTTAACGACGAAACTCCGACCTTCCGAAGTTCGCATTACCAAGCTGAGATAAATGAGAACTCTCCACAAAACACACCCGTCAATTTTATTGGCGACGCTATACCTGAAGTCTATGATCACGACTTGGTAAATAGGAAAACTTGCTATTACCGAAGAGAAAATATGCTTTTTTTTTCCATTAAAAAAAAAAAAAAAATATTATCTTAGGGAACAAACGGTACGTTTCGAATGTTCATTGAAGGAGGCAATGGAATATTTGATGTAACACCTTCGAGAGGTATCAACGAGGTACCGTTTATAATTCGAGTAAAGAATTCTAGCGAGCTTGATTTCGAGAAAAGATCAGGTACGAAAAGGAAGATAAATTTTAATAATTAAATCTAATTAAGATAAAAAATAAGGGTCATTGGTTGTTACATAATAATTCACTATTATTTTTTGACATCAATATAATTCGACTTTATGTAACCAATAAACAAATTCAACTTAAATTTGTATTCAAAAAGTAAACGATGAAAATGTTTTATATGAAATATTGTTAATAAACTGTACTATGATCACCTTATTTTTATCTTAAATTTCATTTTGTTAGACAGAATTAGAGAAAATAAATTATTTCTTTCAAGTGGTCAATTTTACCCTAATCGCCAAAGAGATCGTATCGCACGAACCTAAATACAGTGCCGTACCGGTGACAATTTTTATAACGGATCAAAATGACAATTATCCTGAATTTACAAAAAGCATTTATGAAGTTTCCATCGAAGAAAATTGTCCAGTTGGCAGTACGGTGGCATGGGTTCAAGCATTGGACGAAGACAGTGGGACTTTTGGATCACGTGGTATTAGATACACAAATTTAGGCGGTAGTATCGCACACGCGTAAGTAAAAATTTTAATAAACTTCGTACAATAGAAAAAAAAAAAAGAGAGAGAGGAATGTGATCTTGTTCAAACACAAAATCTTATCACTTAATTATAGCCTGATATTGGATCCAATAAGTGGAGTGATTACCGTTAAACAAACTGGTCCGAGTTTTGATCGAGAATTAGTTTCTCGACATTACTTGACAATTGAAGCTAGAGATGATCTTGGAAAGGGTAATCGTAATACCGCTCAGCTGATCGTCAATATCAATGACGTGAATGACAATGCACCAGTTTTCTTACAAAACAAGTACGAGGCAGTTCTTTTAGAAAATGAAGATCACTTTGAAGCTCCATTGGTCGTTGAGGCATACGACATAGATTTGAATGGTACGAATAATATTTACGATAACATTAATGATCAATGATTAATCTTAATTATCGAATTAATTAACGAATAAATTTTCTTCTCGCGCATTACTGCAGGTACGAAGAACAGCGACATAATTTATGCTTTGGTGTCCGGCGAGTTTTCGAAGAACTTTACGATCGATCCGAAACGTGGTATAATAAGTTTGGTCAATCCATTAGACTTCGAAGCACTGCCTATTAATCAAGGTCACATGGAAACGTCAGTGAGGCATTTGAAATTAACGGTGAGAGCTAGAGACATGGGAACGCCAAGTTTGAGTTCAGACGCACCCGTCATTATTTATCTCAAGGACGTTAATGACAATCCACCTTCATTCGAAAGAACATTATACAAACGAAGTATCCCGGAAGATTTGGAAGGTGGAACGAGCGTCTTGCAGGTAAGACATTGCTTTCTTTTTCTTTTTTTTTTTTGTTTAAATCTTATATACATCATGCGAGAGAAAAATAATAATAAAAAAAAGTCATTCAATTTGTAATTTTCGCTTAATCACGTAAAAATAGGTGAGAGCATGGGACAAAGATCTGTCTTCGCCGAATAACAAAATAGTTTATCGCATTCAAAACGGTGCCGGTGATAAGTTCGTGATAGGTCCCGAAACCGGTGTGATTAGGGTCGCATCCGGTTCCAATTTAGATCCCGATTTAACATCACCCAAAACTACGAGATATAGTTTGAACGTGGTGGCCATCGACAGTGGAACGGAAATACAAAGAACCGCCGAGGTTCTTGTTAATATAACTATCGTCGATGTCAATAATAAACCACCATTATTCATCGATCCTGGTACAGTTACTATCCGAGAAAACACGCAAGTAAGTTAATCAACGAATCTCGTTCGAAACAATATATGACAATCGAAAATTCAATTGACGTTTTATGTCTTGTATTATATTTTTATTAAGGATCTTGTCAATCGCGAAACATTAAGATACTGTAATATTGATATTATTTCTTTCAGGTAGGGGCCTATGTACATCGAGTTGTAGCTAACGATCCGGACATCGCACCGATTTTACGTTATCGAATCGATCCCAATTCGTCCGAGGCACGAAACGAGGAAGGTACTCTTATCAAAATCCAAGAATACGATTATTTGGCAGCCTTGGAATTAAACGCGATCGATGGTTTGCTAAGGGTGGTCAAACTTTTGGACAGGGAACGAGTTGAAACTATAAGACTAGCTTTGGTTGTAGAAGATTTGGGTGCCGTTAGAGGACTTCAAACTGCGTCTGGTTTGTTAATTAAAACATTCTATTATATTATATTGTTTTTTAGAAAAAATTTCTTCGCGGTATCTTTGTATGAACTCTTATTTCAGCTGTATTGAGTATAATCATCGAGGACGAAAACGATAACAATCCAAAATTTCGAAGGCCATTTTACAGACGATCGGTTACAGAAAATAGTAAAAATGGTGTTAACATAGCTAGCATTGTCGCCGATGACGCTGACAAAAATCGTAGTATCACGTATTCATTAGAAAGTCCGAAAGAATTAACCGATCTTGTACATTTGGATCCTGAAACTGGCGAAATGGTTGTCGCAAATAAAATCGATCGGGAATTGTATCCTTGGCTTAATCTCACCGTCCGAGCTACCGATTCAGGAATACCACCTAGGTAAACACATTATTTGCTTTTCGCTATTCAACGAAAATGTTAGTGCGATTATTTTCAAAGTTACACGAAAATATATGTTTCCGTGATATCCTTAGATCAAGCTTGTCGGAAGTGTACGTTCAAGTACTCGACGAGAACGACAATAATCCATACTTTATCACAGAAATTAATAACATAACTGCAACGGAAAATGCCAAAATTGGTACAGAAATTGCTGTGATTCAAGCGAGAGACCTTGATAGCGGCGATTATGGGAAAATCACATACCTCCTAGATAGAATGTCATCTCAGGTGAATATTTAAATTATATCGATCGCATATAGACAAGAAATATCTTTTCTTGTTTTTTTTCTTTTTTTTTTTTCTTTCTTAATAAAACTAATAATCATCATATTTATTAAAACTAATAATTATCGTACTTATTAGGGTAAATTTGCCATTCATCCAGAAACAGGAGCTGTAACGGTTGCTGATACGCTCGATTGGGAATCCAGGCATAATTATATTCTAGTCATAGAGGCTTGGGATAATTATCAATTTGGTTATACCGCCGGGGAATCGAGAAACGCTTTTAAACAAATTCCGTACGTTATTCGAGTATACGATAAATTATCAATTAGATTCTCACTAATGAATTGATTTATATTTAAAATATACATTCGACTTATTTGAAATTCTATAATTAGAGAAATAATTAATTAATTTCATAATAGATAGTTATACATATAGATTCTATAAAAATATACGTAAAATCTACTTATATATTTATATATATATATATATATATATATATATATATATATATATATATTATTTATTATCTGTGTATTTATTACGTACATGTAATTGATAGATGATGACCTTTATTTGAATAATTCTATTAACTCTTCTCAGAGTTACAGTAATCGATGTGAACGATAATCCTCCGAAAATCGAGATACCTCAGGAATGTGTCAGCATATCGGAATTTCACGATATTCGAGATTCCATAGTGGTTGCAAAGGCACAGGATGCTGATGATCCTACGACTCCCAACGGACGTGTTGTTATTAGAATACTAACTGGCAACGAGATGGGTTAGTTTATTCGTGGAAATGATTAAAGAAGATACCTAATACAAAGGGATACTTTGTAAAATATTAACTTCGAAACAATTTCCCAATGTTAGGTTTGTTCATGCTCGAACAAGTGGATTATTGGACGGCACGGATTAAAGCTGTCCGAAGTTTGAGAGGAAAGTTCGGTAATTATTCGTTGAAGTTGGAAGCTCGTGATCTCGGAGTTCCAAGTAACAAGGAAACAGCGATCTTAGATATTTGCGTGACAGACTACAATGACAATCCACCTATATTTATCAGCCCGCAACATAACACCACCATTCGTGTGTCCGAAGTAAAAATCTATTTTAACCATTTCACACATAATTCAATATTCTCGTTCAGATTATTTTCTAATTATTAAACGTCTCACTTAAGAACGTGACGGTCGGCACGTCGATAATTCAAATAGTCGCGGAAGATGCCGACACCGGACCAAACGGGGACGTTCATTTTCGTTTAAAACAGGATCTTGCTGGCCATTGGCGAACTTTTCACATAGACGATAGAACAGGTGTTATATCCTTAAAGCTTCCATTGGACAGAGAGCTACAAAGATTGTACGAAGTACGTATAAACATTTAAATTATCGATCGATTTAATATTTTCGCGATCTGAAACTCAGTTAATTGATATAGAAACGAATTAAATTAATCATCATCAATTAGGATATTAAACTTTACGTGTATTTTATTTAGATACGAGTAGAAGCTTACGATTTAGGAATACCGACACCTTTGAGCTCTGATCTGGATTTAATAATTTATGTTCGAAATATAAACGATTACGAGCCTCAATTTTTGATCGACGTTTTTAACGTTAATTTCACCGAAGAACAAACACCGAGATCGGAAATTGCTATGCTTCCTGAAACAATCGACAGAGATGAAGTCGACGATCTCGACGATCCACCAACGCAAGTTTGTTATTTTATAGTTGGCGGTAACGACGACGGATCATTTGTCTTGGACGTTTATAAGCACGAGCTTACCGTAAGATATAATAATTTTTAAACAAATTTAATAGGTTAATACGTAACTTACTGATAAAATAAATGAACGAACGAATCGATGTGTTGTTTCAGACTGCGAAGACATTGGACAGAGAAACTCAAACACAACACACATTAATAATAAAAGCGACCGAGGATTGTACGATCGTCCCGACAAACGAAACTATCTTCGACGAAGCTGATGATACACTGTTGAAAGTCATCGTCACGGTCGGAGATATAAACGACAATCCGCCGAGATTTGTAAACAAAGTATTCACTGGAGGTGTTACTACCGAAGCTGACTTTGGAACTCAGTTTATGAACGTCAAGGTTATTATACGATGAATAATATTTATTTATTCCTATACCACGTTCGATATTATAAATTATTATTATCATTGAATTTTTAACTTAATTATAATAATCGATAATTAACGTTATGATACATTTACCCATGAAATTGTATGTAATGTTGCGAACAATTGTTATAATGATTACTATTAATGAATATAAGTAAACATAATTTGTAATTATTGATTAATAATACGTTGAACGCACAGGCTATTGATTTGGACGCGGAAGATAATGGAGTTGTCACTTATTATCAAGTTGGGAAAATGCATATGACTTTGACCGAAGGTTTGGACGATATTCAACTTCAACCCTTTCTCATTCACAAGCACACCGGCGCGGTTAGTCTGAATTTTGATCCTCAGAGGGGAATGAAAGGTTACTTCGATTTTACGGTATATATATATATATATTTTTTTTTTTTCCAGAGTTTTTGAACACAAAAAATATTTAATTAATACAATAAATGATTAATCAATTAATGATCTTCTTTTAGGTATTGGCTAATGATTCACAAGGATTAATGGACACAGCGAAAGTATTTATTTATTTATTACGTGAAGATCAAAGAGTTCGATTTGTTCTTCGCCAGCATCCACCTGAAATACGGAATAGAATCGAAATATTTCGACAGTAATTATTCAAATGATTTTCAAATAAATTATTATAGCTTGATTAGAGATGTAATAATTTATATTATATTCATAGAACTTTGGGTAACGTGACCGGTGCAATCGTCAACGTTGACGAGTACAAAATTCACGAGAATCATGATGGTTCGGTTGATCGAACGAAAACGGATTTATACTTGCATCTCGTAAATCGACGCGATAATTCGATCTTAGAGGTGTCTGAAGTATTAGAATTGGTTGATCGAAATATCGAAAAATTGGACAATCTTTTTAAAGAATTCAACGTGTTGGATACACAGCCAGCTCAATCTCAGCCAATTGTTCAATACGAACAAGCTGGTACAACGTTCTGGCTTTTAACATTAACTTTGTTTCTCGGGGCTCTTCTCATTTTGTGTATCGCTTTGTGTCTTTCTCAAAGAGCATCTTTTCAAAGGCAGCTTAAAGCAGCGAATGCATCATCATTTGGTACAAATTATTTCATACGTTTATCATTTATATTTCTATACATTTGCTCTTTAATATCGATCAATCGTTATTTTTATAAAAAAAAAAAATTTAATCAATGACTAATAATCCTTTAAAGGTACATCGGATTCAGAATTTATTCGAGGTCCAGGACGTGTTCCTAATACGAACAAACACAGTATGGAAGGTTCTAATCCAATTTGGATGCACGCATATGAAAACGAATGGTTTAAGAGCGACGAATCTTATAGCCATACGTCAGAAAGAGATTCTTTGGACGAAAATGCTCTTAATAATGAAGAGATGATGAATGAAGTTAATACCGAACAAAGAACAGAAGATAAGCCTTATTATATCGAGCCAAGGGTATCCTCAGTTTCTAGGTAAGAAATTTTTATTTTTTTATTTTTTAATTCGTTCGAATATTATTCTTACGTGAAATAATGAATTAAATAATTTATTAAAAACATACATGTCTCTCTATATTTTACATTTCTTTCCTTTTAGCTCGGAAACCGTAACAGAGGCTACGACTGACTTCAATCGAAAATCACCCTTGTTCCTAGGGTCGATGACAACCGTTAACCCTCTCGGAAAAAAAATTGAAACGACAGAGCTTTAAGCGATATTAAGTTCGTTCGTATTGATCGGGAGAAATGGAATTTGTAAGAACTGTAGAACATCTATCCGATACCAGTTGCCTACGTACAAATGAAAAAAAAAAAAAAAACAGATTTGACTATATTAAATCACTGCTGACATAACTATACTTTTATGTAAATACCAAAGTACATTAGAATAAATGATAGATAGGTATCTAGATAATTTATTTATATAAGTTAACGTGTACTCGAAATATATGAACACTTATTTATTGTCGAAATAATTTATTTAATCTCATATATTCATCTAATGTCGTTTGATTCGAGATAGAAACGTAGAATTAAATAATTCACGTATATTTATGAAAATTAAAATTTTAACATTGACATTATCAGAAACTCAAGTGTTACTTAATGGAACGATTCGAGCAATGATTAACATAAAGAACACCGAGTATGCGAAGGCCGAACTTTTGTACTTTAAATATCTTTGTAACTTTAACGGTGACGAATAAAAGAAAGTACAAGCAATCAATAATTTCTTTTCATTTGGTTCCCTACGAATTTTCTCCGGACATTTCGAATTTATTACTAAAATACAACGAATAGTCGAAATATCCTTGACGTGCAGATAATATCAGACCGCGAAAAGGTTTCGGACAAAGAAGGAATTCATTATTTAAATGCAAATCTAACGTACGTTCTTAGTACTTAGAACTTACGTACCGCTGACCTCGATGGGTCAGTCACACTCCTGAGACCCTTTCGCCCTTACGTAGTTTTCAGTCTGTTGGCTAATACGAGAATTTCCTACTTAACATTTACTTACGCTCACTTCGCACGCTATCTCACAATTAACCCCAACCGAGACTGAATTTTAATTTCACAACGTTGGGAAAACCGGAGATGAGATTGATAAAAGGTCAAGTACTCTGTAGTTTTTAATTACTTATTATATTCGCATTGATCGTATTACTAAGTATCTTGAAAATATGAAATCACAGTAAAGTTATACGATGATCGACCTGATTGTCGAAACCATCGTGTATTTCATCTTTTTAACAAATCTTTTAACGAAATGAATTCGTATCATTATCGTAAGACAATATTGTTTTTTCTCTACGAACATTGGCTTGTCAAAAAAAAAAAAAAAAAAGATAAAGAAAAGGAAAGAAAAGTAATTACTTTTCAATCGTTTCTACGTACATCGCAATCTTGCCTAGTCACCATTTCGATTTCCTCGAGTCAATAATGGACTTGGATGACAATCGAGAATAAAAAGAATTTCGTAGACGATTCGAGGTTAACGCACAGTGGTCGAACCGGCAGACTTTAAGTCGTGGTAGTCCAGGTAACCGCCGGCTATTCTCTTATCGTCTTCCTGAACGTCAGCTTCGCGTGCAGTCTTATGCTAATCCAACCGAGTATATAAGCTACTATTGGTCAGTGCTTGACTTCATCCCCTCGAGTATCCCCACCCTTCGAACTTTCCCAGACCGACTCAACCTACCAACATAGTAGCCTCGTGTCGGTTCACCCTCGCTCTTCAGTGGCGTACTAAATCCGATCGTCGTTATCGTCGAGATGAAATTTAACGCTCGCAAATTTTTAACGATTATCTTCAGATTATTCTTCTATCGCAGGACTAACTCATTGGAACGAATTTCTTTTTCTTTTTTTACTTTGACCTGAATATTTTACTGATTAATTGTCCTCTTAATGATTCGGCATCACGAATGAAACGTTTCTTTCTTCACGTTTCTTCTTTATCTTATTTTATCATAACGTAGATCGATCATTTGATATAAATATGTGATTTAGCATGAAACGCGGTTAACATCGACGTAACTAGAACTTGTATACACTTAACTTTGATATAAACCATAAAGTTGATCATAATTCAAAAAGACATACGGTTGACATTTATAGTTGTTATCTACCACAAGTTTGCTCCCTTATAAGCATACATAACCTTTCACAAAGCCCATTATTATCTGTACAATATCTGCAGTTCATTCACCCAGGGTGACACCGTATAAAGAGCCGATACTGCGTAAAGTCCTATGACACCTGCAAGGATGCATTTGTTTTACGCGTGATTTGCATGCGCCAGTCTTTTGCGTATATCGTTCACTCGTCACGCAATAGCGGATCACTTTGGCGGCCTCATTCCGTCGGATGCCGAACCGGCCAAATATTTTTTTTCTTCTCTAAAAAATTAATCAATTAATTAATTAAATCAAAATCAAATTTTATTTACGTCGACAACGAATACTATTGGCCAAATATTCATTCTCTTCGATGTTTCACGTTTAGTAATTATTTTTTTTTTTTTTATTTAAAAATTCTATTATTCACTTTCATTATAATATTGAAATTGTAACTGATTCCTGTGAATTTAAAAAAATATTTATATTTCGAAAAAAATATGTCCCAAGTGACGAAAAGCTTTGCGATAACCTAATAGTTTTTAATTTACTTATAATTATGTTTCGATTCATTACTACTATGCAATAGTCCGAGTTCGATATTCAATAGTAGCCGACGAAAAAGAATAAACAAACTCTTTAACGACTTCTTTGCAAACGAATCACATCACCCTCCATTAACGAACCCTCCCGATTAGGACCCTGACTTATTGAGTTCTGACTCATTGTATCAGAACAATGGTGGTTGCTTGTCTTATAATATTTATTATAGACCGAATAGTTATAAATAAATATTAATTACTATTTTAGACAATAAAATTCTTTCACGTTATCATAAACAGAAACGAGACATAAGATATATATATATATATATATATATATATATATATATATATATATAAAATTATAATGACTATTTTAAATACAAATTTCAATATATTTTCTCTGAACGAATTTGAGAGAAAAACAAATATGTTTTTAAAATATACATATTATTAAATAATTATTACACTTTCGAACGCTTACAAAAAAAAAAAAGATATCAACTCGTTAAAGAGATCGTAATAAAGGAATACTAAAAGGGCACATAAATAGAATGTAGGTCAACGACGATTCGTATAGAACACATACGAGAATACCTTCACTATAGGGTTGCCATAAAATCTCCTATCGAGGATCGGTCATCATCCAGTATAGGGGTGGTTGTACCCTCGAGTGGCTTACCGAGTTTCTTTTGGTGGGGAGGACTTGTTCGCAACACGACGTACACGTGACGACGATCGGCCTGTCGGCGTCGGCGTCGAAGGGGTTAAGCGACAAGACTAGCCACCCCTACGAAAGCTTTCCACATGTACACCGTTCGTGGCCACGTGAGGTGTGTTTCTTGCGCGATCCTCGAAAATGTCCGCCCTCGATCACGGTTGAAAAAGCTTACGCGCCAAAACGATCGTACGAAAAGTATTGAGTGACCGATTCGTTTCGGATATGAATTATTTTTAGTGAATCGATGGGAATGAGTTTTCTATTTTAAAGAATAAGTGAGAAAGAAAAAGAGAGAGAAATAGAGAGAGAGAGAGAGAGAGAGAGAGAGAGAGAGATTAGATAAAAAGTGGATAAATTTTCGAATACGTAAAACATGCGCTGTTCGTGGACTCTGACATCCTGAATGATATTATTATCAGGTGAGGATTTTATTTCTTTTTTGTTTTCATGTTTTTCTACAATACATCTTTAACATAAATTTTTTATACGTAATTTAAGATCAAACTTTTCCTGATACTTGTACGTATCCCAAGAAAATAGATACGAAAATTAAATAAAATTGCAATATAGTTGAATAATAAATTATTCACAGGAATTTCATTGACACGTGCAAGTGTGATTCAGTTACGATTCTAATCTGTAACATAATATTTGATAGGATTTATAAAATTATGAATATTACTTTTTATTCGACGAGCCGATTTTCTCGTCATTTTGCGATTAAAACGAAAAATATTTTACACTATGTCCATCGATTAAATTGTTTCCTATTATTCTTAATTTTATTTCAACGATTAGAAACACGCTTCTTGGTACATCGACAGGCCGATACCGAGGCTACATCCATCACGAGCTGAGATATTTGATCGCCCCACATTTTGCTACGCGACGGCTGTTGACTTTTTAATAATTGCATTCAACGTTATCAAATCTTTACTCTTTTGGTATTTAATCAAAATGAAAGTTCTAACTTTTAATTTTTACCAACGACATTATCATCGATGTTTATAAACGACAATAATTAAAGTTTTGCGTTATCGTTTAAACTGTTTTCTATAAACCTCTTAAAAAATTAAACAAAATTATCTTCTTAACTGATGAATCCTTGCTCAACAAGTTTAGAGGAACGCTATAGTCATGTTTAAAGAGGCTTACAAACCAGTCACGTTCTCACGTTGATTAATAATACATAATCATAGATGCATAGTAGTAGTAGATACAACGTGCATTATATTACTAATGAATATTTATGTATCGACTCAACCGCTATGTAGTATATAAACCATCGTAAAAGAAAAAGAAGAAGAAGAAGAAAAAAAAGGAAACTATTATCGATCCGAGTCTACTGGACACTGACCGGCAAAAGCCCATTGGAAGTATTATATTATACATGTTATTCGATCGAAACTTCCGGTTAAAGCTTATTGTTAGCGATTTTGATTATTCGTGTAAAATATAATAATTTGATCGTAGTCGCGATCGGGAATCGAACGTTTTCTTAACTTATAAATTTTGACGATTATCACCAATTCGTTTTGTTGAACTTAATTTTATCATTTAGAAAATGTATTAAAATACGTATATCTTAATACATAAATTAACATGAATTAATAATGATCATGAGAAACAAAAAATACATACCACGAACTTCCTACAAAGTAACTTACATCAAATATATACTCGAAATATTTTATATATCTTATAATGTATGTACAACGAATGTTGTGTCCGATAGGAACGGTCGATGACCCACATTTGAATTTTTACCGTAAACGATTACATCTACGTACACTTTATTATTCTACATATATATATGTAATTATCCATGAAGAAAGCAATATATACGTAGATGACTTTATTGTCATTCATAAAACTGCTTATACAGTGCTACGTATAGATCTTGCAAGATGTGATGATATAGCTTGCTTTAAGAATAGGTGTTTAAGTGACAAGCAATTTTAACAAGTAACCTGTGTAAAGCAAGCCATAAATCTTTTCTTGAATTTAACATGAAACGATTAACATCATCGATCTTTATAAGCAAATAATAATAATCTATTTCTAAATCGATTCTTTTGATGAAATGAAAAAAAGTTTTAGTAATAAAGAAATAAAATGACAATAATGAATGAAACTGCGTCAGGTGCAACATCGTAAAGATGTACATAACGATAACTTACGACCTCATTTGACAAAATCGATAATCACATCGTTATCAACGAGAATCATCCAACAAATTCAATGTGTTAGTAATTTCCTTAAACATGCCTAATATATATTCATCGTTTTGTATTCAATAAACCGATTTCCAAAAAGGCATTGATAGATACCTTATATTAAAACGAGACAAAAAGAAGAAGAAGAGTTTCCTTTCGAAGCTATAATTTTTTTATTTTCACATAATCTTCCATCGACATTTTGTGAGAAGGTATCAATTATAGATATTGCGTATAAGTAATCGTTTCGTTCGATCGTCCAACGATCGATATATTTCGTCGAGAGTGTATAGGTATTCTCGGAAATTGGACGATAGAATGAATCGTCAAAAATGTATACTTTCATAAATTTTTTCTTTATTTACTTTGAAAAAAAAACCCATTGAACACAATATTCGTTATTTTATTCGTAATAATTATCCTCGTCGTTATCGAAAGTATTCATAAGCGTACACGATTTTATAATTGAAAAGATTCAAGGAACGGTATCGAGATACTTTCACTTAAATGCACGATCGGCAAATTAAAGGTTTCTCGAAAAGTGAAAACCATCATGGATCGCCCTATCACGCATCCAAGCAACGGGTGAAGACCAAGTAACTCGTGTAAATAATTAGTGCATTCGATAAAGTGGAACGACTGTCGGACGGTCGAAAGACTTTCCGAATGTTTCCCGATTCTTTCAATATTTAAAGAAGAAACAGGAAGTTCAACGTAACGAGCTATCGATTTTTACGTTAAACCACTTGTCGTACATAGCGAGAAAACGTATTAAACGTCCGAATGATAATGTCCACGTATCCATTGTAATATTGAAGTAATCGAGATTATTGATAGATCGACAATATCTCGATGAAACTTATTGCTATGACTTTTTATTTTTGTTTAACTTCTTTTCTCTTCTTTTTTTTTTTTCTTTTCTTTTGTAGAATGCCCCTTGTAGGAGCATGGTTGAAAATATGGATTTATTTGGGTTTCATCTTTGGATGGACAATAGGTGCACGACCACGATTTGATACTTCCACGGATATGGGATTGGTTTTGATACCAGCTGACGCGGAAGTCGATTCGGTTATATTTCGATTACGAGCTACCGATCAGGATGCAGATTTTCCTCTTATCTTTGAAATCACTGGTAACTTATTAGTTTCTTTGTAGTATGATCTTGATCTTATCGTCTAAAGAACGATTAAAAGTTAAAAGATTCTATTGAACATAATCTTTTCGTATCTTGCTTATGTCCACTAATCATATACTGCAAAATTACTAAGGAAAGAAAAGAAAAGTATCTTGGTAACTCCTCTTTCATGACATATAGCAACAATTACACCAGTTGTGAGAATCGACAATCTGCCTTGTACGCTCTATAATAAAGTGTGCCAGGCTAATGTAATTCTAACGAAGCGTCTAATGCCTGGTCGTCTTCACGACTTCGCTGTGAGGGTTAAAGACTCGAAGGGTGACTCGAACTCGATGCAAGCGACCATTTCTGTCACGAATGCTACCACTCAACGCGATAAAATATTCCCGCACATTCCTTCTCTGATAATGGTACCCGAGGTAAGAGTTAATTGTCTTTACAAATAGCAATGAATATTACATCGACTATTAATTATATACATTTTATTATTTCAATCCTATCGTATAATATCTAACTCTAATTACACATTTCTACGTATTTCTTTCTTTGTCACTGTGATTAAAAAAAAAAAAAAATCATAAAATTATCAACAATTTCTCGATAATAAATTTATTGTCAATAAATAAATTATTGCCGATTATGATTTTTTTTTTTTTTTTTTAAGGACACTAAACCTGGTAAGGAATTGGATTATTTACTCGTTCGAGCAAACTCCTGGAGTGGTAAGCCGGTTTACATCGAATTATGGGTAAGTCCAATCAATATTTTCTTTTCTTTCCTTTTTTTTTTAACAATTTTTAATTCGTGGATAAGGAGCAACGATAAAAGTAAAAAATTTTGTTCTTAACATTTTCGTAGCAACCGAAAGAATTGTTTACGATCAGACAACGACAAACACCATCGCAAACTCGTGGAGTTATAACGTTGATCGGTGAATTGGATTTCGAGACTCAATCCATGTATACTCTCACAATGTACGCTACGGTGGGTTTACTCAGGCACTTATTTTCGATACAATTATTTCAAATCTAAGTAATTCCATTACTTAGGATCCTTATACAGAACCTGGAAAGGATACTAGAAATATCGCTGGTTTGAACGTCGTTGTCATAGTTCAAGACGTGCAAGATGTACCACCAATTTTCACTTTGGCACCACCTTTAACGAGGCTCAACAATTCCATACAACCTGTAAGATTTTCTATCATATTACTTTTACAATGTATCCTCAAATTAATAATTAGATGCAATTGGATTATATATGTGTACCATTATTTTTTTAAGTGGTGTATAATCGAACTTTTAATTGAAGAAAAATTCAGTCAAGTCAAAGCTTGTTCTATAATACAAGATTAGTATCTATTTTTTATCATAAAAAAATTGATACAGACCACTTTTAGAAATGATGGGGGATAGTATATTTGTTGAGAAATAAAATTCGATTTACAAGTTGTTGCACCCTTTCGTGAGTCGATTCGTTCATCATTTCTACGTACCAAAAAAAAAAAAAAAAAATATTTGTATCATTCTTAGGGGGATATAATATTACGAGTTCATGCGGAAGATGGAGATAAGGGCGTTCCTCGAGAAATCGTATACGGTCTCGTGTCAGAGGGCAATCCTTTCACGCCATTTTTTAATATATCAGAAACGACGGGTGAGTAAACGTAAATACGAGTTTCTTATTTTACAAAAATCGTTTTAAATGTATAGAGAGGAGAAGGTAAAAGTAAATTCATATACTTTCCAATAACCTAATTTCGGTCCATTTCTATACTAACATTATCTTAATTATGATTTGTCTTACTTCTACTTGCCATTTTCTACTTGCCATTTTTACCGCTTATTTCATCACACAAGTTCGATTTCGTGAAAGAAGAAATTGAGATCTCATCTTACGATAATACGTTACAACAAAGATTGCCATGAGTTAAGATTGATTTCTACGATAAAGTTCGAAATTTCTTTCTTTGCAAAAGTAAAAAAAAAAAAAAAAAAAGAAAGAAAGAAAGAAAGGAAAAGAAAAATAAGGAGAAAAACTTAGACGGTTCTTTTTAAAAGTACCCAATAAAAATGTACATTGTCACTTAGGAAATGAACTTACGACCGTAAGAAGTCACTTCGAAAGATCGATATTGTTAAACGCAAATCTACTTTACGTCTTGGTCATTTTTGTTTGGAAATTCCGAATGACGTATTTAATTTATGTCCGACACACACTACTGACCCGGTTTCCCTGAAAACCTTTCGACAATGACTAAAGACGGAAATTAATTCTTCACCAGATCGACGATGTTTCTTCATTTCTTTTTTCCCTTTTTTTTTTTCTTTTTTTTATCTTTCCACTATCCGTTGTTATCTTTCCGACAATGATTCATCGCTTTTCATGTATAAGGCGAATCGGAAAGAGAAAAGAAAATTACGCGCGTAATTTCGCGGTGATAGATAAAACGGATCGATACTCGCCGACATCGAGAGTATATTTGCTTTTAAGGTAAGAGAACGAAATATATTCTCTTATATCGAACTATATTTTCAAATGAAATGTTTATTTAGCAGGAATAAAAAAGAAAAGATATGACGAAAAGTATCGCGAATAAAAAGTCGAAGGAATAATTAAACGAATCTGATGTAACAAATATACGAAAAAAAAAATAATAATAATAATAATAATAATAATAATTTGAGGAAATTAACGCATTAAATGAAATCGAGGGTGCGTATTGGCATTATGAACGGGGAAAATATAGTTGACGTTACGAGTTTATGCTCGAGACCTTTAATTAACCTTTTACTTTCCCTCGTCGTATTTAAAAAAAAAAAAAAAAGAAAAGAAAAGAAAAGAAAGATAAAAAAAACACGGGTTACCAGATAAATTCGAAAGGGTACCTTCTTATCCCGAGGTCATCGAGGCACTTGGATTTTTCGTCGAATGACCGATGGCGCGAATGAGTCATACTCGAGGTAAGAAGGTAACGAAAAGAAATGACCACAACGATTCTGGCCAGTTTTACAAGCGAAAGTATCGATCGTAAGAAGGGTCACTCTCTGCTTTTCAAACCACGATGCTTATCTTTTCGTAACAAAGAACATGCGATATAGTACATATACATATACATATATAGCATACATATGTATGTATTATAACGCGTACGTACGTACATAGAACGTTAACAATTTCTTGCCTCGATTTAGTTCGTTGTTGCCGTTGCCCTAGCCGTTATCGTTGCCTTACGTTTAAAGCCACGCGTCTTTGTTTTCTACCCCCTTTTACGTACTTAACTTCGAGTACGACACAACTATGGGACACGCATTGAAACGAAAATTACTCTTACTGCGTTACGGCTTTCATGCTGTGAAATAAAATAAATTGCTACGTTAAAAATTGCACGTTAATTATACGAGAGGTAATAACACGATCTATATTTATAAATTTACATTCGATATTAAATTGAAACAATAGGAAATTACGATCATTCATTATGCATTAAAAGTTTACATATCATATCTAGTTATTATTTTATTACAATATCTTTCATTAGTTATTATTTGGTTAAACTTATAAAACTTCAATACGGGTAACATGAATGTAATTGTATAGGCATCGTTTTCCTGAAAATGTTCTTTAGTTCTTAGCTATAGTCGTTCCGATTTATACAACGAATGAATGCTATGATTATATTAAAAACGGACCATACCTACGTACAAATATAGAACATCTTGACGATAGCTTATAATTAACCTATAAAAAGATTAAAAAAAAAAAAAGAAGAAAAAAGAAAAAAGAAATCGTTCCATTAATAATGAACTTCCTCTTTCAGGTGAAATCGTTCTGGCCAGACCATTGGAGGAACTCACGCAAATCACTCACGTCGGTGCACCTGTCGTACTTAGCGTCGTCGCGGAAGAAATTAGAAGGACCCGGGAAGAACCACCTGCACAGGCAACCGTCGTTGAAGTTGGACTCTTGCTTGGAGAACCTGGAAATAGTCCGCCCTATTTCGAAAGTGACACGTCAGTATTTCAAACATTAAACTATCGCACTAATAACTCATGTCTTTATTTAGTGAGACAAAATTTTTTATATATTTGGAAAACAAATATATATATATATATATATATATTTATGTATATATGTTCAATTTTATTAATTAGATGCTGACCAATATTTTAAATACATATATTCACGATATTATCGTTCGCAGTTATGTTACGGTGATAGATGAAAATCTAGAACCAGGAACAATGATTACTTTTGGCGATCAATATTCGACAAAAGTGCGGGACGAAGATATCGGTAAAGCTGGCGTTTTTGCGCTCAAATTAGAAAATAATAATGGCACTTTCGAAATTAATCCTACCGTTGCTGAACGTACCGCGGATTTCATTATTACGGTTCGAGATAATGCATTCATCGATTATGAAAAGTATAAGAGCTTGATCTTCAAGGTAAATATAATACTTTCAACGTTTATTTCATTTATAATAGTGATTGGATATTGTTAATATATATATTTGTATATATTATATATTGAATATTGTTAAATATATATTTATATCCTATCTGATGAATTTGTATTCCAGATTGTCGCTCAGGAGATTGGCCCAGCTACGAATTTATCTACATCCGTACCGGTTACGATTTATCTAAGAGATATCAATGATAATCCACCGGTTTTCGAACAGGATTCTTACGAAGTGACATTATCGGAAAATGTTACGGCCGGTACACGTGTCGTGCAGGTAAAAAAAAAAAAATAAGAAATAAAAGAAAATTAATTACAGATAAAAACGAGGAAATGACGACGAATGAATTAAAAGTAGAATTTTCGTTTGGAAAGGTACACGCTACCGACAAAGACACAGGAGATTTCGGTAGTATACAGTACACTCGGATAATCGGTCAAGGTAGCGAAGCATTCACAATAGATTCCGATAGAGGATTAATAACGGTAGCGATGGGATCGTCTTTGGATCGAGAGATTGCATCTAGATTGGAATTATCGGTCGAAGCACGAGATGAAAATGGCAAGGGCAATCGAGGTGTCGTACCTTTGATAATCAATCTGATCGATGTTAACGATAACGTACCGATATTCGAGAAAAGTATTTACATGTTCTTTTTAAATTCCGATTTGACTAATTTCACATCATCGGCCATGATCAAGGTAATTTAATTATATATCATTTAATTTTATTTTTCTTAATCAAATAGAAAACAAATATCTCCATTGATCGTGTCATACATAGTTAATATAAATACATTAATATAATTATATAATTTATATAAATATAATTAATAACTAATATAAATAAGTATAAATTTGAACAAATTTGAATAACGAAAAAATTCAAAACGCGTAATCATATTTTTACAGGCTACAGACGCGGATGCTGAACCACCGAACAACGTGATAAGGTACGAGATCATTCACGGAAACTACGAGAATAAATTCTATTTAAACGAAATCACCGGTGAATTGATTTTACGATCGCCCATAACAAAAGTTAGAAGAAAGAAACAAAGTACTGCGGAGAGATTGGGTAGCAAATCACGAAAGGAATTACATACAGACGATAATACGAAAGAATCGATGTTAAAAGGGACAACGACAACGGCGACTAATCTTGGAGTATCAAAACCATCCAATAGGAGTGAATTATTAAGACAAATTCAAGAATCTGTCAAAAATCGAATAAAACGAGAGGACGACGACGCTCTGTATACTTTAACAGCCAGAGCATACGATCTTGGTAATTGTTAAACGTACATGAATATTTTCACGATAAGATATAAGAGATATTATTTTTCTTTTTTTAAATGTTTTCCTTCTTCCATTTTTTTTTTTTTTTTTTTTTTTTTTTTTTTTAATATATCGAACAATCTCATAGGTGTACCACACTTGTCGAGTTTAACGCAAATAAAAATAATGAGTGGTAGTGTAGCAGAGGATCGTATCGTTACGTTCGTTTTACCAGAAGAACATCCAGATCCAGTGAAGACCGCAAAAACATTAGCTACGATCACTGGTGCAAAAGTAATCGTTCAAGACATACGTCCTTACGTGACAACCAATGACACATCTAATACATCGAGCGATGCAAAAAAGTCAGTCCGATAGCCGTATCAAATATTTATGAGGAAATATCGTTCTATCGATAATCGATCGATCACTCGAATGATTTCAGGAGCATTGTCGTAGCCCGAGTAGAAAAAAGTACTTCCTTCGTGGACATAGAAAAAATTCGAGAAACTTTAGCGGCCAATGGAGTTGGTATAATAAATGCTTCGATAATGATGCCTGACTCTACTGGAAAAACAACGATAACTAATATCACCAATACTGTTACCAACGTGCAAAACGAAGACGTTATAGTGAGTATATGGTGTTGTATATTGTGTTTTTGGTGTGATATATCTATTGTTTGATTCAATATTATTTGTTAGATTTAATATTATTAATTTCTATTATTATTATTATTATTATTATTATTATTATTATTATTATTATTATTATTATTACTACAAAGATTTATTTCTACTGTATCTGTACGTCAGTATGATGAACTCTTAAATTCTTGTACGTGGATTTCATATTTCCGAGAAATAAGAAGGCAGGATTATGTTTCAGACGGTCTACAAAGCTGAAAATAAAATACTTTTTTGGTTGCTCATTATTCTGGGCTTATTGATGCTCCTTGCTATCGCTGCTTTGATCATTTGCTGCATTTGTCCTGGCTGTCCTTTTTACATGGCACCTAGAAAACGTCGAATACAATCGTTGGAAACTTTAATCGTCCGATCGGACGGAAGACCAAAGAGACATCTTCATCGAAAGCAACCGACGATCGTTCATGGTAACTAAATCGGAAGACATCCATCTGCACGAGTTCGTGAACTTTTCACAAGTTCACTTTAATTTATCTATTAAGACTTAAAATTATATATTAATATATATAAATATATATATATATATATATATAGTATATATGTTCTATAACGATCGAGTGTGTTTGAATAATTATACTGCCATATACATGCATACATAAATAAGTTAGCATTTTATAAATACGTAAGATTAATAACGATTTATTTCGCATAAAGGTTACTGATTTTACCCGTACGATCAATTTTATATATCTCTATCGTGTTTATATCAAATTTTGTAATATCACGATCAACGATTTGCAATGTGTATACGACGTTATTTTCGATCGATCGAAATAGATATATTACAGTAACATCATAGGGATTACTTTTATATATTCTTAATTTTTTATATATATTTTATATAATGTCAAACCACAGATAATCTTTATACATAATAAAATTGATAATTTGGATATAAGAAAGGGAGCTCATATCTAAGGTTATATGTTTCTAGTAACCAATAACCAGGAAAGGAAGCAAGCGTGGAGTGCCGATCCAACCCGAAGAAACTGGCAATTCAATCGACGAAACGTGAAAAATTGTGGCCTATCTTCTCTACCGGGTGACGTAGCATATATTTCGACGTGTGCGAACGAAGGACGAATGAACGTGGTGGAGTCCTCGAGACAACGAGACGATATGATTTACGATAATTCCAGAAGAATCACTGATCAGGATCGAATGTACGTTGAGGATATCGAGAGTATAAAAATGCGAGATTATCAAATGGACGATGGCGTTGATTCGTTACAACGCAATGATAACGAACGTAGCTCTGATCATCCTCGACAGAGTTATAGATATGAGCACGAGCACGAGCAAGATGTAAACGATGATAGAACGATCAGGGAACAGCATTTTTATCGCGAGGGAAACGCCGAGATTTTGCGATTGGTGACAAGAGGAGGGGAAGCCGAGGACAACGTTATTCAACATCATGGTACGACCGTGATCGTAGACGGTAAGGATATTCTCTTGAAAAGATTCATGGAAGATCAAAATATGAGACAAGAGGCATCGATACAGGATATCGATGGTACGAGAAGTATAGAATCGACCCAAAGAATTCGAGATACGACTCATCAGCAACCAGAGATTATACTTATACCACAAACTTTGAACATCGCTCATGGTCAGCACGTAGATGAAAGTGGTCCAGGTGTTCAGAGATTACTTATCGATCGTATCGATTACGAGGACACACCTAAAGAAAAAGTTACTCATATTTCTGACAATGTACAACCTATCAGGCAAGAATCTACGATCGTTGGTGTTGGTGATGTTGGTGTTGGTGTTGGTGTCGGTGGTGGCGGTGGTGGTGCTGGTGTTGGTGGTGGTGGTGGTGGTGGTGGTGGTGGTGGTGGTGGTGGTGGTGCTTCTGAAAGTACAGAGAGACCAACGATATTAAACAAAGATAACGTACAATCCGTTAACGTTCAATCTTACTCGTTTCATGATATGGAGCTGGCACGGCAAAATGCTTTGCTGACTAGACTTTTATTGGAACGCGAAACCAGAGCTAGTGGTCCTGCCATGATGGATTCTACGAGTTACTTGGAGACTCAAAGTTTACCTGGACAAGTAGCTATCGCAACTCAAACCGATAGAACTGCTGCTACTCAAACTGAAAGACACGTGAGAAGTAGAAGCGACAATGATGAATCCGAGGACGAATCGAGGATAAGGAAAAAGATGAAAACTAAGAAGAGATACGAGAGTGACTCGAAAAGAACCAGAACTTTGTGGATGAAGTCACCGATAGAAGAAGAACGAAGTCCATGTTTTGATAAACGTTTAAGTATTCTTCGAAAGAAAGTTAAAGAGGTCAAGGATGGAAGGAAGATCTCAATAGAGCCTGAAGTTCTCCGTGAGATATCCGACTCTTTGGATGATAATGGTAGTTCTGGTAAAGGAGACGATAAAGAGGCAAAAACTTACGAACGATCGACGGAGGAGACGAGTATCAGATATGAAATATTAAACGAAGAGGACAATGGTAGTCCCTCGTCAATCGAAATGTCGAAAGGTAAATTTGATAAGGTTTTTGGCGAAAGGACGCATCATCATCGTGGCCGTGATGATCAAAAAACAGATGTCACCGAATCAACATCTTCTTCCGAGCTCAAAGAAAAAACTGAAAAGCATACGGAAAAGGAAATAACCAGTCCGAAGGAGGAAACGAAAAGGAGTCAAAAGAAAACGGAAGGTAAACCCACTTTTCGGATATTGGAAAGGGAGATTACAATGTTGACAAAAAAACTCAGCAAATTGGGCGAGAAAAAGACTCAGGAAAGTACGGGAAGCGGAAGTACGTTTCAGGAAAAAACTAGTACTACTACTACTACTACTACTAGTACGAAAAAAAGTTTGAAAAAAGACGTAGATCAAAAGATGTCCAAAAGAACGGATGATTCGAGCAAGCATCGAACCAAAACATCGACAGAGCAACCGACTCCAATCACGGCGAAAGCTACTGAACAAGGTATGAATCAACGAAAGGAAGGAAGTACGAGCAAACTGAGACACAAGTTAAAGTATCAGCAAGCTCACGTTACGAGTACAGGAAGTTCCGAAATAGAAGAGACTCGCGAAAAGTCGAGGAAAGGGAGTACAGAATCGAATCAAGAAAATTTTAAAGAAAAGCAACTATCCGCGATACATTCTAAAATCAAAAGACAATCTCACGTGGAGGATCAGAAAGAAAATCTCCCGTTAAAGGATCAGGAAAGTGAGAAACAAAAGGAATTTTCGAAAGAACATTCGAAGTCTGATTCGAAGTCTAGGAAATTGGATGAATCGATAAGCCTTTCTCAAAAAGAAAGTTTATCGGAGGAATTTAGTGCAAGTACTGGTTCCGATCGAATGGAAAGCAAAAAGGAGCTTGGTCCCCGTCGTTATTTCGATAAAAGAACAAGTACGAGCTCTTCTGATAATGTTTCAAGACAAACGGGTCAACGTAAATCGAGAAAGATGCGGGTACATCAACCTGGAAAAATCTCCGATACTTCGTTAAAGGATACCTCGGAAAAGGAGGATACTGAAAAACACAAAACGACTACGGACGATAGAAATGTTAAAAAGAAATCTAAATTGGTTAAAGTCCATACGGATGGCAAAAAGAAAGTATCCACGGTTAAGAGTGATTTAGAAAGTACAAAGGAGGATGATCGGGCGATATCGTTGAGAGAAGTATTGAAAGATTTCGTAGGTTTTAGACGAGTCAAGAAAGAGACGAGCGAGGAAGAAGGGTTTACCGATAATTTCGAGGATATACCGAAGGAAATCGTTAAATCTTCGCAGGAAAGTGATAAAATTACGATCGAAGAAAAAGTAACAAATAAATTAGAAACGAAGTCGCCAGAGGCATCGATAAAATTTGATAGCACGGATCATCGCGATATAGAAGAGAGAGAGAAAGTTGAAAGATCTACAAGTGATAAAGACCAAAGGATCGAGATCATTGATGTTCCATCGGGAAATATTGTTGAAGATACAAAGGGTGAAGTAAAAGAAGATAAAAAAGCATTCGAAATACGTGAAACCGATGAACGTTCCGTAGATAAAAATAAAACCGTAGAGGAGTTTATCGAGGAATTACAAAAAGAGATCTATAGATCTCGTATATCGGATAAAGAAAAAAGCGAGATTGCTATTACTCCGAGCGTCTCCCCGATCGATAAAATCTTATCGAAAACTACAATAATACCGAGTACGTCTACGGATATAATCCATGAAAAAGTATCTTCGCCAGATAAGGTTGATAAAATTGATTTCAAGGATGAAACAGAAGTAACAAAAAGGGAGGATGAAATAACTACGAGGAAAGATATCGAGAAATCTTACGATACGAAAAATAAGGACGATTCGTTCGTTAAAGATAGTAAAACAATTCCCGTGCTCGTGGATATTGAAAAGGAAAAAAGAACATCATTTGACCAATCTGCAAAGGTAGATAACGAAATCGCAACGAATTTAATTGAGATTACTGATAAGGATTCGCGAGTTAATTTATCAAAGGACAACGACGAAGTTAAAGAAACCGAAGATAAAGCAAGTTCTTCTAAATCTGTACGTGATGAAGATACGAGGAAAGACGAAACGAAGGATGTGAAAAAAGATAGAGTGGATGATACTTCGATAACAAAGAAAGATCCAGGCTCTGTTATGGACACGGCGAAAATGATCGAAACGGTTTTAGAAATAGCGAGTAAGCGCAGTTTACCGGAAGTAGTAAGTGACGCGGATAAAAAGTTCAAACTTGAGGAGACGGCTGTTGTAAAAAGTGAAAAGGATTACGCACATACGGAATCTCCTGAAATCGATAAGATCATGAAAAGTAACGGTAAGAGAGATTTGATTCTTGTTAGTGCGGAAGTGTATGCTGGGAAAATCGCTGAAGAAATTATGGACGACAGTCGAGGTACTGACAAAACTAAAGAGATTTTAATTACCCAACAAGATAAAGATAAGATCGATATATCTGTCTCCGAAGAAGATAAAAAAAGTTCTGTTGAAGAAAGTCAAACTGGAAGGTCACCGGTTAAAGACATTTCAAAATCTCTTGAAATGATGGATACAGAAATTACCGTCGACAATGATAAACCAATAAAAGATATTAAACAAAGTAGTATGAATGTGGAGGACGATGGTATCGAAAAATCTCAAATAAATAAAGAAGATACGATATTAACGAAGGAGAAAGTAGGAACGGTTTCGCAAAGCGATGAAATCGATACGAAAGGAGACGATAGTGACGAAGGAAAGCAAGAATTACAGACGACTTCGATCGAATTATCCAAAGACAAGGATGAAGGTATAAAAGACATAAAGTCGGAACCTTTAAAGGACGAAGCTACGGAAGATTTGACATCTACAAAAGACTTGGAAACATATGAAAAGCAAAAATTAGGAGAAATAAAAATCACAAGCTCGCCACCGAATAAACCGGAACTTCCAATATTATCAGACACGGAAGATCGATTAACCAGCCAAGAAGAAGGAATAGAAATGAAAATAATCGAAGAGTCGAAGGACACCATAAATGATACGAATCCGACTGATCCGATTAGAGTGGAAAAACCGTCGAAACCACCTTCGCCGACGAAAATGATAGAACCGTCGAGTCCTCAAGAGGAATCCAAGATACAAACTGATATGACGGATATCCGTAAAGAGAAAGAAAGTAGGCCATTTGGTGGTATTAGCCTGATCAAATCTGTAGAGGAATTAAAATTTGACGAGATAACTCAATCGCGGACAGAAGATAAGGATTTTTCTGAGAAAGTAACCACGGTCTTGTTGGAGGACAAAGGCAATCAAGGTAGCATAATTAAATTAGAGAAGGAAGAGGACCAAGGGGAAAAGGAAGATCCAAATAAACAGGATAAGTTCGTTCGTGAGAGCCCGGATGAGACGAGCTTACAACCCGGGGAGGAGTTTGCAAAAGAAGAACTTCTAAAGAGGACGGAGGAATACGAAAACGTAAGCCCTACAATTTTTACGAGCATTATCGATACCCCGGAAGATTCCGATGAGAGTGATTCATCCAGTGATATTTCTAGGAAAACAACACTGACAACGATACCGTACCAAACGCCACGACATCGCGCTAAGGACCTATCCGAAAAAGAAACCCTTCCGATGGAAATGACCGAAAGTGTATCAGCCGTTGAAGACACGGAATTGACGGATGAAAAGTTGAAAGACGAAAATGGCGAACATCATGTAATCGATGTAACTATGGACGTTATAAAAAAACTTCCTACTATATCACACGAGACAAAGGAGACCGGAAAAAACGGTTTAAGCGAAATAAGGATCGAGACAGATGAGAAATCTAAAGAGCCAATTTATACCGAAGACAGTTCACCTCTCGTACAAGAACCATCAGGTATAGTTATTGAAAACCAAGAAAAAAAATCTACTCCTCAAAAACCGAAGGATATAAAAGATTCGGATAATACGAAAACGACAATGGTAAAAGATGATTCGAAGAGGGAAAAGGACGATAAATCTGATGAGAGTAAGGACGAACAAGTGAAAAAATTAGAAAAGGATACAAAAGGTGGAAAGCAATATCCAGAACGGACGAAAGTCGTGGCTCGGAAAGAAAAGAAAAATGGAGCAGAGAGAGTAAGCGAAATTAAAAAGGATCCATCAGTGGGAAAAACGTTTCGTCAACCTAAACGTCGTCCTTCCAAGCCGACCGGAAGTCAAGCGGAGAAGAATTTGGAGAAAAATTCGGAGAAAAACTCGGAGAACGAAAAGGTAACGACGACGACGACAACGAGGAAGGCGGAGGTGGATAGATCGAAATCGAAAAAATTGTCGAGCAGTGGTGAAAAATCGTCGAGTCCACCAAAAACTGGCGACACCGAAGCAGGCAAGACTAGATCTAAATACATGGCTTGGTACACGAA
>OU426854.1:5902799-6052799 GCA_911387685.1 Dolichovespula media
CGGGACCACGGTGGATGCTGGGGATGGGAAGGGATGGGGAAGAGTGGAGGACGAAGGGGCCACCGAGAGAAACGGTAGAGAGTTGGTTCGATACTCCCGAAAAGTTGGTCCTCTTGGTTGTGCAGAAACTTTTATGTGAAAGAACTCGTCATGGTGTGTGTGTGTGTGTGTGTGTGTGTGTGTGTGTGTGCGCGCGTGCATGCGTGCGTGTGTGTGTGTATTACTCTGTTTATATACATAAACGATAATATATAATATAAACATACATAAACATACGAAGGTACGAAATTCTCAACGAATTCGTTCTCTTGCTAATACGTCGTTCACTTATCACTACGTCGTATTTTTAGCATAAAATGTTTATCAAACGTTGATAAAAAGAAAAAAAAAAGAAGAAGGAGAGAAAAACAGAGAGATTAAATAAATAAAATATTTCTACGATGAAAACGTTAATGATATTAACGAAAATCGTTTCTTATAGAAAGTAACATTAGTTTGTCCTATCGTTCGAGTTATACCTGTGAATAATTCTAATGTACAAATTTTCGAGATTATAATATAAATGTGAAACAAAAGGAAGAAGAAATCTCATAGTATAATTACATTTCGTTGATGAAACCGTCAGAAGATTCAATCTCTCATTTCCGTTCAATCCTCGTTATTCTGCAGCGATTATTATTAAGATAGTTCGCTGGAAATCGTTCAGTCTTCGTGCGAGCCGACGTTGATACTTCGACGGTAAGTCCTTTACTGGCAGTAAAGATTGACAACGCATTGTAAATTGACCTACGAGACAATAATAATACTTCGTTTACGTTCGGTCTTCATTGGAAAGAGTGCCATTAGATCATCGTATTTACATACAAAGACGATACGATCGATATTTTCGTCAACATTTTTTCTTAAATAATAACACATATACATGTATGTACCAACGTTGACGATTTGAATGAAACGAATGTACTAAGATGTATATAAATAAGTTTTTCTATCTAATTTGATACATGCATATATACATAGATAGATATTGATGTAAGATCACATTAAACTCACCTATATTTTAATACGAATTTTAATAATTCGTTAAAATTTCTTCTTTAAATGTCGTCAATTTCGGATACTTCAACGATGATACACTGGTCAGTTTCGAAGAAACTATGAAAACCATTTCTTTCCTTTTTCTTTCGCGTTACGTATCCGATATAAAAACAACATTGATAAGACGACAAAAGAAAGGCAATTTTATTAGAGGAAGGAGAAAAAAGAAACGAACAGCAGCAGGATCGTACCTTCTGGCTTCGTTCAATTCGAGTTTCAACGTTGCCAAGAGGAGGAAAGTTTTAGAAATGTCGCGAGTAGTCCGCAATGTTCTCGGACTAATACGTAGAGAGAAGAGAGAGAAAGAGAGAGAGAGAGAGAGAGAGAGAGAGAGAGAAAGAGAAAGAAAGAGAGAGAGAGAAGTTTGGTGCGGTGTCTTAGGAAGAACGTAATTGGATATAAAGTTTTGCGCCGATCTCCGTGAAAATGTATGAAACGATATTGGACTTCAAAGACGTCCAAGAAGTTTACTATCGAGATAGATAGATAGATAGATAGAAAGAGAGAGAGAGAGAGAGAGAGAGAGAGAGAGAGAGAGAGGATGAGACAGATACGTATTAAAAGTTTGTTCCGCGAACATTTAATTGGAAAGAACATTCGGTAGATACGTTGACCACGCCCTTTACCACTCCCTCTCACCTATCAACCAAGTAATTTGCATTTCAAATAACTGCGTTTAAATGATAGACCTTTTTGAGCATAATTATCTTTATACATAAATCACGATACCATCGACAAAGCAAGAAAGAGTGGGGAGAGAAAGAGAGAGAGAGAGAGAGAGAGAGAGAAAGAGAGAGAGAGACTATTATCGTATCTGAAGCATTATTTCTCGAATTACATGTGTTCTACATGATATTTCCAAGACTTGGAAGTTCCTGATGACAAGTTAGATAGGTATTCTTTATTAAAATACTCCCCCGGAAAGACGTGGATATTGCTTCACGTGAATTTGATATAACTCGATACCAGTTCTGGTTGCAGTTTCGAGAAGGAAAGAAGGATATAATTCTACTGATTGTTCCGTGTTAATTGTTTATTATTTGATCATAAATTTTCTATATAGGTATACAATAAATGTAACGTTTGAAAATGATTTACTCGTGCAAATAATAACGTAAATTAATAATGTTAATAATAATCTTTAGAAAAATGATAGGGATTATTAACTGAACGAATAGTAGTAACATCTAGTGGGTGGGAAAAAGAAAGTAGATAATTAGTTAGTGAAAAAAGTGATAAGAATGTCAATTATTATCGTTGTTTAATGTAAAAATGAATGTCATCGTTCACGTCGTTGTTGCAAGAGATAAGCTTATCAGAACTCGTCATGATCTCTCTTTCGCTCTCGATAGAAAATAGTGTAGGCGAACGAAGCATGACAGTTTGCATATACGTACATGATTTTCAAGTCGCTGATGTAACGTACGTAATTGTTCGAAGTATATGTATCCGGGGAATATGCGAAACAAGAGGCAAAGTCACGTTTGAGTACTCGAAGTGAATGGAATATTTTCCTCTCGAGTATTACATACTGCAAAGTGTTTATGTGTATATATATGTTATCTGTGTATATATATATATATATATATATATATATATATATATATATATCTGTATATATATTTATATCTGTATATATATTTATATATAAATATATATATATTAATATATATATATATATATATATATATATATATATATATAAATATAACATATGTGTATGTGTTTGTGTATGTGTGTAGAAAGAGAGAGAGAGAGAGAGAAAGAGAGAGTAATGTATTCTAACATATTTATTTTTTTAAATTTATTATAACATATCTGTCATTATCATCAACATTTCTTTTTTTTTTTTTTTATTCAACGATATGAACGATGAGTATGGAGAAAAGGGACGAATCGATAAAGCTCTTGGATCCTATCGTGCCATTTGAAAATTACATCGAACATTTAATAACATTACTGAAGTATCTTCGAATTTGGCGACAAGGGAATACATTCTCTATGTCAAAACTATTCGTACTAACCATCACTGTTGCAATATCTCTCTTCGCTAATTTTCTACTTATACTATGTGAGCTTTTAATGGTATCGGGTAACACCGATATCGAACGACTTTCGAATACTATCAATCCCGTCGGTCTGCACATGACCGGTTTCGTCAAATGGATTTATTGTATAAGCAAGAGTAAAGAAATTAGTAGGCTCGTTGCTGATTTAAATCGTTGTTACTTGCTTTCGAAGAGAATTGACATCAGTAAGAGAGGTAAAATAAAAAAAAAAAAAAAAGAAAAAGAAAAAGAACACGTAACAAAATAATAATTATATAGAAAATAAGAGGTTAAATAAATTATGAAAGAATTTTTTCAGGATGCGATTTTTCCAAAACGGAAATGGAAACTGTATACAAAAATTCAAGGATATGGCAATATTTGTGGACAACATTTTGCGTTTACGGGATACTTCATTGGTGTTTCAATGCACTTATTCAAAAATGTTACGGTCAAGTGAAAATGTTGGATACGAATGATAGTAATGCCAACATTGATTACAATACATTACCATACATAACATGGCAACCATGGAGTATCGGCACTGTCGAGGGTTATGGTTATTCATTTATTATTCAATTGATCGGTGCATTAACCTCGACTGTTGGTGCAGCTTGTTACGACAGCTTGCACATTTGTATTTTAATGATAATTTGTGGACAGTTACGATGCCTGTACTTATCATTGATTGAAATTGATACTATCGTCGGTGTGAGGTAAAAATTTATTATAATTAATTATGCCCAGATATATTATATAAGAATCCTTCATTGTTACGACATTAAAAACAGAAAGAAAAAGAATACCATTTTATTTGTAGAACAATCGAAGAACTCGAAATGAAATTACGTTGTTGCGTCGATCATCATACAGCTGTGTTAAAGTAGGTATATATAATTACAATAATATAATTAATATTTACGTTAATATAATTACGATAAGTAAAATTTATTTTTATAGAATATCGAAGGATCTGGAAACTTTTGGAAATTTACCAATGTTTGTACAGTGCTTAGAAAATATAATCATCATTTGTTTGTTATCCTTTGAAATGACGATCATAGAATTTAAGGTAGAGACATATATATATATATATATATTATAGTTATATTAATAATATTGTAATAAAATAAAATATTGTTTAATTTCTCTCTTTTTTTTTTTTAACGTCGAATATGATTTAATCAATAATATCACAATTATAGATGGACTCAGAATCAATGACGAAATTACTAAGTTTAATGGAATACTTTTCAGGATTGTCAGTGCAATTATACATCTTTTGTTTTTACTCCACCCGAATTTATTCATTGGTTGGTATTTATAAAAATTATCAAAATAGATACTATCCTTTCAAGTTGTCACGTCTCTTTAGAGTTTACAAATCTCCGATGCCGTTTATGCATGTGACTGGGAAATAACAATATACGATAAAATAAAAAGCACAAGAGAAGACAAGCAATTAAGAATGAAAGTGAAACATTTGATACTATTATTATCATTGCGTGCACAAAAGCCTATTATAATGACTGGCGGTCCGTTCTATGTATTATCCTTGGAAACTTTTAAATCAGTAAATAAATTCAATCATAATTTAATATCTATAATTTAGCAAAAAAAAAATATATATATATATATATATATATAAAGATTATACAATTATCCATGTTTTTTCTATCCTTTTCAGATAATGAGTTTTGCAGTTTCGAATGCGTTAATACTTCGACAATTATCCGGAAATTAATATCTAACTTTAATAATATGACTTTAATTTTTAATGAAAAAAGAAAAATATATATATATATACATATAAATATTGATAAATACGAATAAATTGCAATGTTACACACGGTGAACCGATCGACTATTGAAAAATATTTCCAAAGATAATGTTTCCCTCCCTTCGCCATTTTTACGCATAGTATTATATATAAATATGTATATGAATCCAGTGACGATCTAAGAATAACCTATTGAAATACATGCGCTCCTAATAAAAAGACGACAATCCGCAGATGACTCGCGCAGTTGGCGCGCATGTGAACACCGCTCGAATCCGAACACTCGCGACTTAAGAGGAACATGACATTAACTTTACACAATCAAAACGTTTCTTATCTCTCTTGCAGATTATATTTCCATGTATCGTGATATTAATAAATGCTATTTTTACATCCTTTGCCGATGTTCGCATCGATCGCAAAAATAAATTCGATGAAGAAAATCTTGCGAATGTTATCTCCAATACCATTACGAATTAATTTCAAAACGTAATAATTTGAATGAAAATCCAATCGACGTGCCAATTATGTCGTTCAATGAATATCAATAAACGCGCATGAACGATTAGTCTGTTTTCAATTAATAAAACCATATAAAAGTATGCATTTACGAATATTATAACAGCTCGAAAAAAATCCTAACTAATTATGCCATTCGTACGCATATATATTTGTTATTTGTTCTATGATCCTCAAATCGATCTTAAAAATAATAGTAAAACTATACTATTATATAGTATAATTAAAATGGTTTATATGTATACATACATGTACATATTTATATATATATATATATATATATATATATATATATATATATATAATAAACAATATATTTTTTTTATGCGTTCGATTCGTATTAAGTCCGTTCTACGAGACGCGTATGCGCATGAGGTTTATGGAGGCGCGCGTGACGATGACCTTGAGGAAGCAACGAGAAACGTGATAAAAGGAGTAGGGAGAAAGAGAGAGGATGTCATCCACCTACAACCGTATAAGAAGCCCGCGCTTATAACAGGAGCGCATACATATATTGGAAGTCTAAATATACCAACTTAAATGGATGCTCGCTCGTTACTACGGATACGCGTCTCGACGTTTAAATCCGCGATTGGACTCGTCTTGTGAGCATGTTCGACCTCCTTATCTCTCATGCAATTCCACTAAGTGGAAGTTGATATTAGAATGCACGTGGTCGTCCGTCCTTCCGGGAGTTTCATCGTCCGATACTATCGTTCTCTAACGTTTACCTTGAAAGTAGTATGTACTTTTACTCATCGTCAAATTTCGTAGCTAGGATCAAGAATACTCCGTATATGTCATTTATATTTGAATTATTATCATTCTTATCAACGCGACGTTTGTGAATTTTTCTTAGATAATAACTTTTTTTTTAACAATAATAATAATATATATGTATGTATATATGTATGTATGTATGTATGATGTATGTATGTATGTATACGTATTTATATTATTGTACGCAAAAATAATTATTTTATTTGAAAAACAAATTCAGTATTCAATAGTAATATTACTTACATGGTACGATCAATGGAGAAAGATGGAGGAAATGTGAGATATTCCTTATTGGAAAAAGATGAAATATCGTGGAATACGAAGAAGAGTACGTATTTTCCATTGAAGAATTATGAAAACCTGAATGGAGATATTTGAATGAGATAACAGAATAAAAAGACTCGATTCCGGGATTACTTTCTGAAGTATGATAGCCTGATCGTGTATCCCGGACTCGCGGAGTCCTTACGGCGACATTATGCTTTGGTCCAACACGTTCGTCGTCGTCGACGTCGACGTTGTGTTCACGACGAACGGACACCACCGTCGACGCGACACGGAAGCACGTTCACAAACGAATATTATTTTCTAATTCAAAGTTGAAGCCAAGGCAAGTCGATGGAGGGGTTTCTAGAATACGATCACGTACCGATACACGCGTATGTATCGTTGACACTCGCCAAGACTCCTCACCTGCCCATCAAAAGACGTAAAGTCATCCACATTGGCCAATCGGTTACTCGGCAAACATGCGAGCGAGGAAGTTAAACGGCTTGGTTTCCCTAACCCCTCTCTAACATAATGCATACATACACACACCTCTTTGATACGCTCTAGTAAGCTTCCTACTACCGAGAGTTCGAGAAACTCTATGTGTATATATGTATGTATGTGACGTACGTAATACAGTGACGATCGCAGCGCCACCACCACGCTCGCATGTTCTCTTCTTCGTTACTTGGCGAAATGTGGACGCCTTTCGAGAACTGTTTTTCTTGGCACCCTGAAGTGTAACCCGGGTGTAAACGAACGCTCGTTTCGAAGGCCAACGTAAAAGGGACATCGTAATTCGTACTCCTCCAGGAGATCGTACAGAAGTTCTCGGGTAAAGGAAAGAGGTTAGAAGAAACTATTCAGAGTTCAAGATCATGCAGGAACCTACCTTATCTTACTGAGCCGGTAAGGCAGTTAAGGCAGACCTTTTGATTTTCATCGAGTATTCTTGTTTTTTCTTTTTTAAATAATATATACGAAAATTCATACGATCACATTAGTAACACAAAAACGTTGTTGATTTAGAACACTGATCAGATTTATATCTTGAACGTTTAATCGCCTTCTTTTTCTTCTTCGTCGTCGCTTATTATCTTTCGAGTGGCTTTCGAATTTCCTTTTTTTTCCGTCACGCTCTCCTCTTCGTCACTATCGATTATTCGAGAGAACGTAGACTTGTTGCGAGTCGAAATTTCTTCCGGATTATCTTCCTCGTTGTCGGATACAAGAGTAATTTTGGATTTTTTCGAAGTTTCTACTTTGAACGGTTCGTCCAAATCTTCGTCGCTATCCAATAAACGTGGCCTCTTGCTTAATGGAGTTTCCGCGTCGGAAGTTTGACTTCGATTTCTCTTACCTTCGTCTGCTATAATAAGATAGCGTACGTCGTTTTTTTTTCCTTGAATTAATTATTAATTAAAACGAAAATAAAATGTCAAGCCTTTAAATACCTGGTTCGTTTGTCCTCCTTTCGATTTCTGTTTCAGATTCAGACGAATCCAAAAGCACTTTGTGGCGACCTTTCGAAACCTTTTTTACATTTTCTAAACATACAGAAAATATATACCATATAGAATTATCGATTTATCGTTCTATTAAATATTTTAGATTCAAGAACTTATATTCGGATTCAAGAATTTATAATTCAAGGGAAATGAAATATAACTGTACGATATTAATCTTGCTTATCGCTAAATAGTACTTCAACATCTATAGAATCCGACGACAATTTTCTTGAAATTGTGGATTTCCTTGTGTGTGTGTGTGTGTGTGTGTGTGTGTGTGTGTGTGTGTATGTGTATGTGCGAGCGCGCGTATAAAAAAGAAAAAGAAAAAGAGAAAGTTATCTTTAAAATCGGAAATCGTTAATAAGATTTACGAAATCGGTCGCTTGAGAGAGATTGCACCGTTAAGTCAGTCGGAAATAAAATAGATAAAGTTGAAGTTTTCTTTCCTTTTCTCTCTCTTTTTTTTTTTTTTCTTTACTACACAACCATAGACCGAAATCGAAATTGCACGAACGAATGAGTCTCGTAACATAAAACTGTATTAAAGAATGTCAGCCTTCTACTTCTGGCATTCTCAATAAACGGTTTCGTCCGTTGGTAAATCCCAAATAATCCAATAGCTTGGCGTCAGCAGTAACAGAGGGCAGGAAGGTACCATTTTCTCGTTTTCTTCTCGTAACGAAGGGCCAACAAATCTTTAGTACGTACCGATTTCTTCGAAATTACTCCCCGTTTCTTCTTCTTGATTCTCTTCGTTCTCCTTTTCAAATGGCTCGACGGTATCGTCGCCTATTTTCTCACGTTTATTCGACTTTTTGGATTTCTCTTTGTCCGATGGCGTTACGTCTGATTCTCGCGAGGTCGATGGTACGGGTTCTAAAAGGATTTTAACGAAACTGAAGAAAATCTGAATGGCATTAAATCTAGGTAGAATAAATCGTATAATTGAAACGTTACCTTTACTCGCGAAGAATCTTTTTACATTTTCGAATACGTCGCCGTCGTCACTTTCATCGGTAGAATCATTTTTATTATCGTCGATATTATTCGCGGATGGTTCGTCTTCTGAAACGAGGAAGAATGATATATATATATATATAAATGAAGAATAAAGTTCTGAAATCAATTACGAACGTCGTAACTCTTTATTAACATTATACTTACTTCGCGCCCATATTATACGGTCCATCGAATATACTTTTAACGATAGAAAATTTCATTCTACGAATATTCGGAGATAATTTCCGATTCAACGGACTCGTTAGATCTCTCGTTGGATCGATCAATTATAATTAAACGAAGAATTACCTTCGACGATGAATTTCCCTTCCAACGAATCGGCGATAAGTTCACAACGTTTTCGTATGGTAGAGGCGAGCATGTTCGACGGAATTCGCCAATAGATTTCCTGTTCGTCCGCCGGCGGTACTATGCCCATAGCCCGTAGTAATTTTTGAAAACTCTTCGAATCCATTGCATTTGAGGAATAATCTGTCAATGGTACCAAAGGGATTCCCTCTGAGCTTTCCTCGTCCCGATCTTCCAGAGCATCTTCTAAGGATTCCTTGATCCATTCCAGCGACTCTTTCATATCTGATTTATGACAAAACATTTTTAGGGATTTCTTATACACGAGACCCATTACGGGGAACAGGACTATTAAGTTTATCCTTCCATTTTCGTCGAATATTATTACGCGTTACCGTTTTCCTCCTCTCCCCCATCATCCTTTTGCCCCATTCACACACCGAACGGTACACCCGGTAAAACGTTAAGTTCACTCTATCGTAAGTGAAATATGAGGGAGAATAAATTGCTGTCGGACCCTTTATTGTCCCTTTCCCGCAATATAGGTAACTCGAAAGTTGTAGAAACGAACTCATCAATGAAACACGATCGTCCCATGAAAAATGATGTTTTCATCCTCATCCTCCTCGCCAACCCCTTTTGCGATTAAAGTAACAAGAGAAAAAAAAAAAAAGAAGAAAAGATACAAAAAAACTAACGTCAAATTAGACGTGAGAGGGAATCGAAGCTGTCCGTATTTCTTACTTAGGAAGTCATTTCGAGGACATTAGTACTTTCCAATATAAATCTTCGGTCCCTCCCCTCTCCTCTCCCCAACTATCTATATATATATATATATATATATATATATATATATATATATATACGAGTATCTCACACGAACGAAACGAAAAAGAAAAAACAATAAAGAGAGACAAAAAGAGCAAAGGTTTCGATCGGCGTTGTCGCCGTAGAATGGTTTTTCCGAAGACGAAGTGGTGTTAAAGTAGCAAGGAAGCTTTGCAAAAAGCACGAAGATATCGTCATCGATACTCCGGGAAATAAAGGAGGGTCGTTTTCTAAAGACAGCAGCTTTCGAAGTCTACGAGAGAAAAGGACGATGGGATTACATCTGACGTGTCCCACATTTGCACACCGAGTAGGTGTTTCACAGGGACAGGACATTATTTTGCTTTTTTATTTCTCCATTGGTTCTATACCATAGCGATAGCACCGTTGGTAATGCTTTTCGTGGCGAGGATTCGTCCCGAGGGTCCCCTATCCCCCCTATCCCCCGTCCTTCTCTCAACCCAACCCTCTTAGTTGGGGACTCTGCGACGAGAAGACATTTGTCCTTCTCGCGAGAACGAAGCTTTAGTCTTGCAACCTATCGACGTTGACTTCTTTCCATCTCTTTCTCTTCTTTGGTACATCGTAAATCACAAAGTGAAAAGGAAAGAGAGAGAGAGAGAGAGAGAGAGAGAGAGAGAGAGAGAGAAGAAGAAAAAGAAAGAGAGAAGTAACTCTTTACTCACTTCCTTCGATGACGTCCTTCAAGAGTCCAGATAATTGTGCATCCGTGTAAAGGAACGACTTCTGGTCTCGCTTCCTTCTCGATCTTCCTCCACCTTGCTTCGTCATCCTCGTCCTCGTCGTAGTCGTCGTTCTCTTTTTCGTTGGTTTACTTGGAGCCACGTCGTTACGCCCCGAGGATTTTCTACTTTCTTCCTCGGAGTCTTGATCCTCCTCGTCAGAATTACTCGCAGACTGTGTTTCCCACGACGATTTTCCTTTGCGCACAACAACACGTGGAAAAACGATATAAAACCTTTTTCAAGGTACCATCCTCCTCTGTTCATTGGCGAATCGTAAAACGCACGACTTGCTCCTATCGTTTTTCAACGTTCTACTACAATTTGTTTTTTCTTTGGTTTTTCTTTTCTCTCTCTTTCGTTTTCGTTTAATGCATGAAAGAACTACATACGTATGTAGTTATAATTTCGATTAAATGGTTACAATGATTCGGATAAATCTGTTTATATATATATATGGATATGAATGGTAATCATATTGTTATTCGTTCAGCTCAATTAATAAAAATTTCATATAATCTTCATTGAGTCTGAAATTATATCTCAATTATTTTTGCGACATAACTTATTCATTCTGTTATTTAAATATTCTATTTTTTTTTTCAAATCATTCAATATTATTCCAAATTTTTTCGGTTTGATTTCATGCCGTAAACTTTAAAATCTGAACACTTTTAAATCAAATCCGATATACTTTGACGGAACTAATTGCCTTTAAAAAAAATTTTCTTATTAATTGCAAATAATAAACGACGTCACTAAAAAAAAAAAAAAAGAAGAAGAAAAAAAACACAAAAAGAACGGACAAATAAAGAAACAAACAGAAAACAAATCAAAAGAAAAGAAATAATTACGAATGTAGCCACACAAACATATATATATATATATATATATATATATATATGATTTCGCGAATCACTGTATTCTGTATTCTCGAAATGGTTAATGAAATTTTTCAAATTGCCTATCTCCGGATAGAAGCCGTCAACTCCGGACAGAATGACACTTTCATTCTCGCACGTTCCGCGTTCTATAGAGATCGATTGCGCGTGTGGAACAATTATGATGCGCCCACTCGAACGTTCTACAAAAATGTTTTAACGTTTTCCATTCGATACGAGACAAAGCCGTCCGTTACACTTCATCTCTCGATCTTATATCTAGTATGGGATACATTGTAATGCATTGAATACAAATAAGGTAAGAGAAGGAAAAACAATATCCACGATAAATATGAAATACCCTCGTAGTGCCATAATGGAAAGCAGAAAGGAAGGAAAGAAAAGGAATAAAGCAAGGAAGGAAGGAAGGAAGGAAGAAGGAAAGGGACGTTATTGGCACGAGAGGTAAGAGCAAGAGGTGAAGTGCAGTGGGAGTGGGGGCGTTCTTCGATATTAAATAACAAGATTTGTATTCCGCGAAGATTCAGGCATGAACTACGCGCGGTCTTTCGTAGCGACGTGACGTCAGGAAAAACAAATATCATTTCGTCACTATTTCGTCGATATTTAAAACGGTTAAAAAGGCATCAGGGTACATGCAATGCCGTGAATATCGAATTGTACGAATATATTCGTTTTGAAGTCGAACATATAAAGTTACACGTGTTTCATTGTTGAAATAGTCCAATGTTAAACGAGAGGACATGTTTATCGAGCTGCCGAATCTCTCTCTCTCTCTCTCTCTCTCTCTCTCTCTCTCTTTCTGTCGTGGTTACAAATTTGTCTATATCCTGAGGGTGAAATGAAAATAACAAAACGATACACGTGTACGATGGGATATTAAACAGGACGTCAACGAATTCCCCGTATAGGTATGTTCGATGTATCAAAAGTAAAAAAAAAAAAGAAAAAAAAGGAAAAAGAAAAAGAAGAAAGGAACAAAAAAAGAAAAATAAAGACTCTATTTGCGATAGTAAAATACTTCAAATCATCTATACCGTCTCTATCATATTCTTTCCTTTTTGTTTTCTATTTCATTAAATTAAATTTTCCTCCTATACGGATGGTATGATTGTAGTTTCGCAAATGTCAAAAGTGAATGTGTCGAATGTTATCGACGAGCTTTCGCATCGCTATATAAAAATAATGAAACAAGCTGACAAGTTTAGAATATGAAGTAATAATGAATACGCGGAGAGTGTTTCTACAATATATCCTTTGGAAAAGTAAAGACGCCCGCGGAGTCTCCAAATGAAATAACGAGCATTTCTGAGAGTGGGATGAATCTTCCTGAAAAGTTGCGTTAAAGAGAAGAAGAGAGAGAGAGATAAAGAAAGAGAGAGAGAGAGAGAGAGAGAGAGAGAGAGAGAGAGAGAGAGAGAGAGAGAGAGAGATAGAGAAAAATAGAGAGAGAATTTCGCAGCTGCAGTCCATGGAGCGGATAAGAACGCACGACGAGGGTATAATTGCGACAAGGAGTGCGCGGTGAATTTTAATTTCGTTATATTTCTACTGCAAAATTTGTGGATTATATAAACGGTGAACGTCGCGTTCGAAAAGATAAAATGAAATCGATGAATACGTAACGAGGTTGAATGTCTCGTCGTATCAAGAATAATCTCGTTGAAGGCTTTAAAGTGCACGTAACAAAAATAAAAATAAAAATAAAAATAAAAATAAAAATAAAATAAAAAAAAGGAAACCAAAAAAGAATTGGAAATTGGAAACCAAATAAGTTGAATTACGGTTGCAAATGGATGGTACGCCGAATATGAAGGATATTCGATCGATGCTGATTAAAATTTTCATCCCTATAAAAATCTTTATCCTTCGTCAAATTCGCTAAAAATATATACATACATACATACATACGTACATACATATATATATATATATATATATATATATATATTCGCTGATGAAATATTCCATCGTTTTATAAAATATTTCCATCAGATATCTCTAATACAACGAATAAGGAGATTCGTTTCGATGGTAGAGAGAACGAAATAGAGAAAAAGGGAGACTTTCGCGGCAAATTAAAATGACCGAACCGCGAACCTTTCGCTGTATATATGTATCTAGAATAAAAAAAAAAAGAAGATATATAAAAGAGAAAGAGAACTGGTGTGTGTGTGTGTGTGTGTTTGTGTGTGTGCGTGTGTGTGTGAGAGAGAGAGAGAGAGAGAGAGAGAGAGAGAGAGAGAGAGAGAGAGAGAGGGAAATAGAAAGGAAGAAACTGTACGCTTGGTAATTAATTGATCCTCGATTTTACGTCGGTTGTAGACCGACGACGGTATTGGATCTGGAGAACATCAGAGATACATTTTCATTTGCGCTTCAAGCATATGAATAGGAATAAGATATATACGATATATCGAACGTTGGAAAATATGCTAATTAATTACGAGACTCGAGTGAAAGAAGAAAGAAACGTTAGAAAGTATAACGAGTGGGGAAAGAAAAAGAGTATATGTATATATGCAAACGTATTCACGTATGTGGTGATATTGCGTAATTGAGATTAAATGGATTAAATAATTAAATATATAAGTTGGTTGTAAAATACAAAGAAAAAAAATACTACATTGTCTATTTTCTATTCAGGTTCAATTGCATTCTTTGGTTATACAGTAAGGTTATCGTATGAGACCCATTGTCAGTTTTTTTCAGTAGTAAATTGACGTCAAATTTGTTTGTACGTATTATCTAAATAAATAATGTATATATATATATATATATATATATATATATATGGATGACTATGACGAATCGAGAAGTAGAAAATTGTAGGAAGCTCGTTCACCGATCGTAATATCGGTAACAGGCTTTTTTCGGAAAGGCTAAACGTCAGAAAAAGAAAAAACAAAAAAAAAAAAAAGAGAAACTGATCTCTGTAAAAATTGATCTTAGCTATTTTGTACGTTCGAGCGAGAGGGAGGAGTCCTTTCTTTCTGTTTTTCTCACTCTCATACACTACTGTCTACGACGATCGTATTAACCGTACGGATCCATGCTAGCGGATTTTCTCTGAGTATGGTAAAAAAGATAGATGCGAATGGAATGGGATCGGTTCGGAAACATGAGGCCACTTCGGACAAGAGAGGATAACTCACCGTGATTGCTTTTTCTAGATCGCTTTTTGTAGAGCTCCCTTCGATCCTTTGCTAGTCCTAATTCTAAAAGCTTTTCTTTGATCTTCGACTTCGTTCGCTTTATTCTTAACCCATTGTAAATAAGCTCCACTGGATCTGTCGATAGACACGCATTGAATAGACATGAATTAAATATTAATTTTCAAACAATCCTTAAACGTTTTGTTTATAAATCATTTGGTTCATTTTCACCAAATAACTTTTTAAAAGGGGAAGAAGTATAATTAAAAATCGGATAGATAAGTGGATTGATATATATATATATATATACATAAAAAGAGAGAGAGAGAGAGAGAGGAAAAAGGAAAAGAAAGAAGAAAAAAAAAAGGTTTAGGTGGAATATGATCGAAGAGTAGATATCAGTAATACCAAGGAAACTCCCTCAGGCAGATTAAAGTCATAAACACACGAAATATAGAAGATAAAAAGTGCTTAAGTTGGAAAAATAAGAGATCGTAACTACCTTCATCCTCTCTCAGCTGTTCCCAAAGTTCCGTGAGCTGAGCGATCTCCTCCTCAGACCATTCCTTGGGCAGTCTCTTCTGTATCTCGTTTCTTACACCCTGAACATGATTAAAGAAAAGAAATAAAAAAGGAGAAACATCTTTAACGTGATTATAATTTCAGAATGCGTTCGAGTAAAAAAAAAAAAAAAAAAAAAAAAAAAGAAAAATACGAGGAGGACCATCAGCTCATTTTCCGACGATTAACCTTCCGCTCTTTCTCTAAGAAATGAAGACAAAGAGAGGTATAGAAACAGAAAGGGCTTTCACGAAGGCCAGAGCCTAAATGGCTGTCGCGTACTACTCCAAGGACTAAATGAATGTCAAACGAACACGCTCTGCTTTTGCTCTACGAAGGAATCTTTCCCTCTCTCTCTCTCTCTCTCTCTCTCTCTATTCCTTGATACTTTTCGAGTTCACGAGGGTGAAGCGTACTCGCGCATGAAATTATTTAAATGAAACGCTTCCTCGCCTAAGCTCTCCTTCGAAGAGTTTGTCAAGGAATAAATAATAGGGTCAGCCCTTCCCCACCTCTCCCTTCCACCACTAGCCCCTGTCGATCTCGATCGCTCGTTCTGATTTTCTACTTTACTCGTTCATCGAAAGAACCTACTCGAAAGTTCTGCAGAACCATCATCCCTCTTACCGTCGGCCGATGACGATCAGACACTTATGATTAATCGTCAATTTCGAGAGCTTCGTAATTGTTCTTTCACGAGTTGAATGACGTCAATCGTCGGATAATGAAATGGCAGATCGAAGATCTCTAAGAGGGATTCTGTATATGTTACGCAGAAAGAAAACTTGGTTTAATTTTAGTCCTCCCATTACTTCCTAATGAATACGATCTATTGAATACCTCCTATTGTTTCTTTTTCTATTCTTTTCTTTTTCTTTCCACCCCACCCTCCCCACAATCGTCGATAAGTGCGATATATTGAAAATCAATGGACGGTTATTATTTCAAGATATTTAACATCAATATAAAAAGGCGAAGAAAGAGATCGATTTCAAGCGTTTTTCAAGGAATTAAAAATATGCAGACTTCGGGGATGCACTCGCTACACGTTATGAAATATTCAAGAAATGCTTTTAATATCAGCGAGACCTAGAAAGAAGTAAGGGAAGTATTAATCGAAATATTATAGATAGTTTCTAAAGAAATATTCTTGAACGATCGATTACAAGATGAGTTCTTCAATCTTTGTACATCTACGGTTTACCGTGGTTATTCAATTTTTATAAAAATATACGGTTCTTTGTGTTGAGAAATTTGAATATTTTTCTCTCGAGAAAATGTTTCTCCGTGGAAGTAAAGTTAAAAGGATGAAAGAATGAGCTTCGAGTCCACTTTCTCTCTCTCTCTCTCTCTCTCTCTCTCTCTCTCTCTCTCTCTCTCTCTATCTCTTTCCCTTTCAGGACAAGAAATCTTTTCCTTCCTTCTGACGCAGCGTTTTTCTTATCTTGACTTGGAAGCTTGTCTTTACGAGAGAGTTATGATCTCGGATACTTTGGTTCGATGTCATTGAATTTTTTTTAATGTTCTTATCTTCCGACGCGACGTTTCAACGTCGTTCAAGCGATTTCAAGAAATTTCCTACTTGAGGGTTGAAGAAGTTAAAGTGATATCGATGCGACCATTATTCGAATTACCTCTAAAGGAGGTGTATGCTAAGCGTTCTGTGTGAACGGGAGCAGAATATGAGGTTTTCATTGAAGCAAATGAGAGACAGACGGTTAGACAGACAGAGTGAAAATGAGAGAGAGAGAGAGAGAGAGAGAGAGAGACGGAGAGAGAGATATAGAAGGAGGTATATACTCCTATTTCACGTATTTGCGCACCTATGATTAATCTTCCAATTCGGGTGTGAGTTATGCTCCGTAACGGGATCTGAATAGCTGCAAATGGGCGCGCTACAATATCTTATGGCAATACGAATTAGACAGATGTCGAGCGAACATTCGCACCGTTTATCTTGCCATTGTCTCCTAAATCGTCATTTTGTTCACCAAAATACGAAACAATCGAAACGATTACTCGTGAAAAAAAAAAAAAAAAGAAACGAAATGAAAAATTATATTTATACATATTTCAACGTGTAACGCGGGAAAAAAAAAAGAACGAGAAAAAAATGTTCGATATTTGGTTCCTATTTTGAAGTCGGTTTACGTTTTACATGACGTCGAGATAATATAAAGAAATTCTCTGTGGTCGTTTCTAAAAATGATGGGCTTGACAGCAGAGGGGTCGCCGAAATTGGTTTCGAAAAATATCACTCGAGTTAATCTCCGTTCGCGATACGATCCCGATTTACGTTGCCGAAAATATCAAGCTCTAAATCATTTTCCTCTTTCTTCTTCATTTCTTTTTCTCCTTTCATTTTCTTGATAAACGGTATTGAAGAATATTTTTTATAAAAATTTCATGGAAAAAAGTTCGGACGACTTTATACAGGCAACTGATAAGCCATACGAATGGTTCAAAGCTCTTATATGATATAAGTGTTACACGAAAAAATTATGTTCGAGATTGATAAAAGATGATAGAGACGCTACTTTTCTCTGTCTCTTTTTTTTTTTTTTTCTTTCTAATCGTAGGTTGATTTACGGGAAACGTTTGGATGGTTTTATAAAAGCACAACGAGTCTACGTTGGAAGTATGTGTGTGTGTATGTATGTATGTATTTGTGCGCGCGGATGCGATCTAGCCGAAAGGTGTCATTCTCAACATTATACCGGAACAGTAGCTTGTTCTACGTGACAGCATTATGCGGGCTTGTAAAAACGTCGAGAGAGAGAGAGAGAGAGAGACTCGAAACGTCAAGAAAATACTACGCCGCGGAAAATTCTTCTATTACGACTCGTTGAACGACTCGTCCTTTGAAACTATTTACTGTTCTATGTCCTTTCCCTTTTTCTCTTCTCTTCTTCTCTTTCTTTTCCTTTTTCTTTTTCTCGTAGTCGAATCCATTCTACGAATGTTACGAAGTATTCCCTTAAAAATACAATAAATTCTAGAACGATGAAGTTATTTACGAGATGTAATTATTATTGATCTTTCGAAGATATGCGCTTTACCGTACGCGTGTGTTTTCCTCTTGCTTCGAGTTATCGATCGTAAAGAAGGGGACGGGAGAAGGGACGGGGGAGTTGGGAGGGGATAGGGTTGAGGGGATGAATACGAAAGATTCTGTTTTGTAAAGCAGCGAGGTGCCTCGTCATCGACAGAAACATTTTTCCGCTCTCTTTCCTCTCGATCGTGTTCCATCCGTTAGCTTGAATTCTTAAAGCAAGAGAAGAGAGTGGGTAGGTGGTGGTGGTGGGGGGGGGGGGGGGTTGGGGTTGAGGTGGGGGTGGGGTCGGCCCGGTGCGTTTGTAAAACCTCCACTCGTCTTCTCGTTTCACCCTCGCCTATTTTCGAGAGCTCAAGAGGATGATATAAATGTTTATATGTGTGTTTCGCACCGGGGCAAAAGGCAAACACGCGTACCGATAGCTTTTCACGCCGCGAAATAAAAGTGCGAGAGAAACGGAGAATGAAAGATTGAGAAGGAGAACGATGCAGAGAGAGAGAGAGAGAGAGAGAGAGAGAGAGAGAGAAAGAGAGAGAGAAAGAGAGATAGTGAATTTAGAGGAAGGGAGGAAGGAAAGGAGTTAACGGAAATGGAGTATTGGTGGTGACGAAGGAAAGACTAGGATATTTTCGTACTTTTTCTGAAGGGAAAGCAGAGGCATGAAAGCAGCATACGCGGGTTATAGAAACCCGTCGACGGAAACCTTGATCCGTTCGCGGAGACGAGCTGGGAGGAAGGAGGAGAATGTGGTGTAGGAAAAGAGAGAGAGAGAGAGAGAGAGAGAGAGAGAGAGAGAGAAGGGAAATCGTCGGGAGAGAAGAAATAAGAAAAGAGATGTATGCGAAAAAGAAAGAGAAAGGGAGAGAGAAGGGAAATCGTCGGGAGAGTAGAAATAAGAAAAGAGACGTATGAGAAAAGGAAAGAGAGAGAGAGAGAGAGAGAGAGAGAGAGAAATAGAGAGAAAGGCGGAGCTCCAAGTAGGAATTGTCTCCCAAGAGAATTTACAGTTCCTGGAGCAATTCCCGGGCTCCATTTTTTGCATATGTTCAGGCCGTCTACGAAGGTAGTCCAGAAACTTATTTTCGCGGCCCGTCTTTCTCCCACTCTCCATCTCCGTCTTTCTTATTTCGCATCATACTCCTTTACCCTACCTCCGCAATCCTCGTAAATCATCGATCCTGTCACGTACGCCGCCCAGCCGCCAAGCAACTCGCTACTAAGGAAGAGTAGAAGGAGGTGAGAAAAAAAGTGGAGAAGAGTGAAAGGAGGATCGAAAGAACGTTCAAATACTTTTCCGTAAACGCTGATACGAGCAACAGCAGGCGTGATCATGAAGAATCTTTTAGGTGGAACGCTTCCAGAATCCTTTCTTTCGTTTTTCCTCTTCTTTCTTTTTATTTATTTATTTTTTTTTTGTATTTTTTTCTTTCTTTCTTTTCTTTTATTTTTTTTTTTTTATTTATTTATTTATTTTTTTTTTTAACTCTGTTGGCCATTTCTGTCTCGTCCTATCGTTCTTACTTTTGTCATTTTAGCCTCGATCGATCTTTCTTAGAACAGCCGGTTCTTCTAGTCTAATCTAAAAATCCTTCTCTCCTGTCGATCGTATCACGAATTGATGATAAACGAAGAAGGTCAAGGAATTTTCCTTAAAAATAAAGAGATAGTGGGGGAGAGAGAGAGGGAGAGAGAGAGAGAGAGAGAGAGAGAGAGAGAGAGAGAGAGAGAGAGAGAGAGAGAGTGTAATTTTTTTATGATATTTGATTATCGGAAAACAGGATATATATATATATATATATATATATATATATATATATATATATATGTTATAGCCGAATAAAGAGAGAACATTAAATATTTTTCACTAGCATTATATCGTTCCTTCCTTTTTCCACCTTTTCTGTTCTTTTTTCCCTTCTCCTTCCACCACACGATAGTTCGCGTGGAGTTAAAGGAACGAAAAAAGAAATAAGGGGAAAAAAAGCGAAAGAAAAAGAAAAACGAATTCGTGGAACGCGAAGGGGGAAATGGAAAAGCCGTGTTGGCCTAATTCAACGTGTTTCTTTAATGTATGACTCGGCAAAGTAGGATTATCGCAAAAGTAGAGTGTCAAGTAGGATGTTGAACGACACATATTTTAAAAGTTGCCTTATATATGTATATGGATGTATGTATATATATATATATATATATATATATATATATATATGTGTGTGTGTGATACCCGCACAAAACTTACGTACCTTGGAATTGACGACTAAGCACATCTCTTTTAGTTTCTTAATAACACCACGACGTGTGCGAGTTTCGTTGATGAGTCTCTTGAGTATCCAATCGACCAGATCTGAAACAATAGCACAGGCATACTTTATATCTTCCCTTTCCACTTTTATATATCAAGTATACTTTAGCCAACCGAGATTCCATCTTAGCTTTATCGTATTAATGAGTGCAGGAAATAATAAATCTCTTACGTTCTACAATCTAACATCCCCGAACGTTTTACATTTATTACCACGAGCTTTGTTCGTTTCGTCGATCCGAAGTAAATAATACGCGTAGTGGAATGCGAAAAAGAAAACGGTGCAAGAAAAGCGTTATTTATATCCTTTGCTTGGGTCATCGGTATTTCCGCATGGAGCACTTTAACGACTTGTAACGAATCGATGAATGTCTAACGACAAAAAATTCTTTTATTTGCCCTATCATTATTTATTCGCGTATTATACCCGTCGTTGTTGAGGATTAAAATAAAAAGAAAACGAAAAGGGAAATAAAACAAATTAACAAAAATAGAGGAAGAAATGGGAAGGAAAAAAAGGAAGGTCATTAGTCAAGAATTGCAGCATTAATATTCGATTCTCCAAGGAGATTTGCACGAATGATTAATATTACGGGGAAGACAATTATTCTCGAAGAAAATAGGACTCGAGATAAGAACGTCGAATATAATACGAGCGATAGGGTGGTGACGGTGGTGGTAGTTGTGACGTAGGAAGTACGAAGGAAATTAATCGATACGCGTGGTGGTTCGAGATGAAAAAAGGAGAGGAAGAAAAAGAAACAGGAAAAACGAAAACGAACGAACGAACGAACGAACGAACAAAAAAAAAAAAAGAAGAAGAAAAAAGGAAAGAAAAAACAAAGAAATACATAATGGAAGACGAAGTATCTCGCAGGACGCAAAATAATTTTCTATGGTCTCCTCTTTCTTGTAATTCTGCTGTAAGGATGATTTAACGAACAAACGAGAAATAACAAGGGCTTTTTCTCCCGTCACGCCCACAATTACGACGTAATTTCAGGAAATTCTGCCGAGTTGAAAGCACTGATCCTTCCTGCCACTTTTACCCTGCTCACGACAATTTTATCGCGTGGTCACCTGGGAGAGTCAAACTGACACCCTTTTCTCTTTCTAGTTCTCTCTCTCCCTCCCTCTCTCTTTTGCTTTCTATGCTTCCTCAACTCATTACACCGAAATGTCGGGCCTGCGTTAGAAGTTGAGAACAATGCCTGTCTCCCTTTCTCAGGCATCCACGTAGAAAGACAACACGACGAACTCGTTGGACGCTGGTCTACCACAAACAACCTAGTCACACGAATTGCTCTCTTTTCTTTGGATAAAAATAAAAATTCAAACGCACTATTGTCCCAACATCGTCCATTAAATTCGTGTCCTTCGATCGACGTATACTTCAAAAAGATAAAAAATTGAAAAGAATTTAATACGTTTAAGTCAGAATTAATTTATGTCATTTGTTAATTAATAATATCGTTCGTTAATCAAAGCTATGCCCGAGGGATGATTATAGATGATATAGCGAAAAAAAAAATATATATATATATATATATATTTTGTCGGAAAAAGTTTCGAGAAATAAGAGCACGAGATAAACGTTATATAAATTATACCGAGTAATTCGTTAAATGTTCGATGAAGTGGCTATTAAAAAGTCAAGGTTTAATCTCGCCACGATTAGGTTCGTGTTATTATAAAATCCAACGAAATCGTACTTGCCGGCTACGAATCCATAGAGACATTGATTCAAGGGCAAAGTTGGTTCAACTATTTATACACGATCGATATTATCCATGAATTGGCCTAGAGGCTAGGGGATAACTGCATCATCCGTTGAGCTACGTGATTCGGTTAACCAAGAAACGAAGACATTGTTATCGTCGATCTAATAAATCACATAGACGATTCGCCCGTACCAATTCCCATCACCAGTGTTCTCCCATATATCCCCCACCTATCGGCCCCATCCTGTCTGTTTCATCGCGAAAAACGAATTTAATCTTAATTTCGAAAGATATCAAAATCCAGGCTCACTTGATTCCTTTTTCAAACCTCGATCGCGTATCAACGATTTCATCTTAACCAGTAATTTTCTTCGCTCACGTAAAATCGTTTTGCCGATGATATTTAACGAAACTACGTTATTCCATTCGATAATGAACGCTCACGAGTACTTTCTTACGAAATATCGTTACGAACGAATGAACGAACGAACGAACAAACGAACGATACGAATTTCATTTTTGTTTCTTTTTTGTTCTTTTTTTTTTTTTAATTTAAATTCTAATTGGTATGCTGCTTCCACGTACCACATAATTATCAAATACAACCACGTTAATTCGTTAATTACACTGACACGCATGAAAAAGGAGAGCGTGCTACGATTTAATTTCAAATTTTCCTACCTTCTACTTATCTCGCAGTACGTTTCATAATAATAGATGGAATAAATTGGTACAATCGAAACGATTATGCTAAGAAAAAGTAATAATGTAAATTTGACAAAACGAAATCATTCTCAGATCGTAGAAATGTCTTCCTTTGAAATCGAATAAAAGAACTTCTCAACGTTTTTATTAATATAGAAAAATTGTCGTGCTGTATGAACTATGTTAAAAATTTTTAATGACGTAGTCTTTTCTTTTTTCTTTAATTGTGTAGAAACGACAAAAAATGAGCTACTATGAATCATTATAATCATACCTTTACATGGGAATTGACGTAATTCTACGTATAATACAAAGCCATAGGGATAATACAATCCATAGGTATATACAAAAAGAGAGAGATGTACCTTCTGAAGGTTTGTTAGTCTGATGCTCCATGAAGAGGGTTCGTAACTCGTCCTCCTCCTCCTCCGTCCAAACACCACGCGAAACTTTCTTCTTATTCGTCTCGGCATCGTAACCCTCGACGATTTGCGTCGCGTCGCGCGTGTTCTTCCAGAAGAGCAACTCCATATACGACTTCCGGTTCTTCTGCGCGACTTCGATGAAACGACGGATTATGAAGATTGCGAACTTTTGAAGCTCCTAAAGTATACATTGATGTCTTACCAAGAGGGGTCGATTTGTAACTTTTTATTTCTTCTTTTAATCGATTTAACACAACCATGTATATATATATATATATATATATATATATATATATATATATACATAGCTCTATAATATATTATATGTACGTTATTTTACGTGCATTTTTTAATTAATATTCATAAAGATATCGTTCGGTATTATTTTTCAGATGAAATATGTACAATAATAATTTATCGTTACATTATTTTAATAAATTTGTTCGCATGATGGACTATTGATTGATGAATGTATCGAAAAAAAAAAAATGTTCTAGTCGCATACCTTGTGCTCGGGATATTTCGAGTCGAGGATCTTTTGAAAAGTTCGAAATATCGATGCTTGAAAAATCATAGCAGGCATTTTACAGTCCCAAGCGATTCTGTGCAACATTTTCGTTACGTAATGATTGACCTCGTTAGTATTCTTATCGAATTCTTGCAGAAGAATGGCCAACGCTTTAACGATCTTTATATTTGCGAATCTACGAAAATCAATTATTCGTTATTCAAATATAAACATTCTATTTGTTTCAAATACATTATCTCTTAATTTAAATCTCAGAACTCGACCAGGTTATTATACCTTTGAACAAATTCGTTCAATTTAAAGTCCGTTTCTTCTGTCACGATATCCCCTTCGTCGTCGTACTCTTCATCATCCTCGTATTCTACGTTAACAGAAAACGAACAAATCGAGACCTAATAACCGTGACTAGCTCGTGAAGAAAAGAAAGAAGAAAATAAAAAGAAGTAAGCATTTTATTTTACGAAATATCTTACCATCGTTGCGAGCGAAATTATCTTCGAAATTGTTCTCCATACTCGTCTGTTCCGTCGGGAAGTCATTTTCTTCAACTGAAAAGAAAAAAATCCCCGTATGAATCGTTAGAAATATTCTTAAGTATTTATTAAAAGTAGAACAAACAGTTTCTTATGCATACATACATATATTTTTCACAAATGATCAGATATATAAGGGAATAATGAAAGAACATTGAGAGACAGAAGAGTCGTTTTACGTAAAAAGGAAATAAAAAAAAAAAAAAAAAAAAAAAAAAAATTCAAAAAAAAAAAAGAAGAATAAAGTAAACAACACGATAGTATTACTCTCGTCTCTCGTTCGAGTTCTCGCTTTGGGTCACAAAAAACTCTCTGCGATATTTTCCGTAAATAGGGAATGAAATTCGTTCGAGATCGGTTGAGAGAAATCGCGTTAGGGAGAAAAAATGAGAAGGGGAGGGAGGCAGAAAGAGAGAGAGAGAGAGAGAGAGAGAGAGAGAGAGAGAGAAGAATAAAAGGGGTGCAATGAGAGCTCCTTGATCTGTGAGAGTGCTTGTGGAAATCCTGGGTATCGAAAAGAAAGCGGGAAAGAGAATAAAACGAAGAGAGAAAAAAAAACGGCAGCAAAAAAGGAGAGTCGTGAGGATTAATTTATACGGACCACGAAATTCCGGAAATGCGAAACGTCGAGGCACAGGAACGTCGCCAGTGCCGGTCGGCATCGATGGTGATGAAATCCGGATGTGAGCCCTTCTCCTAGATTTTTTCCCATGTCTCCTTCCACCCTTCGAACCGTTCGTTCTCCGGGCATTCGTTTTACGGCCATGCGCAGTAGGAACAACGAGCTCGCGTGTACGTTCGTGAAAACGCGAAATCCGATCGGATCCCCGTACGATTTCGATTTATTTATTTCTCTTCTCTCTTTTTCATTCTCCCTGTCTCTCTCTCTCTCTCTCTCTCTCTCTCTCTCATCTCTCTTTTTCTCTCTCTATCGTACTCCCTTCTTTCCTGGCTTTGGCCTTCCAACCGGAGAATTCACTGTGTGAATAAAGCGAACGTTGTGGGTGGCTCGAAGGGAGTAAAAAAAAAAAAAAGAAAAAAAAAGGAGCGGGAGAGAGATTGGGCATAGAGGCTGGGAAGTGCCTCCTCTACGAAGGCGATTACGATTTCCACGAATCCGGATTAAAATTCTCTTGCGAGAAGAGTTGAAATTAGTGATTTCGAGTGATTTAGAGGTACTCGAATCACGTCTCGTTACGTTTTGGCAAACGACGAGAAAACGATCGATTCTCGTACCTACTTAGTACTATCGTTTCTATCGTCGAGATGTTTCATTTAATATTTGAAATTCGTACAATTGACAATCAAAATGATCGATCCTCGATGAAGAATCAAATGACTCATTTATTGACGGTTCACTTGGAATTTCGAGTTTATTTGGATTTTCGGTTAATTGAAAATTACATGCGCTTATTGATCTATTAAAAATTTGCAGAAAATTATTGATTTATGAATCATGAAAATTTGTATTTATCAATTTATAAAAAATTATAACCATTCAATATTACCTTATAAAGAATTTAATCGAAAATATATTATTTCGTTCGTTCGGTATATGGACGGCTCGACATAATGAGTTCTCTCGTAGAAGCTATCATCCGGACGCGAACTTATTGATTGTTTTATGATCAGTCACAGATGTCAGAGCCGTTAATCACCAAAAACAAGCGCGCCATATGGCCGGCGAGAATCGCGAGATTATACGTTCGTGTCGGAAAATGATAGCGACGTCCAGCCACGTATTCACTTGTGAACTCGACACCAATAGAGAGAGAATCGGAAAGTAGAAGATATTTTCTTCATGCCTGAAAATTCAATTTCCCTGTATATTTGCGATCGTTGCTGGAACTCGAGTATAAAATTTATACGGTGTCTAATTATTTCTCCTTCATATATCTCACTCGTAGTTGCTTTTTATTTATTTATTTTTTTTTTTTTTTTTTTTTTACACAATTCCTTTTTAATGAGACTTCAAAAGGATTATACGCGCGGAGAGAACAAAAAAAAAATTAAGAATAATTTTACAATCTATATTCCGTCGAATCGAGATCATCGACCAAAATGAAATGATATCTATGAGGAAAATGAAGCTACGGCGAGGAACGCTGTTGCCGTGGAATTTCTTCGTAAATCAGTAAGATGCATTAAAAAGGTTCGTTTAAAAAGTGTGCCGTTGAAGTCTTTTTAAATCATCCGGTAAAAGTTTTCCCTAAAACTCGTGTTACCTCGGCTAAGAAAAAACTTTCTCCTTTTCGAAGAATCCGGTTTGTCCAAGTGACAGTGACGGCATTATTTCAGCTTAAACTTTTAATCGTCTCTTCCCATGACCTCCTTAAACTCGAGACAGTAATTCGAGATAAAATAAAGCGTTCATTCGGTTCTTGAGACCTTCCAGTTTAAAGCTTTTACTTCGGCCGCGAATGTATCAACGAAAAGCTCTATCTCTTTCTTTCTCTCTCTCGTTTTTCGAGAAAGTAGTAAATCTACCGCTTTTAAATATAATATATATATATATATATATATATATATATATATATATAATACTTGAAGGATGATTATAATAAAAATGAATCGAACCAGTTTTTATCCTAATGAAAAGACTTTAATAAAGTCGTCCGTACTTTAATTAAAAATGAGATAAATCGGAGTATGATTATTACCATTCTGCGACAATTTCGATCTCGTTTTAGAAGAATATTAATTAAATCGATTTCATCGGACTTAATATAATGTACCCGAAAAGACTAACTTTTAATTTACCATGCAACGTACCGCATTCGAATCAAATTTACTGCATGAGGAAATTCAAAATAATTCGTTGTAGAATAAAGTTCGACCGAACAAATTGGTGCTAAAATCATTAAATTCGTTTGGGATTTCACCAATTTTATTGTACTATCGTTTCCCCAGTTAAATCCTCGATATACCCCAACGAATCGATCGGAACTGAATCGAAAAATTTTAATTATTTCTCTCGTCATATCTGGTATATTATATTCTATTGTCATGTACCTATCATATATATATATAAAAGAAAATAATAGACAGATGTTTATCCGTATTTGTTATCCGTAAATTGTCTTTCCGACACGTTCATAGGAGATTAAAAGAGCATAAAGAAGTCATTGATTTCGATAAAACGTGCAAATCCGAGTAGTAGAAGAGCTAACTGTGTAATAGTTGTGTGCGTTCGTGTATGCCACATAAGTGTTTGACTCAAATCAGTATGTGAAGGATTCGAAAAAGCTTTCTCGAAGTCCAATCCGAATTCGAAGGGTCTCATTTATTCAGGTGTCGTAGCAGCGGTTTGTCATCTTGAAAGTTTAATACCAGCCGTTGCTTGTTAAGCCTGTACTCCTGACAACGTAATCAACGACGAAATTCATCACGAATTTTCAGATAAGCGCTTTAACGCGATAAGTACCTACGGATAATCCACGTACGAGAGGAAATTCTCGATCTGCCGGATAGCTGAACCAAATTTCCTCACAAAATTCGTTGAAGTTTCTCGACGTTGCATGTTAACCAGAGTGAGAGAATTCGTAGACATGCTATTAGTAATCCAATACATACGGACGCCGATTTCAGTTCTCGAAAAAATTCTTTCGAAAGAAAAAGTAAAAGGAAAAAGTAAACAAGCAAAAAAAAAAAAACAACAACATCTAACACATATTACGTTCGTGTTTTAAGGGATTACAACAAATTCATACCCACGAATACTTTATTCCTTGACGTATCCCCGTAATACTTTCAACGCGTAGAAATTATCAGACCATAGATAATTACTACCTTTTGTATATCAATAATGATAAAACGCTAGTAGATTGTAACACAAAGCGATCTCGCACGTGGAATAGTTTTGACGTTCTTCCGATCGGAACAAATTTGGAACGATCGATTTGGCGAGTAATATTCCCTTTATATGCGTCCTTTATAGAGAGTTACAACAAAGTTTCTCATCGCATATAGGTATCTACAAGCAGGGTATATATATATATATATATATATATATATGGAAACAAATAAACGTGTCGATATATCAGATTTTATATTATCGATAATATTCAATTAATTTCTTCTCTCTTTCCGTTTCATAAATAAATAAATAAATAAATACATAAATAAATAAATAAATAAATAAATATATATATATATATTCTATCTACTAATAACAATAAAAAATATAGTAATATACTTTTAACGTCGCGATAAAGTAAAGGTTATACTTGTTAAAGGATAAAAATAAAAGGACATATCGAACGGTCAGTTTTGTTTCGAAAGTCGCGCGATAACTCGAAGGTCCCGGTTATCGATCGTCCTCACGGCGTGGCGGCGTCCAATGCACTCGGTAAACGCGTTTGTGTGTGTGTATGTGTGTATGCATATACGAGTTCGTAGAGCCTTTGGGTATAGGTGGTGGCCGCACAAGCACGCAGGGAAATATATTACACGGGCCAGTGCGCGTGCGTGCACGTGCGGGCAGGTGCGCTAACGACCGTGAAGGAGATTGGCAGTAACGCGTAGCTCTATCGTGACCACGCCACGTTTATATTATGTCAGTAACTGCTGCATAGTACGTATGTACGTACATAAAGTACGCATAGCGTGTTCATAGAATTTCTCCTTCGACTTCTATCTTCCTTTATCATATTCTAATATGAATGTTTAACCATTTGCAGCAGTTTTCCATCGACGCCGACTCGACGTTACACATTTTCTACCACGTTTAATAACGAACTCGTTCGTTCATTTTTTCCTACTTTTGCTTTATTAAAATATTCATTAAAAAATATAGTGCAAATATATTGCCTGGAAATTATATTGGAAGATTTGTTGCGTATCGTTGTCTCTTTATTTTTTGCTCTCTCTCTCTCTCTCTCTCTCTCTCTCTCTCTCTTTTTCTTTTCTTCTTCTTTTTTTTTTTTATATATATAGTGGTAATATTTTCAGATGTATATCTATCTACTAATGTATGCGCATATAGAAGATAGAAAGTTTTTTTTTTTTAAATTATTCGAAATTTCCTTACTATCTCACTGTATTACAAATCATCCCGTTCCATCCACCAACGTAACGTGAAAGTTTTTCCAGTTTTGAACTTTTTCAGAAAATCGAGGAAAAAGAATGTTGCGAAGAACTATTCTCCGAACTTTCGACTTCAACTCGACTAATTCGAGTAGCGTAACTTCGTGATACTTGCTTACACGATTTTTCAAAAGGAAGAAAGGATTTTTCGAAGATGAAGTAGACGTTTTAGCATCAAATAGAAGCAAGTCATTCTTGAAGAAAAACTGAGATCAATTTTATCAATTTTCTTTCTTTTTTTTTTTTTTTTTCTTCGAAAAACAATCGTTAAGCATCAACGGGGAAAATTGTTGAATCAAGTTTTTCCGAGACGCTTTTTGTATTACGACGTTGTTTTTGTTCGCGAAATTAAATATCCCAGGTTAAGAGTTTGTCATCAGAATTCCTTGGTAAAATACTAGACTCGCGTTTACCCAAGCGAGGTTTCCTCCGTAAAATTTCTTTTCTTTTTCCTTTTTTTTTTTTTTCGTTCGCACTCACGACTTAACGAACTTTCAGGGCCAGCTAAATAATGCTACGATAATGTAATAATTCCGCGTAACTATCGGAGACATTATTGCGCCACCATAGTTACATGCAAATTTGCATTAAATCTACACCAAAATACGGAGGTTTCGCCAAAATAGGGATTTTGGCAAGTTGCCGGTATTAACGCCGTACTTTCGACGATGTAGGCGTGCATATACATAAATTTGCATAATGAAATAGGCGTACGTTTCTATATCTTGTAATATTTCCAAAGGAAATAAGATTACATCGTTTGTTTGCCTTACCGATGTCGTTTGCCTTTCAAAATCCTTTCGTTGCATAGCTATTCGCAAATGTATTGACCAAAGGCAAGGATGGTACATAGTAAATTCATAATAGAAAATGATGGAATACAACGAAATGAACGATGAGGGGCTTTACTCGTCGAATAATATCGTTCGCAATGGATAAAAAAAAATAAAAAATAAAAATACGTATTTTATTCACAGACAAATGCAGTTACAACAAACGAACAAATAAAAAAAAAAAAAAAAAAAAAATAGAAATATCTCGGAGAACTGAAGTTAGAGTTGAAGCGGCTGCCCGATAAAAGCTAAATCATTTATCCTCGAAGTAAACAACGCGGAACCTAATCGGTAGCTAGACGTTCTCCCTCGTATAATCATCCCTATTTCGCCTAGGCTCGTCTCTCGTTACAAGTTAAGATCGTGATTCTGCGGTTCATTAAATCGGGCATTATCGTGGACGTAAAGAGGAGAATGACATTATGCGATTGTGTTACCGCGGTAATAAGTGTTGTCTGACGTACAGGGTGCCCGGGTAAATGGGCCTGCAGGTGGTATTTCAGAAGTTAGATAACGAAGAGGAAAATGATGAAGGGAGAGAGAGAGAGAGAGAGAGAGAGAGAGAGAGAGAGAGAGACAGAGGGAGGGAGAGAGACAGAGGGAGGGAGAGAAAGGAAAGGATGAATCGATGAATAAAAGAAGGAAGGTATGAGAAAGGGTAAGGTAAGTAAAAGGAAATAAAAGCGTAGGTTTATCGTAACTCAGACCAAACACCCTTCCATAGTGGCTCAATGTAATTTGCGAGGAGACAATAACCGACTCATGCGTCGTCATTTTCCAACATCATGAACAACCGAAATATTCTTATACCCTCTATCATTTTCGAATACATATATATTGTATAAATATGCACACATCCACACCTGGTGTTTACATGATGTATTGCATTTAAAACAGGGAATCTCTGAAAAAAAAAAAATTTCCTATATCAGCAAATGCCAATAATTTTTTTTCCACTTGAATGAGGAGAAACGAGGGGGGAGATTTAATTTTTCGAAATGAAATAGCGCTCGATAATTGAATCGGAATTTGATCAAAATTTCAAATAAATAGGACGATATTCGTCGATTTTTTCATGTATGTATATACATACATACATACATACATACATACATACATACATACATACATACATACATACATACATACATACATACATATATATATTGCATAAATTTAATTCGACTAATTACTGATATCCAGGTAATTTTTCTTTTTACAATATAATTCGTTTATTTTTATTGGATACTGATATATGCGATATATTTATCGAGAGAAACAAATTATTTTCTCTTCTTCTTTTTGTTTGCAAATTTTTGATCATTAAAATGAAAATTACTGAGGTGACTTCGAAAATACAACCTTTTCTCTCTCAGTCTCTCTCTCTCTCTCTCTTTCTCTTTCTGTCTCCTCTCATGTAACATCTTCCATGGTTAAGACTGGATCTTACCAGGATTATTATAACGGTAACGTTGTACTTGTCGTAGCTTTAATTAACCAACTTATTAACGTTATCAACGCAAAAAGGACCCTTGAAAATGGAAGGTAGCGCGAGAGTGTCGCGACAGTGAGCAAAGGGAAAGCTACTTCTCTGATCCCTCTTCTGTTACGTATGTATGTACGTGAATTCATGTAAACCTCTCTAGTGATCTGATGTGGCTTTTGAAACGACGATAACTCTCTCGTATCGTGCTTTATTACACGTAATTTAGAAGAAACAAGATGTACCCCCATTTTTCCCCTCACCAAATTTTTCTCTACTTTTGTTTCCCTTTCAGGCACGTCCCGAATACTCTGACCCGAAAAAATGTAAAAAAAAAAAAAAAAAAAAAAAATGAAAGAAAACGCTAAAGATAAAAGTTCGAATGGAAAAAAGAAGAATAAAAAAAGAAAAGATAATTTTTTCGAATCTCTCGTTTTTAAAATATAATAATGTTCCATTCCGGAGATAACTAAAATTTCAGAGTTTCATTATCCCGCGGAGTTTCGTAATCCCGAAATTTAAAATATCTCACCGCGAGATGATATAACAATAATAAAATTTTCTAAAAAATCGAGGAAAGAGATATTATTACCAAGGTTTCAATATTTAATATTTAACTGTCAGTCGTTTTAAGGTTATAATCAGTCAATTGTATTTAATTTTTATCGGTGATGCAATGTTTTCGAAAGATACGAATATTTTTAACTTTATGATATTATTTATATACGGCTCATAATCAGTTTGCTCGCTCTATTTCTTTACCTGTTATTGAAGGAAAAAGAAAAAGGGAAAAAGAGAATGAAATAAAGGAAAGAAAAGTGAGTATGCGTCGAGCAACTTTTCATTTAATTTAGATTTGACACGATTCTTCTTAGAGATGATAACTCGAGTCTTGGTGTTCACTCAAGGAAATCACGAAAGAAGTTTTTTTTTCTTATGCCTCTGCGATCCCGTTCGGATTCAAAAGGATGAGCCACTCTTAATTCAGTTCCTTACTTCTTGCAGTAGCTCGAAGGAAAGAAAGAAAAAAATAATAATAATAAAAAATAAAAAAGAAAGAATCGGTATATCGTCTAGAAGTAAATTATATTGCGATTGCTCGAGGAAAAGCTTTATCAACTTTTTTATTTGCAAAATGATAAAGGAAAATGACATTGACGCGATAAAATTAAATTAAATGTCAATTGACTGTACATTATCTTAACTGAAATTATTCGACTGGAATTATTCGTATCGTTTGGCTACTATATCTTAATTTTGAAGCTCTTTCATATCTTTTCAAAGCGTAAAAAATTGTTCTTATCTTGAAAATAGAAAGTATATATATATATATATATCTTTTTTTTTTTTTATTTAACGAAGAGTATATACGTTACGACGAATTAGATGATTTTGAAGAGAAATGGATACTATAGTTCGTTTAAATTTTGCATAATATTTGACGCGTCGAGTAAGACGACTACTCTTCGTCCATAAGAAGCACCTAGACGAAAAAGTGCTTTTTATCCACGTACTAGGCAAGCTTCCGGATATGCGAGCGTTGTTGGCTAAGAGCACCGTTGATCTTACCTACCACCATCCATGAATATCAAAAAGTTACTTCACGTTTTGTATAATACCTTATTATACGGAGAACAGTTTGGTCTTACGTATCCTCGAACATTTCAAACGATCTATGAAACCTTGGACGTAGCGATAGTAAGGGTACTTGTTCTAGGATAGTATTATATTTATTATATCGTATATAAGCATTATGTCGTTTCATTGTTGCATGCCTTTCTAACTTGTCGTTGTTGAAGAAGTAACGCTTTATAAGTGTTGACTCTTCGCTCTTGAAAATGTCTATTGTATTCAGCTACTTCTATCTAGCACCCCCTGTATATCTATTCTTCCTTTGTTACGACGTAAGATACTTGATCTTCGCGAATTTTAGAGAAATGTTAAACAAGTGTAAACGAAGAAAAAAAAAAAAAGAAAGAAAACGACTCTAGAGAATAGTCTCTCTAGAGTCATCGTTTTTTTTTTTTAACGTTCTCCTTTCTTTCTACGAGCTAGTCACAACATTGGTGATTTTTAAAGATGTCATAGTTTACTTCAGAAATATATATATATATATATATATATATATATATATATATTCAGAAATATATATATATATATATATTGACGTAGTGACAAATCGGGATAGCAAAAAAATGCGTTCTTCGATAATATCTTCGATTATATCATTTCTTTGGTAATCCTTTCCAATTCCCAGACGGCCATCGACGAAATCGTAGAAGTGAATTCTAGCCGCAGCTCTACCCAGACCTATCTTATCCAGCATCACGTTACTTTTCTCCTATGGGTATGAGCATTCGATCGTCGAAGCAGAAAAAGTCGTTACGGACTTTTCAATGAAACCCATTCTTGGTTAATACCCGAACCGATCGATTATTCGGCATAGAACGATCGACGGACAAAGAGGTGGTTTTGGTCTAGCATTCCGGGACCGTAAAATTGTACGCTATACGCGTTTCCCCTAGTTGTTACGAAAGATAAACCAATTCGGCGAACTGTGTTTGCCATTTTTTAATTGTGGTAACCTATATAGCTTTTGTTTTGGAAAACTTTGGAGCGCGAAAAAAAAAACAAAAAAAGAAAAAAATAGACCGACGAGAAAAAATGAGAAATAAAGGAAAAAATTTGAAGCGAAAATATCGACAAACTCGTTAACGTTAACGACACGTTAACGTATCGTCGATATAAAATATTAGAGGTATATTTCATAATTTGTAATTGAATCTGCAGTAATAGTTTCGCAATGGATTTTAGGTAAATCTTTTATATCGTTAGACTCGAATGCCATAATGTTTAATTTCCTTTTTATCGTCAAAAAGTCACAAGTTTAAATTATAGCAAGAGAATAAAGTCGTTATGGTATTATCGAAAATCGGGTAAGAATCGAAAATAGCCCCCCTCGAACTTTTATCTCTTTCTACGTTCGGCGATTATTTTAAACTTGAGATCGGGATGTGAAACGATGGTTACGAGTTTGGTTCTCGATCTTTCTCGAACTATAGAAATAGATTCCGGTAAAGGTTTTGCCATTCCCATTCGAAATAAGGAAGATAGAAAAGCAAATTCAAAACTACCATTCGCGGTATTACGCTTCGAGATCGACGAAAGCTATCGATCTTCGAAGTTTTAGACGAAAGGGAAGTTAATTACAAGGAAGTCATTTCCATGATGAAGTACGTTCGAACGAACGATACCAAACGCTTCCCCTTGTTCGTTCCTAATGCTTCCGGATAAACAACGAGAGCACCCAATACGATAGAATCAATATCAACTTTTACGTACTTACATTTTCACGATTATCGAGTAACAGTAATATCTTAACTTTGTGAGAACAATGTAAGATTTTCGAACCCTTTTAAAAGTTCTCTCTCTCTCTCTCTCTTTCATTCCTATCATCTTTCTCAATAACTCGTCATTGATCTTCAGGTTTCGCATCAAACGGAAATTACGATCAAACTTTCCTAGTTCAAAAGGACATATATCTCATATAGTACTTAATGTAACTTACTATTCTCTTGTCTTTTATCAGGTTAAATAGAAGGGAAATTAGCATTATATCGTGGCGAATGCTTCTACGGGGAGAGAAAAACAGATAAAAATAAAAGAAATCGTTGATCGGTCAAGGAAGCTAACGTTTTACGTTTCTGCGTTCGTTGTGAGCGGTGTGTATATATATATAAAAAAAAAAAAAAAGGAAATAGGGCCTAGAGTATAAGGTGCTTACGAGCATTTTGTGGCATATAGGTATTCGAAGATCTCCAACAGCGGGGGAACGTAAAACTTTATTATATATAAATCTTTTTTCTCTTTTCTTTTTTTTTTTTTTTTTTTACAACCTACACGTATAAGTTTATCTCTCTTTTACTTTCTCTCTTTTACTCAGAGACCAAACTACCGGTGTCTGTACGAAAATTTCGTATTCCAGTGTCGTCATGGTCCGGCACGACTATTAGGCTGGTAACTACTTATTCAAACCGGATCGCTCGAAACACCCTCCTTCTTCGAAGTTCTTGTCAAGCAAGGCACGTTTTCCCAGCAGATCTGCACGCCCCACCCTTCTCCCTTCCGCCCCTCTCTCTCTCTCTCTCCTTCTTTCTCTCGCGCTTTATCTCACTCCTTCGTTTTCTCTCCCACCACTCATTCTCAACTATACGACCGACCTTCTTCCGTAACGATGCACCTACTCTTCTTTCTATCCTTCCATTTTCATTATTTCTATCCCTATCCGTCTCTATCTTTTAATGTACAGTCAGCTGTTTTCTTTTCCATTCTCGAGAATAGTCTATTTCTTTTTTTTTTTTGTTACCGTTCTTGTTTAACCACATTATCATTTTACAATATACCCTTTGGGCATACTTTCTCTCTCTCTCTCTCTCTCTCTCTCTCTCTCTCTCTCTCTATCAAGCTCTTAAAAACGATTCGAAGTTGCTCGAGCGAACTGTTGGTCTATTGAACGTGAATTATTTAACAGATCGAGATAGAAGAGAAACAAAATAACAAATGGTAGAATCAACGTGAAATGACGTCAATTGGTGGCTATACCGTTTCATTTTACATTTCATTTCTCATCGATTTCAGAACCGTTAAATAATTCCTCGTTGACAAAATTTTTATCCATTTAAAAAATATTAAATATTACAAGAAATGAATAATAAATACATAATACATAACAAATATTGAATTCGATAAAAAATATATGTAGTTAACTTATTAACGAATATTATTTCATTTATATATGTATAATCTGTCTCCATTTAATTCTTAATAATAATACGGTGTAGCACGTGCACTTGCGAATTAGGCGAGTGGAGATATTTGTTTCGAAACTTTCTGATTATCCGAGCACCCCAGGATTTTGTAGAAGCGAGCGAAAGCGAGTACGTGTACGACATTGAAGGATTATTTCGTGTTGAGTAAGGATGTATAAATTTACCCAACTCCTCTGTTTGATAAAGATGACAAATGATTTTATACGATATTATATATTGACTGAAAGAAGAGGAAAGGATACGCGTTGTAATGTACGTTGATTTACGTTCGTAAAATCAACGATCCGTTACTTTATGTGTCGGTATACTTAGCCCCGTCCTTATTTTTTTCTATCTTGTTTTCTTCCCCCTTTTTTTCTAAATTGACCAGCTGCACGTAAAGCTTATATTATCTTTTCTCTCGAAATATTATAATTAGATTATTAAACCAACCATTCGTAGAACAATTCATGAATTAAATTCTGTTTACCGAAATAACAAGGAAAACATTGTTATTGTAATATTATACTTCTATAAACTTTATTCCAATTTATTCATTTTACTAGAAAAGAGAAAGAAGAAAGGGAGGAGGGAGGGAGAGAGTGAGAGAGAGAGAGAGAGAGAGAGAGAGAGAGAGGAGGAGAGAGGAGAGATCAAACTCCTTTACAATCAAAAGAGGAATAAAATATCAAGGAAACTCTTGTGGCGAGTTAATACAATATAATATTCTCAGTGGTCGAATGTCCGAGAAAATATAAGCAGTAAAAACTGTGAGTGGATAACAAAAAACAAAAGAAGAAAAAAATAGAGAAGTTAAGAGCATTTTGGTATCATGCGAAATCGATATTGTTACGGTCAAAGTTTACGATTCGAATTCGTCGATTCAGGTTTTCACATTTTTATTTATAGACCTTACCGTAGGATATCTTTTCGGATATTTTATAAATATGTAGAATACGATAAGGATAAGATAACAGCCGGAAAATTATTTTCAGAATATCGAATGGCCCTAATAATATTTGGTTTTAGTCGCGATAAAGCAGGATATATAAGTATCATATAATTTGAATAAAAGCAAGAATAAATGTCATATAATTTGAATAAAAATTTCTACATGAATATTTCTTTGATGGTAAGTTAATACATAATACATTTGGTAATACATAATTGATATAAGAATTATTAAAGGCCGTACTGAAAATTATTATCGATAATATCACACGGACGTTAAAATCGATGTTTAGTGGCGTCCTTTCATAAGCTTCGACGACGTTTGATACTTATCCTATAATATGCCCTTCCGTATACGCGTATAACTTCCGTCTAATTATCCGTAAAATAGGCTATTCCCGCCAACGGCTTTTATGACTTTGACGATATCGTGACTGGTATTGCACACGCCACGCATTTACCTTGCGTCGGCTCAATATACCAAATGGCCAACGAGCCAACGAGGTATTTTCAAAGAATCGAATCGAAACTTGTCTCGTAATAGCGAATCAAGCAAAAATATTGATCGATCGAATGCACAAATGTGTATCGAATATTTCAATGTGGTGGGCGTCGAACGATATTCGATGTAAAAGTAGGAAGAAAAGAAAAAAAAAAAAAAAAGAAAAACAAAAAAACAAACGTGTGTAAAAATGAACGAACGACACGCGCAAATATTTGTTATAAAATTAATATATGATTATTTCGATCGGACGGTCATGTTCCTGTCAGTTCAACAAACCACAGGGCATTATCTAAACCAACGAGACATCGCGATGTAGTGTTATGTGTAAATAATATTAGATTATAGTTCGCTTCACACGAAACACTTGAATAGAGTAGTGTTCCAATGGGGATTGACAAATTCGAATCCGAGCACAAATATCTTGATAGAAGCTAGGCAATGGAAGGAGACTCGTTTCTGAAGCGTAAGAACAAACAAAATCGTTTTCTCTTCTACTTTTGCTTCTCCTTTATTCCTTAGGTTCGCGTAAAACGAGCAAAAGTAGCTCTGGCATTATTTCTCCCTTTCGATAAGAGACAAAGCGGAAACTAGAAAGGTTCGATAATTCTGAAAAGAGCAATATGTAACGAGTGTCAAAGAGAAATTCGATCGAGCTAGTACTACTTTTTCCCCGTTTCCCTCTTTCTTCCCTTATTTTCTTTTCTTTCTTTTCTCTTTTTCTTCCATTCTTCTCTTTCCTCCCTTCTTCCTTTATGTCTTCTCTTTTTCGTAATGCCTGATAAAAGTAAAATCGATTGCTCCATGAAATTCACCACAAAAGAAAACCAAATGTCTGAACAGGGGAGAGATGGATAACGCGATTAAAGAAAAATTTGACGGGCATAAAACTGACAGCGATTACGTTATAAATGAAATGAAAATGTAATTTATTCGGGATTGTAACGGTAACGTTACGAGATAAACGGTGAAAGCTTTGGCTTTCCCTTTCGATCGGATAGCGGTAAATTCTATCGTAGTCACCTCGTGAATTGGAAATCAATGACGGACGGAGCAGCACGCACAAAGGCTGGAATCGTGTACGAGGATTTTTCGTTACTTTGACTGGGGAGCCCCTCTCTTCTCGTCGCGCAATTACCATCGTTTCCTTTCGCTTTGATCATATTGATCCGTAAACCAAGCAGAAAATTGGAATAGCTAGAAAGCGAACGAGCGAGCGAGCGAGCGAGCAAGCAAGCAAGCAAGCGAGCAAGCAAGCAAGCAAGCGAGCAAGCAAGCAGATAGGCTGACAGGGAGGCAACAAACAAGCAGGACGCAGAACGCAGAGAAACAGAGCCGCCTATTAATTATTTATAGTAATGTGATATTGATCCGTCTGGCCACCTTCCACCGTACCAACCGACAGTAAACTCCCATACGCCTACGTATCCCATCGTTTCTGATAGGCGCACATACGCCGCCATCATTAACGTTATGACCAACGGATATAATCGTTCAACGCAATACCGATCCTCATTCGTTTCGATAAACACTGAATTTTCCTTTTACTATCTCACCGCCTATATCATTTCAAGAAATCTCGATGCTTCCGATTTCGACTAAACGTTCCTACCAAATCCTATGATCTCTCTCGTTCAAATTATCATCGAATCTCTCGTTAACCTATATCTCTTCTCATCTCTTGTGAAATGATACTTTATTTACCTTCGGCTACGAATTATTGCAATTTTCCGCGAACAAACGAACGAACGAACGAACGAACGAACGAACGAATATGATTCCTAGGAGAATAAGAAGTTTACTTTTGTATTTGGTTTACATTAACATTCCGTTAATCATCGAGTGTATTATTATTTTCACGACGAAAGCGATAATTACAACTTAATTCTAATTTGAATTTATTTATCGGCAATCATTATTCTATTTCATTCGAAAAATTTTCTACGATTTCGATGATCACAGAAAGTAGGAGGATGAGCAACGGATAAATTTATCTAACATTTAATGTGCAGCTTATTATGAAATTGGTTTGCTTTACGAGAAACTAAACAAGCGGCGAGACTAATTTGCGACTAATCATACATGCGGTTTGCCTTTCGACCGACTCTAATTGCCCATTTCATATACCGACGGAATCTCATACTCTTTTCCTTTTTTTTTTTCGTACAGTCGCTTAAAGAATTAATCGGATATTTCATAAAATTGAACAACCCTTTATCAGATTAAGCAACTAATGTGCTTTGAATATTTTAATGTGTTTATGTATTCATAGGAATACGAAGTACACGCAAAATGTTTTCCTTTCGGATGTAACAACGAAAGAAAAATGAAAAGCAAAAGTAAAATAAAATAAAATAAAATATTTTTTTCTTTTTTTAATTGTATAAATATCATCAAAATCGATCAATCGCAGAGAGCGACTTGGACTTCGCTATAAAGATCTATTATACTTCCATTATATATTTTTTAATAAGTTCGAGAAAAATAATTAAAATTTAACAAGTATCCCAACATATTTACGACTGACCGTATATTAAATTTTAATGGAAATGCAGCGCGTTTTATTTTGATATTTTCGTTCCGGCAATGTCAAATATAGCGGCATCGACACGATGTCAACCACCGATGTCAAAAAAATTAATTCCTGCAATTCGCGTTGAAATTATTTAACACGTCAAAAAGTACGAATATTATTTCCCGCATTTATCGAAATTGTTAAAAGCATTATTTAACTCTTTACACTTACGTGCAAAAAGACGATTTTAATATGTATGAAGGTCGATTGGGAAAGGAAAAAGACAAAAAAAAAAAAATAAAAAAAAGAGAAAAGAAAAAAGAAATAGAAGAATAGAATCAATCGAAACGTTCATTTTCAAAAGTACTATTCACGAAAAAGGAATCGCTCGTAAACAGTGAAGAAAGCCGATGGTTATGGCACGTACATACCAATATCTACTATAACCATAGACACGTCTCGTTTCTATTTGATGCTTTTATCCGAAATTAAAAGGCCACTTCGTTGGTTGGAAGCATATCATGCAACGGTCCATCGGTGCAGACCTACTACCCACCGATAACCCCTTTTCAAAGCATTAACGTGGACTCATTCGAGTGGTTGCTCCTCTCACATACACGTTGCCCTAGGACTAGAAATAGCAAGCGGAAAACGTCAGGAATGGAAATAACGGTAGGCACATTCTCTAGCCGACCAACTAGCTAGTAGTAAGCCAGCAACAATGTCCTTGGTAGCCAGTAGCTATTTCCGTCTATTCACGAGCAAGGCGGCACAACTATCAACAACGGTAACGCTCTAATTCGCCAGTAGTCACCTACTATCTTTACTACTTACACTGAGCATACAAACAGGAACTTCAACATTAATACCAACACCAACTCGTTTCATCTTTTATTCGTATCTCAATAATGAACGCCGTCGTCGCGTGTCGCTCGGTTCGCACCGGGTATTTTCTAAAAGCCTCTTTACGACTTACCCTACCTCCCCCTATCCCTTGTGTTTACGGCGACGTTAACGGTCGACTTGCCGCAATTCCGCGTCAAGGAATTAACTTTCCGTGGCTCAGTTTTTCCCTCCCCACCCCCCACCCCCATACCCTCATTGGAGACGAATTTATAACCTTCCAACCACCCCGTTGAATATACAACGTGTACCTTATAGATCGTTGAAATAATTGAAAATGAAACAAGTAAATCCACTTTCCGTAGTTCGGACAAGCTTACTAAATATTTCGCTTATGAACTAAAAGTTTATGGATGGAACGCGTTTAAAAAGTGATGAGTCATTCTCCCGCGATCTGGACAGTTGAGAATTATTTTTCGTTTAATTTTTAACGAGCCATACTTATGGGTTCGTTATTCGAAACGAAGCTATTTTATTTTTCATTCCATTTTCTTCTTCTTCTTCTTCTTCTTTTTTTTTTTAATCTTACCTTCTTTCCTTTCCTCCCTACCTTCGAAAGTGTACCCTGCTTGATCCCAACGTAATTAATACAATTAAATTTGATCATTTATTTAATTATATTGTTGAAAATTCGTTTCGCGATATTTTTTCGCAACTGCGGCGATCACTAACGACTCCCCATAACGACCTGTTAAATCGTCCATGCAAAGCTCTCCTCGGTGTGCTCGAGGATTTTTTTTCTGTTTTTTTTTTTTTGATAGGAGAAATAAAAAATAAAAATGATTAATCGCATTGTAATATTTGAGCACGATGTACGCGCCAGGAGTTACGTGACGTTGATAAGTCTCTCCTGCAAAGCCAGCAAGTTTCTGCTTTCCGATTTACAAACAATTTTAAAGAGTAACGCAGCAAGTACTGCCACTAATGAACGCGGTAATTAAAATCTCCCTGAAGGACCGCGTTTTTGCTTACGCATGTCGTATATACTCCCAGACATATATGCACATGGTATATTATATACATATCTGGTTTAGATGAACCGATCATTGCTTTCCGTTAACCGTTTAATTTTTCTCTTTCTGTCTGGTCGGAATAATTATAAAATAACGACTCAAAAAAAAAAATAAATAAATAAATAAAAGATAAAATAAAATAAAAATTGAAAAGAACCAGCATAACATTGAATATCGCGTATATTGGGTATCTGTTGTTCTCAGAAATATAATACAACAAAAAATTATGTCATGTTAGTCGAAATACACGATCAATGTACGATATAAGTGAAACAATTAGGTATAATACAATTACTATTTAATATATCAGGTGGTTGGAAAAATAATTGCGACTTTTATTATTTTAAATTTATCACTGTTTTTTCTAGTTATTATTTATCTGATAACGATTATGTAATGGACCATTGTTAAGGATGAAATCGGACGATTGATATTTCCTTACATCATTATTTTCACTTTGATCATTCGACGGTTGTTTGAAAATTTGAAAAGCATCTAAGTCTTCAAAATTCTATATACACAACTCGCAATTATTATCGCACGTATCTTCTATCCGATCGTGAGAAATATTAATTTAACGCAAATTACACACATCTACTTTATCGTTAAGCTATTCACGGTCCTGTACGTTCGATATTGATTTCAAAGGGATAATTCACTTCAACGTGGAAATACCTACCTATATCTCGTTCCATTTTCCGTGTTTCTATTAATTATCCCGACATGACATAACGTATTATGGCGAGTTATTCGTGAAAACCAACTAGAAATTTTCCCTCTACGTTCGACAAACAAATATTCATAGAGTGTATATATATATATATATATATATATATATATATATATATAACGAGAAGTCGGAAAAAACTAAATCTAATTACCGAGGCATTGTAGCGCATCGTGCTTAATGCACTAATTAAAATCTCGTGGAAGGCAACGATTCTTTGTTTCGTTTAACGCTCCAAACGGAAAGCTCATTGTTTGCCGTTGGTAACTTTAGTTAAGACATAACTTCGGCCTTTACTTTGCTTTGCCCGTCCGCGATAGCTTCGCCATTAGAAATTCTACTTCCGTTTCGTGTATTCGAGGGAAACGGAAATAAAGCTTTATGAATAGGACCGAGAGATAAAATTGCGTCTCATATATTGTAGAATATTAGTATCGTCGGTACTAGTAGCCAATTGGAAAGATATTTTCGATGTTAATCGCAGTGAAAATAACTTTTCTCCATTTTCGACAAGAAAAATAAATAAAAAAATGAACAAAATATTAAAAAATAAAAACAAGCCAAAAAGATATTCTAAATTTAAATGCAATTAGATGAAATTAAAACAATGAACGACGACGTCTTATTAATAAAAACAACAATAACAAACAACAACAACAACAACGACAACAATAATGATAATAAACTCGAGCAATTTTTATCATTATTTTAATTATAGTCTTGGACTTTTATAATGTAGAAGCGACCGATGCGACTTTTGGTGTTAATCATCGATAAATTCATATTTACGCTTGCTCGATGATACTAAAGAAGAAAGGAAAGGAAAGGAAAGGAAAGGAGAGAAGAGAAGACAAGAGAAGGAAAGAGAAAAGAGTAAATCCAATACGTGTAGCTATACGTTCTCCTCCGATAATCTATATTCTCTATCGACTGTATAACTATATACATACTACGTATACTTCAGCGTATCCTCCTTTAACGTGCGCTCTTTTTTTTTTGTCTTTACCCAACGTGTCCGCCAACAACATGCATTCGATACATTGTTCTCTCTCGAAGCAAGAGGACAAGATGCATTCTTCAGACTCTATATCGAAGCAGAGCCCAGGGCATTCCATGGTATATACGAGTGTGTATGTATTATATAAAGAAATGTTGGACGGTATTGTGAAAACGTATCGTAGGAAAACTTTACGAAATGGCGACGTTCAAGAAAAAGAGAGAGAGAGAAAAGAGAAATAGAAAATAGAAAATAGGGAGGGAGGAGAGGGAGACAGAGAGAGAGAGAGAGAGAGAGAGAGAGAGAGAGAGAGAAGCAAATGTCCTCATCGCTGGACACCGATTTTTATTATACTCACTTTACGTGCGAGGAGATTCTCGAAAGCGGAGCTACGTGACTGCTCGTTTTGGAGGGGAAACGTTGGTTGGAGATTGAAATCACCTCCTCGCAAATATATTTTACACGACGATCACCCCTCTCATTCTCTCTTCTCTGTTACAAACACCACCACTACGAGCCTCTTTGTCAGCATAAGAAAAAAAATGTACTCTCCTTGGCGAACTTGCAAACGTTGCTTTCTCTTACTATCACGAGAAAGGAAACGAGGTAGGTGCGTAGTAAAGAAGAATAACGGCAAAACGGGATGTTCTTTACGTTAAGTCTTGAAAGTACGAGCTTGCTCACAATAAAGTTAGGACGAATAGGTACGTTACGCGCGGTGAGCACGTTGATCCTGTACATTGCGATGCCGTTACACAGATATTTGGTTTTCCAACAGAAATGGAAACGGAAGAATCGTTAGACCCGTACACTCGCGATGCGGTGAACTGTACGTTTTAATGACGTGCATCGCGATACGCGCAATGAGAGCTAAAAATCGTCAAACTGTAACGGCGTTGCTCTCTCATTAAAAACTACAACTTGCCTTCGTTTAGATTTTTACATGGTGAACGCTAATGACGGATTCTAAGAAGTCATCGAATCGATAAAAATTGATAATAAAAGGAGAGAGAGAGAGAGAGAGAGAGAGAGAGAGAGAGAGAGAATCTTTATTTTCAATCTCTCATAAAATCGATTCAAATTTTTAATATCACGACTCCCGTAATTATTCGACGAGTTTCGATATGAACTTACTTTACAGGATGCTCTCCCGAAGAAATCTGCAACCCAAAATACCCTTTCACCATCCACGAAGAACACCATCGGTTCGCTACTGCTTTATGCATGCGCACGATACAAACTGATACTCGAAACTACCTACGTTGGATGGTGATATAAGCTGTAAGCCGATACAAAAGGACCGGTGCGCGGTAGATGTTTATTAGGGTTACGAAGGTACCACCAAACGATTACTTTTTACACGCGGTGGCATTTTATGTTACCGAGAGACAGTTTCTCTCGGGGGTCGACACTCGTCCTAGTAGCTAGTTTTGGATTCGATCCAAAGAAGGGCACCGATAATATCGTTTTAGTGACATAAAATACCCGCCATTATCGTACGAAATGAACTTCTGCTCGTATCCAAGCGGTATAATAAAGAGCTAGAGGAGTTTGGCAAGGTTCATTTTTTCCATCTCCTTTCTTCCTCACCGAACGACTCCTCCCCACCATTGACAAAACTGTCCTCGTTTTCTCGACTGCCCTTAGAAAAGCATCGAACCGAGTCCATCGTCTGTTCGTCTCGTGTATGCTTCTTCCACTGGACTTCTCGAGTGGATGAAGGGGAAGTAAAACAGACAAAAGGGAAGGAATAGACGGAGATAGAGGAAGAAAGAAAGAAGGAGAGATAGGGAGACAGATAGACAGACAGAGAGCAAGCTAGACAGAGAGTAAGTTAGAGCGAGAGAGAGAGAGAGAGAGAGAGAGAGAGAGAGAGAGAGAAGGAAAAGAAAAAGAAAAAGAGAGTAGAGCGCATGGAACGTCCACGTTGAACCAGAAATTCCCGACTCGTCGCAGAGCGGAAAATTGCAGAAAATGCGAAACTTCGCGGACGATAAGCGCTCGCTCGTACGAGTAACATACGTTCCACCGAGGGAAGCTCGTATCGTCGATGTTCGTCGGACGAGGAGTGTGTGTACTTCCCTCGCTCGGCCAAGCCGTTGCACTGGTGTGTACGCGCGCCTTCAGTGACGTAACGATGCAAACGCCAATGTGGACGGCCATGCGACAGCGCAGGTAACAAAATTCCACTGATTCGACGACTGAGAGAGTGGCAATCGTGGTCGGACTATCTGGTATTTGCATGCGAAATTATGGACGATGTGACGATGAATTCGAAAACCACCCTTTACGATCTAACCAATTGCGTTTGATCCCAGTTATTTCCTTTTCTTTTTTTTCTCGTGTGATTTTTTCATCTTCTAATCGTCGATAAATCCCGTTTGCCACATGATCGACATGGATCGATTATTTGCGTACATTTCTTTTTCCGATAATATCGCATCGCGATTCTACTTCGCGTTCGAGCTCGATTAATTGTCGTTTAATTATTTCATAGAAATATTATATAACCTATACGTTGTATGCAATTGGTAAACGTAATTATTAACGGTTAAATTGTGAGAAAATATTTTTTCGATTTTTCAATATCTTCGAATTCGGCAAGACTAGTTACGTTACTGCGTACTCTCGCGTATAGGAACGAGACTTTTCGGTTTGGTATATAACGTCTCTCCACCCCCTCCCCCCTTTCTTCTCTGCCGCGTTCTCGAGAGTCTTTTTCCCCTTCTCGAACGCTCTCCCTTTTCCTATTCGAAACGTTTGCCAACGACTATTTATCGCGAGGGCTCGTTGCCGAAAAACGAAGAACACTTTGGGAGCGGTACTCACGTCGCCCGTTCGAATGAGACAGCTGGGATGACACTTTGAAACAGAGACGTACAGATTTAATCGGGGTCCGTCGAACTTGGGAACGAAATATGGCAGTATCAAAGTTAGCATGGTTTACGAGAGAATTTTTTTTCATTTTTTTTCTTTCTTTTTTTTTTTTTTTTCAAAACATGTCGTTCCTGTCGTAAAGCTATCCCCATTTAAATCGTTTTACCGTTTTTTTTTTTTTTTTTTTTTTTTTTAAATCGAATTTCCAATACATCCATTCCATCGATGAATTCCATTATGTATTTCCGTCGTGTATTTTCTACTTTTATATGTGTGTGTGTGTGTGTGTGTGTGTGTATGTAGGTATGTATAACTATATTTAAATTTACATGCTAATTTTTAGAACGTCGAAAAAAACGGCAATAAACCCGAATCACGAATTTAGCGAGGCAAGCAGTCCAGGATGTCTCAAGAGTCCTAATCGAAAAGACGATAGAGAGCAAAGAGAACATCCTTGAACTTTGACCGAGGTAAAATCTTGAGGCATGCCTTGGTATAGTAAAGCGACGTCGTCGTTGAATCTTCTCCTTTGGACCAATCGATCGGACAACAGGGAGGAACGACACCTCCGGTGTCCACGGTAATCCTCGGTAAATCTTCATGGTATATATACATATATATATATATATATATATATATATATATATATATATCCCTCATGTAAACGGTGTCCGTCTCGATTCATAACAAAAACTTGTGAGAAATGCTAACAACGCGAGAGTTAATGCTTACGGATAGGATATATCGTCGTCGTATACGACGTCAAGAAAATTTCTAATCATCATTTTTTAAAACAAGATCCGCCATTATCCTCTCCATTTTATCAAGTATAATAAAATTCTACAAAGATTTTCCCGGAAGGAAATTTATCAATTTTTCTCTCCATCAAAGCACCATATCAAAATTCAATGATTCCTTATCCGTATTACGATCAGAAACGAATGCCAATACGATAGACTAGGAAACCGACGTTAGAATAAAATCAGGGTGATCGTAAAGTGCGAAAGAATATTTTTCGGTCGGAATATAGACGGGAGGTCAAAGCTGGCGATCGCTTCTAGACTATCGAATTACGGTGTGTTCCGTGTCCGGCATAATCCTTGCCAAATCCTGCTAGTATATGTAGAACGTAAAAGGGGTCCCTGCGGTGCCGCGGTTCGAGAAGACAGAGAGATTGGAGTGAGAGAAAGCTAGAGCGAGAGAGAGAATAGATAGACAGACAGAGAGATAGACAGAGAGATAGATAGATAGAGAGAGAGAGAGAGAGGGAGACACAGAGAGAGAGAGAGAGAGAGAGAGAGAGAGAGTGAGAGAGAGAGAGACAGACAGATAAAGAGAAGAGGCGAACAGCTAGTAGCAGTAGGAAGGGGGAGGGATGAAATTGACCACTGTCGTTGGCACTTGAGGACCGACCGGCAATTACGAGGTATCCCCATGGCCCATTGCCACTGTTGGATGCAGCTTGGCGTTGCTGGTTGGTCGGCCGGTTGTCTGCTCGAGGATATACATACCTCAGCATTGTTCCTACAGGGTTGCATCTCCAAGCCTGTAGAGAGAAAGAGAGAGAGAGAGAGAGAGAGAAGGGGGGGGGGAGGGAAAGAGAGAGAGAGAGAGAGAGAGAACATCAGCATCCTCCTATCCACCTACTCTTTTCCCCTCATCTTCTCCTCTTCTTCTCTATACAAACACGGCCGGCCTCCTACGTCTGCTCTTCTAAATCACTACTATCTCATGGTTTAACTAACAATGCTCGCTGGCTCGCCCCTAGCTGTGGATCCTTTAGTCTGCTTATTATCTCCGAACTCGCTGCTTTATCTAGGCTAGGATGAAAAGTTTTTCAACACTTTTGTGCAAGAGCTCACACCGCGGTACTTTTTCTATAATAACTTGGTTATTTTATTTTCTCAATCCCTTTTCTCTCTTATAACTTATTCATTTTTCCCCCACCACCGACCACCCCGCCCCGTCAGTTTTTTCTTTTTTCTTTTTTTTTTTTCGGACGAACTGACACTGGAGGAGTGAATTGCAAAATCCGAAATATACTATAGGATGGGCGCATGGAGGTGGCTCTCTTTGATATCTTCGCCATGTGTGTTTGCCAAATTCAACGTTGCTCGTGCTTTGTCCCATCTGTTTCTCTCTCTCTCTCTCTCTCTCTCTCTCTCTCTCTCTCTCTCTCTCCCTCCCTCTCTCTCTCTCTCCCTCTCTCATCTTCTCTCTATTCCCTGTTTCCCTGTCTCTTGCGCTCTTCAATCGGGAAACTACATTGGCTCGCTCGATTTACGCACACGGTTTAATCAATGTGTTTCGATCTACCCGACGGAATATTTAGCGGGCTCGATTCATGTTTAATGGTACGGACTATTCTCGAGATAAACGATCGGTCCTGTAACGACGGAGCTCACCAGAAAATTCATCTAAATCCTTCGATCGAACGTAATTATCGTATCCTGTTTTCGACATTGAACTCTCGGCCTTTTCTTCGATCCCTTTTCTCTTTCGATTACTCGACGAAATTGAATCAGCAACACGGATGTCGAGAAATCTCAATATCCTGAAGAAAGATACAAGGAGTCGAGGGTAATGGAAGAATATCGTCGAGTGTCTCCGTATCGACAAACGATAAATTAAAGGATAAAACGCTTATATTCGTCGGATGCAAAGGATTTAGAAAGGTCGTGAGCTCGTCGTGATTTCGAGGACCAAATGTATTCTTTTTTCTCTTTTTCAATTTTTTTTTTCTCTCTCTCTTTTCTCCCCCAACAATTTACAATTCTGCAATATCGTATAGACAGTTTTTTTTTTTTTTTATCCTTCCTAGTGAGATCCCTTTAGGAAATACGTTGTAAATTACGATTTAAAATTTGTCGCGATATTCAAATAAGCCATTTTTAAGAAAGCCAGATGAAAAAGTTGTTTGTTATTTCTAAGATGTATCTACTTACAGTATGCATACGTAACCCCATAGAACAGCAAAGCTCGCGCTTGTTTGGAGTACAACGAACGTTGTGACCGTATCTCATATAATCCATGTACGTTCTCACTCTCCGTTATTCTAACACTCGCGCGCGCGCACATACACACACACACACACACAAACACACACACATATTTTCTCTCTTTCTGTTTCCCGTGGCTCTTTCATTGTCGAAGCGTAGCTTATTTTTGCCGTGGATTCCTCGTGCGAATGCGACTGTTTACCGGCTCGCGTGATTTATGACCGTCGGCTTGAACTTGCCGTGGTAAGCTTTTACGCTTCTCCCCGTTGAAAAAAACTGAATGTAGAAGGCTTTCGCAATATATTACGGTGTGTCATGGCTCATTCCAATTTCGTGAACTCTGTATCTCCGACGTCGACGACAACGACGACGACGACGACGACGACGACGACGACGACGGGGACTATCGTTCTAATGCAGGATTAAGAAGGAATACTTTTCGTCACTAAAGAAAATCGTTCCGTTCGAAATATATAAGTTTAACATTTAGGGACAAATGTCATTTCAGTATAATTTTTATTGATGACAATAGATTAAAAATAAATGCGAAAAAAAATTATCGTATGATAATTTTTCCAAAAAATTATTATGTTCATACGTGTACCTACTACTTTATATCAATTTTATTTTTTGTAAGATAGGGAAAAGAAAATGTAACGCGCTGGAGGACTTTATGGAGTATGGTTAAATCGAATGAATTCTTGAAATTACTGTTGTCAAGTCAAACCTCCTTCCCTTTGTGTAATATTCCAGATAGCGGCGTTGTAACAGAGTGATCCTACTCGTTGGTTCTGAGCTGTACCAGTGAAATTTTAACGACACGAAAAGGACAAGAGAGATAAGAGACATAAGTTAATACGATGTAATGGTTAGAATAACTGTTATACGGAAGTCTCGTTGCGGTCAGGTGAAGACAGACACGTACATACAATAAGATTATCCGCTTATCCGAATGTCCAGCTCCCAGCAGACAGAAGCCGACGATGGACTGCCTTCGAGTGTTCGCTACAGGTGTGTTATCTGCATCTGCTGCTTCTAAACAGCGTAAGCCGACAGTACCTCTAAGTTGCAAATGCAATTTCACCGAGTTGAGCCACTCGTTCGCGCTCGGTTAGCACCATCAAATTTTGTCAATGTTATCCGTTTTGTCACGGTCATATAGTAAGAGTGCCACTTTTAGCGTGGCTATTATCGAAATATCGATTTTCGATGGAAAAATTTCATCGAAATTCGCTGTATTTCATAATAGAAATCCTTACGAATTTTTGATCGTATAATAATAATAATAATAATAACAACAACAATAATAATAATAATAATAATAATAATAATAATAATAATAATAATAATGATAATATTAATAGGAAAAAAAGAGAGAAAAAGCAAACGAGAAAAAAAAAAACACGATACCTTCGAGAGAACGGAAGAACATAAAACTATTTCTTAGGCGAAGGAAAATCATAGCTATGTAAAATGAAATAATGTAATTATAGGATGATATAGAAAAGTAGTCTTTCATTTCTCGGGTGAAATTGAAAAGACGAGAACGGTCTGAATGGTCTTTGTATCGAGTCATAGAAATCGGAAGTCACAGCGGGGCCACTTCCAAAGTCTTGTAAACTTCGTAGTCTCGTAATGGCACTCAGGTTAGCTCGCGCATTCGTAAGATTTCAAGTTGGCGATATTACTGGTAATTTTAATTACTCAACGGAGACTATCGGGAGAGAAGATGAAAGCACGTGGCGAATAAAACGTAGAAATGCAAAGTGGAAACTTTATTCCACCGGGAGAGAAAAGGATGGATGGTTAGAGGTGACCTCGTACGATACTACTAAGAGAAAGAAAGAGAGAGAGAGAGTTCAATTAAAGGCAACGCAGCGTTATCTAGGTGCAAGCAACTCGAATGTACTGGATGTTACGAAAGGTTCTCTTATTTTTCAGTAGCCAACAGTCGGACATTATTTTCAGCGTTACGCACCGTTGCCTCCGTCCATTATTCGAACTTTCCAAAGACTACTGTTGCTTTTTCGCACGAGTACACGTGGAAATTGTACCGGAGAAAATGCGAATTCGAAAAAAAAAAAAAAAAAAAGAAAGAAAGAATGAAAGATTCGCCGGAATACGAGGATAATAACGACCGGCCGACAATTTATAAATGTCGCTTTATTATTTTTCTCCCATGTCCCACCGTATACTCTTTTATTTCTCAATTTATGTTTTTTAAAGGTTCCTTCCTTGGAAATATTTCTTCTTCTTCTTTTTTTCTTTTGGTCGTAGAAGAAGAAGATCGATTATATCGCGAGATTAAGCTTGAGAAAATCGATATTAAAGAATTGCTCGTTGAAATGGCATGGAGGGAAAGGTGGATTTGAAGTAATTCTTAGAAGGGATATATATCTCGTTAGGAGGTTCATGTTGTTTCAACCAGAATACGTGGAACGTATGTTAATGTTAGAATTTCTTACGAGCATGGTATATTTCTGGAGTAGACATTGGTACGGTGTTTTCGCAAAAACACGCTCGTTAGTTTTCGCATGTTGCGTAACGTAGTGTTAAGCTCGCATAAAGGACGCATAAGTCAGGGAGAAGTAACGACCGACTTGCCTTTTTGCAGGTTTCGCCAGAATAAACCCGCCCGTAGGTATTCGCGCGAACGGTGCGAGAGCAAACGCGTTTTCTTTTTCTTCCTTTCTTTCTTTCTTTTCCTCTTCCGACAAAAACTTCTTTCCTTTTTACATTTATTTTTATTCCTTACGCAAGTTCTTAACGTAAGAACATTGTGAGAAAATAAACGTGAACTTTGTTTCTCGGACGTACTATAACAATTAATTTTACAATTTTTCACGAAATTAATAAATTTCGCTTCATATTTATTATCGGGATAGTTAATACCGTTTTTAATTAAATGTTTAATCAGCTATCGCGATTGTACGAACTCTTATTTAAATCATTACAAATCAAACAGACATTCGTAAAGATTGTTCTTCTTTACAGAAAAAAAAAAAAAAAAAAAAAAAAAAAAAATATAATAATACGAGAAAAAGAAAACATTCTTAAAAACGGTAATCGATTTTGGACAACTTATAATAAACGATTTCGTGGCATAAGACAAAGCTTCTCGTAAGGTTTCGAATCGGGTCAACGTCCTGGGAACGTTCGTTCTTGGGCTTAAGGTGCAACCGTGATTTACGAGAGGAGAAATGCCAGGCGGCCGGTTTGGACAGAAGGACATAAATTACTGAAGCTTTAATCGTTGGGATTAATTACAATCTTAGTGAGAGCCTTTACGCGTTATTCCTGTCATCGAACGGTAACTCTCCTCTTTAGTAAGCTTAAGAAAAGGAGTTAGTATAGATATTGTCAGATAGAATAACGACTTAATTCCACGAAATAATCGTGTATCTATAACGTATATACAAGCGACAGTTCGCGAATCTATAGAATGACAATCGTTCGTATAGGTATCGGTTACAATTCGAAAACTGATAAAAATAAGTTCGAAAAAAGAAAAAAAGAAACAAGAAGGTAGACAAGGGAAAGAAGGATAAAAAGAAAAAGATCGGGGGTGGGGGGACGAACGATATTTCTCAGATGGTCTGTCGAGGAAATAGGATCTTGAGAGAAGAATGCAGATCAGGGTAGAAAAAGTGCAGGCTCTGTTTCCGGTCCGTATCCGTACGAGTCAGTGAGTTCTCGATCGTATTTCACGTGGAAACGAAGCGAAGATTCTCCTTCTCCTTCTTCACTTCACTTTCGCCATCCACCGTGCAGTTTGCGAAAGCCCCGCGCGCAAAGGATTCGCTTACCGCGAGGAAACGATTTCATTTTTCCTCCGGCTGGGATCGTTTTCAATCGTTCGTTCCCTTTAGCAGTCAATTTTCTCGGATAATCCGGTGCCGATTTTCTACTCGCTCGACCATTTCCTCACCCTTTTATGTCTCTCTCTCTCTCTCTCTCTCTCTCTCTCTCTCTCTCTCCCTCTCCCTCTCTTCATTTTATTCCTCTTTTTACTTTTTTATTCTTATTTTTCTCTACCTATTTCTTTGTCTCTCTCTCTCTCTCTCTCTCTCTCTCTCTCTCTCTCTCTCTCTCTCTCTCTCTCTCTCTCTCTCTCTTTATCTATCTATCTATTATCAAGTAATTTGTAGCTCGACAGACAAGTAAAGCGATATCTTAGCCGAAACCAAAATCCGTATTGTAGTCCCATTTAAGTACTTATTGGTACGCCTGAATTTCAAGAGTCGTCGAATCGTAAACTCAATCAAGAGTACAAGACGTTAATTAATTAATTGCAAGAACGATTTGACACCTGTTAGAACATCGTCGCCACTACCGTCGTCGTCCTCGTCATCGTCTTATATGCCGTTATCGCTTAATGGATTAACCATTAATATTCGTGTGTCTCTTCGATCCATGCCATCACTTATAATCTTTCTCGATAGAGACCGATTGACGTTCTTGATAAATTTCGAATTATCTTTTTAAGCGAATCCCTTTAATTTTCCTGTTCATTTAAATTGATATATTTTCAATAGAATAATATATAGCTCGAAATTAATATTAATATACGATTAATAAAAGTATTAATATAATTTAATCCCAATGAAATATAAATTTATATATTCATTGATTTAAATCTAATAAATATCGATTTAATATCAATTTTTATATCGCATGAGTCGACAATAAAGAAAATAGAGAAGTGAGAAAAGTATTCGGTTTGAGGAGCGAATTTTTGCATTATGACAAAAAAGTATGGATGATTTCCTCCCTTCATCTCTTTCTCCTCCCTCTCTCTCTCTCTTTCTCTCTCTCTCTCTCTCTCTCTTTTCTTAGATTGCAAAATCGTTTCCGAAACGGCACGTTGGATTCGGGTTAATATTCTTCGGATTTACAGTCACACATAGACGGAATAAAATAGAAAGGAATTGGATCATGTAATTTGAAATTTCGTTATAAAGATTTTTGCCTAGCTAGATCTACTCGAGTGTATGTATTTCAAATAAAATTATCAAATTTTCGTTCGATTAGACATATCGATACTTAGAGAGAGAGAGAGAGAGAGAGAGAAAGAGAAAAGAGAAAGCATCGATAACAATCGTTAACAGATAAAATTCAGGAAGAATCGATCGTCTGTGTTTCACGTGGCTTGAACGATAATGGGACGTATGTTAAAAATAGTCCGACATTGAAAGCGTTAATAAATACGAAAATGAATTCGAATCTATTGCAATTAATCGTTATCTCACATCAAACGTGACGGTATACCATGATTCAACATCGTTACTCATCAAATTGTTCCCTCTTATTAAGTGGAACATCGTTGAAGTATATCGACCCACCCCACCCCCTCCACCCATCTTAGAAGTATATTCACGATTTTGTCATCGATCGATCTCGAATCTTTATCAAAGTCGACATCATATTACATTTATGAGTTCAATTCACGATAAGTTCTCTCTAAGAATGTGAAATACTGTTTGACAATGACATATTTTTCTTTTCCCATATTGTAGAATCTAAAAATTGGGAGATCAATTTAAAACCGACGAATGCGAAAAGGTCAAAGGTCGAGAAAAGAAGACGTTCTCGAATCACGTTCGAGTTGGCGGCGGCGGTAGTAGCAGCAGCGGCAGTAACAGTAGCAGTAGCAGAGCTCGACGTAGTATAAATTACGAATATAAATTGTTCGAAGTATCTCGGGAAGGCGTTGGTTATCGTTGAGAGAAAGGTCTCGGATTACGGACGACATACGTTTTCATCGGGTTGCCTCGTCAGGAACAAATAAGAAGGATCCCCGTAGTGGTCGGTTCGAGTCAAACTAGGTTTACCGTGCCGGTAAAAGCCTGATGGATAAGACTACTCCGAGTGCCATCATAGATCAGGGACTCGGATAAAACCTTCGTCTTGGAAGCTTTAAGACCACCGTACCTCTCTCTCTCTCTCTCTCTCTCACCGTTCGTGAAAGAGAGAACGACCAGGCGAATCTTTTGAAACCTATTCGAGCAACTTTCATAGAATCTCTACGAGAGAGAGAGAGAGAGAGAGAGAGAGTCTTTCATTACGTTTTTGAATTCAACAAGAAGGAGCCATCATCTACTTTCAGACTTTTGAAGAAATCTTTACGATAAAATATCATGGGACGGTGGGGGAGGTGGTGAAAAGGGGGGAAATGGCACTCGAGCAAATTTTTTACCGAATGATAACGACGAGAGAAGCAATTTCGTATTGTAAAGCGTGCAACTTCTTTCCCTTTTTATTTTTTTCACTCTCGTTTTTCACCTTTGCTCAATTCGTATAAAAATCAAGCGATTTCATTTTCTCTCTCGCCTTCGATTCGAGCGAAAAGGATTAATTTTCTTTCTTTTTTATATTACTTCGAAATACCATTAATTTGTTGACGATATTATGTAAAATAATTATCGTATGTATTTCGAGACGCGCCATACATATTTATAAGAGTCACTTGTATCTTTGAATATAATTACGACACGATATTCCCCGCTTGCATAGATGTATGTACGTAAGTGTACTTGTGGTTTGCGTAAACATGTTCAAATATATAATATCGCTTTCTATTTTATCGTACAATATATACCAATTAACGGAATTCAATTTATTTCAAATTATTTGAAACAATTTAAATTGGATTCTTGATGTGAAATGATTATCCTATCGAGATATCGATCGGACGGATCTCGTGTAGACCGAACTCGATCGATGTCAAATTAAAAAAACAAATATATATATATATATATATATATATATATATATATATATATATATATATATATATAAATGTGCTTTACCATCGATCATGCAATTTTGTTATTTTCAAGAGAAATAATTCTTTTCTTTTTTTTCTTTTCTTTATTTCCCTACAACTTAGCAACAAAATAGCGAGCACATTTTCACTGTTGGTATCGTCCGGAAATTGTTTTCGTTTCGTCGCGTTCGTACAGATATCCAATTTATCTAATTTTATGTAACACGTTGGCATATACGCATGAACTGTATCCTAAAATCGTGAGTGACGTATAGAATGAGAGGACACGCGTGAGCGCGAGCGCGTGCAACACTTCACAATACACACATTTAATTATTGGTGCTTTCGCTCGTCAAACTTCGACCACGAGCAATGAAACGTTAAGTGCGTCGAATATTCAACCGAGCGTGATTTTCACTGGCAACAGTGCGAATGCTATTAATTGTCAGGATTGATTGGCGATGGACCACCAACGGCACGTCACATGTTCGAAGTGATATCGATTTTCCTACTGGTAACGAGCGAACGTTGTCGCTATTTTTGAGCGGACCGATGGGGGAGCTGCCCTTATTAATTCCAGGTTCGCTAATACACTCGCCTAAAAATTAACAAATACAGTTTTTCGCGATAATCGTGTGAAAATGGAACCAGTGTGATGGGGAGTAATGATCGAAAAAAAAAAGAGAGAGAGAGAGAGAGAGAGGAAAAAGAACGAGATGAATAAACGTCGGACGAATTTTAAACGATCGAAAAAATTGACATTTTACAAAAACCACCGGGTAGACACGGAAAATGTTCGCTCCGTTACTTTTTACTGTAATAGATGGTGATACGGAAGGAAGAAATAAATAAGTCAAAAGAAGAAAATCTAATTTTACCTCGATAAAAAAAAAAAAAAGAAAAGAAAAGAACATTTTCCTTCTCAACGTCAAACCCTTCTTGAATAACTCATGGCCATCGAATAATTCAACATGACGAATTTTTTCACTTATCTTTATAAAGTTCGGCCAAAAGGATAAAATCAATCGATTCGAAAGAGAGGTTGCATGTTAGAACGAAAGTCAAATGAGACCATCGCGAATTTTGCTGTCACGGAAAAAAATCCATCAGGGACGGAATCCTCAATTACATGGGGGTGGGGTGGGTAGAGAAGATGGTGGGGTGGGAGAGCACGATAATACGGTCTAGTTATCGTAGAGTGTGATTTACGACGCCATTATACTAAAACGGATCGGTTCACCGGTATCCAGTGCGACGTTATCATCATAAAGTAGCAATAAAAATTTATTGGCACGCCTTTCCCTAGAGATTCTGCGTCGTGCCAGTGAAGGCGGATGCGAAGGTGGCTACAGAAGGTGTTATGGGATTTGAAGGAGCACATCTCTTCGGATAGAAGCCGATGCAAAATGATAACTTTTAAGTCCCACTCTTGCACGTGACATACAAATCCCCCCTCTCCCCGCCGCCTACTCTCTCTCTCTCTCTCTCTCTCTCTCTCTCTCTCTCTCTCTATCTCTCTCGCTCTCTGTCCCTCCCACCCTTTTTTCTCTCTTTCTCTATCGTATACCTCGACATCAAGAATTGACAATGCATCCAACAACGTTTTACACGTAAAGAATTTTATATCGATAGAGAGGGGGAGGGGGAGAGATACGGAAAATTGAAATTACAATTGAAAGAGCCGACTCTGCGATTCCCGTAAATGAAATCGAATATTCTAACATATTTCACGTTTATCCATTGCGATAAGCGAGTCCAATAGCGACAGGATTCTTTCATTATTGAATTTCATTATTTTCATTATTGATGGCGAAATAACTGTTATTTTTATGTTACGCTGCAATTTCTCTCTCTCTCTCTCTCTCTCTCTCTCTCTCTCTTTTTATTATTATTCTATTGCCATTGAGAGCTTCGTTCTACGATTCACCTCCCGATGAATATTGATCGGGAGTTGAATAATCCTCTGATCGAAACGATGATCCTTCGAATTTATTTCTGTATTTCCCAACCTACAGACATATGTAGTACGTACTTTTATATATATATATATATATATATATATATATATATACACATATATGTACGTATAACGAATAAATTATTTTCGAACGAAACAGATACCGACATGTACCTACGTAAATCGAAACTCTAAACGTACAGCGTAATTTCTTGGTTCGTGTAGTCGGTCTCATCGTTTCGTTGGAAAACGCTATCTCCTTCTCTCTCTCTCTCTCTCTCTCTCTCTCTCGTACCTCCGACGAATCATCAAAAGGCTTAAAATCACACTCGAACGAATCCCGTTGCTTAATGAAATCGTTGGGAAACAGGCGGAACGTTAATGTGAAACGATCCAAACGTCCAAATCCTATCCTTGGTTATCTTCGTTACTTACCTCTTCTCTCTCTCTCTCTCTCTCTCCTTCTCTCAGTCTGTGCCTATATCTCTGTCTCTATCTCTGTCTTCCTCTCATTCGTCTCGGGAGCTCGGTAATTAGCAACCACGAATGAGAATTTGTAGCAGAAACACGAGTGTATATTTCTCTCTTCTTCTTCTACAGATTGTAGATAGAAGGGACAAGAGAGTCAGAGCGTTAAATTCGAATGTAAAACTCGTAATTAGCGTGAAAGAAGAAGAAGAAAAAAAGAAAGAAAGAAAGAAAGAAAGAAAGGAAGAAGAAAATAAAAAAAAAAAAAAAAAAAAAAACGACGGGAAAATAAAAAGAGTAAAGGAAAAAGGGAGTAGGAGGATTTTAGAAAGAATGAGAAGCCAAAGTACGAGATAAACGAGGGAAAGTTTTAAGGGAGAATCAAAGTTCATTGGATCGACTTGTGTGCCAGCGTGGAACGAGGCAGGACCGCTGACCGGACCACTTGTGTCACTTTGAATTAGTCCAGTCGGACGAGCTAACTTTGCCCACGTTTACAACACTCCCAACGTTATCCATTTCTATGAGTCTGTTTGATCATTTAATGAAACAAATTCTGATGGACCCAACAGAACGTACCGTGTTCTCTCGGCCGTTCGTATACATCGACGTTGACGAATTTTATTCATCGATGTCACTGATTGTCCCTGTTCCTCTTCGACCTCGGTGCTAGCGGCGCTTTCGAACGAATCAATTTCCAATTCATTTTTTCAATGAATATTTTCTAAAGAACCAATGAATGGCCAATGATTTTTATTTCGAAAAATGAAAGAATGCTTCGATAGAATCGTAATTATTTGTTAATTATTGAAAGTGTACCTTATCGAATAATACAAAGCGTAATGCACAAATTGCCTTGGCGTTTAAACCCGTTATAGGCACGTTCGTATGTATGTACTTACTAACTAAAATAACGTAAATAGCAATTATCGTTAATCAACGTTATTATATTCCATATTTATCATAAAATTTATATATATTTGTATTATGATGCGTTACTAGAATCATTTTAGCAAAATGATGTTACAAAGCGTTACGAGTAAATAAACCGCTAATGTAATTAGAAAGATAACAAATAATCGACGGACGGATATTACGATGAGGGGATATATCAGATTAATTGGAGTTCACAAATGACTAAATATTGTATTATAACAATGATTCTCCTATTAAGACGGAAAAACAATTTTTTGTTTAATAAACCATATATGCATATTTTGCAATAAAGTTAAAGCCCGTGTTTGCCGGTACGAGGTTGGATGGACTTTATGTCGAAACGATTCCATGTGTACCAATTTGGACATCCCTCCCTTCAGCATCGAGAGCCAAACGTCCTGTGCACGAGAACAGCATTTCGTGCCAGCTGCTGTTCGAATGTTCGTAATCACGGAACAGTAAAGCTCGGGAGCGCACGGTTGGCCAATCTTTTTAATGCACTTTGAATTACGATATCGTCGTTTAAGAGTGCGATCGCGGATTTAGCAATTTTTTTTTGCAAGAGCGCACTATATTTGATAGCCGTCGCGTTTCGCCAATCAGTCTTTTTCGAAAGGGTAGGGGGGAGAGATAGAGGAGAGGGGGGGGGAGAAGCAGAGACCAGCGAACGCTCGATCCATGAAAAAACAACAGCAACGACAAAAATGATATTTTTCGTGATATAAAATTGAACACGTAGAGTCAAGAATTTAAACGAGAATATTTGAAAGTTCTTTTTTCTTTCTTTTTTTTTTTTTTATCATTTACAAACGAACGATATTAATTATTAAAGAAAATGGATTTGTCGAAGATTACAATTTCCATTCCCGCGAGAATAAGTAACATTGCATGTATATTATTTATTTTAACAATAATAACCGGCAACGATAGACCCGAAAGATACAGGTGTTAGAAACAAAACAAAAAGAAGAAAAAAAAATTTACACCCGCGGCTATTTCGAGGACAGAAAAATATTGCCAAACTTTAACACGTAAAACGTCACGAACCGAATGGACCGCGTTTAAAAATTTCGATTTTCGAGTTCGCGCCTCCCCGACCTCTCCTCCCGCCCATCCCCCTCGTTCGTCGATCGAACGTTTCGTATCGTAGAAATCACGAGCGAGGCGGAGCTGGCGAACGAACGAAAACGGCTTTGGAACGTCGGAAACGAGCGGGGCGAAACAATGGGCAATCTCGCGACGGTGGTCAGGAATTACGGTGTGGCTCCCCGCGGCACCACCACCATAGCCACCACCACTACCAATGCAACAACTACTGCTACTACTACTACTACTACTTCTACTGCTACTACTACGACTACTACGACTACTACTGCTGCTGCTGCTGCTGTTGCTGATGCTGCTGTTGTTGCTGTATCGCTACCGTCACATCCAACCATACCCATCCCCTCTCCCGCCCCTTCCCCCCACCCCCCACCCCTGCAGATCTAACACATGAGAATCGTTCGGCGTTTTCAACGTTGAACGTCAACGAGGAGCTATTTGCTCTGAGAATTACACAGAACCTGTACCTTCCTCGTGGTTATTGCGATGCCGAGTATCCGACGAAGTCGGTCGACGATTTCACGACACAGCCGTGCACCAACGCGCCCGAATACATGGTCAACCCTGTGAGCAATTAATATGCACAGGATGACTATGAGTTGCTGTTCAGTATGCGGGACATCATCGCCTCTATGATAGTATGATTGTCGGGGACCACTCGTGGCTCGATTCAACGGCTAGCATCCCCCTCCACGTTTTCATCCTCCACCCTGACACCCCCCTTCTAAACCAACCTCTCTCCTATCCATCCTTCCTCGCTCTCTCTCTCTCTCTCTCTCTCTCTCTCTTTCTCTCTCTTTCTCTGTATGCCTGTCTCTCTATCGCTTTTCCACTAACAGCAATGGCAGTCAAATCCATCCGACTAATCCCCAAAGGAACCCCACGTGCCACCACCCTTATCAGTATTCAATGCCCCTAAACTGCTTTTTGACACGGCCAGGTACCCGAGAATTCCATTTTATAACTCGATTCCGAACTCGCCGTAGCGTAAACCCGGCCTTTCTCCTTCTACCTACTCTTTATACTCTTACTCTTCCACTTTCTCGACCTTCTTCTACAAGGCAATAATCGTTCTCCTTTCGTGGTAATTACTGAATATTTATACGAGCACGGCGGTTATTAAATTCGAAAGGAAAACTTCCTTTCTGTCATCAACGAACTGAATTATGTATCAGATCGTGGTACGATATTTTTTTTCGAGTACCGAAATTAGATGATAGGCGAAAACGTTAAGTGCTTTCTTGTTTCTTTTTTTTTTTCGTTTTTTTTTGTTCCTTTTTTCTGTTGTTTTTTCTTTTTTTTTTTTTTTTTTTTAATCCAAAGTGCGAAAAACACGAGACCGATGTCACGCTCGAAATTCTATTTGTCACCATTTTGACTTTTTACTCTGATTCTTTTTTTTTTTTGTCTCCTTTCCTTTACAATGTTATCACCGAAATCGATCGCGCAACTGTCACGAAATTTATCGACAGTATTCGACAGTTTTTCACGCGCCTCTTCTTTTCGAGCACGATGGTGCAATAAATGTAATAGATGTACGCGTTTAATCTTTTTTTTTTTTTTTTCCATTACGAGAAAGAAAAAAAAGAAGAAGGAAAAGAAAGAATCGTTTCATTTTCGAAAAGCCTGACAGATTACGATATTTCGATGAATTTACCGAATGTCTTCTTACATTGTTATTTGTCTTATCAAATTGCGCCTCCTTTGTTCGTGAATTCCATTGGATTTTCTTGCTCCTTGCTCGAATAACGAAAATATTATGTCGCAATAAATGTACGCGGCGTTCCATCGCTTCCATGATACGACTCTAGATCTTAAAGAGAATGAAAAAAATAAAAGGGAAAGAAACGGGAAGAAGAAGGAGAAGAAGAGGAAGAGGAAGAGGTAGAGGAAGAAGAACAAAAAAAAGGAAGAGCTTAAAGCTTTCGAACGAAGCTGGAGCGCTTGAATTTATCTGAAAAGTTTTGCAAAACAGGCACTCCCGATAAATCATATTATTCCCTCTCTCTCTCTCTCTTTCTCTCTCTCTCTCTCTTCCTCCTGACAATAGCCACCGCTGACTTGACTCTTCTCGTCAGACCATTATACATAACCGTGTAACTTCAAGTATCCCTGCTTTCTCTCCTTCGGATGGATGAAAAATATCACCGCTAAGAAAAACTTCCGACGTATTGTCTTTCGTAAGCTTGACATATAGAGCGATTACTTGCCTTTCGATATGTCAAGGAGACGGAATTGATCTTTCACTGACATTATGAAGAAACTTTTTGTTGCTTTCTTCAGCTTCAATGGAATGAAAAGAAAGAAATGTTCACGGCGCACGAAATCTTCTCACACGCACGTACCAACGCACGCACCCACGCACGCACCCACGCACGCACACATTTAGAAAACGTAATGATTCGCGTAGAATTTCGTACGACGATAAATATTTCACGCGACGTAAATTGCACCTTTTTTTTTCCCCATCACACGGACGCTTTCTACTAGCCGACGTGTCCATAAAATAAAGACAAAACAAAAGTAACCCTTTTCAATTTCGTTGACTCTTTGTAGATAAAACAATTTGATTTAATTACCCTGAATTTCGCGAGTAACCATAGATATTTCTTTCTTATATGAATTATTTAATTTCGCTATTTAAAATTCGAGTGAAATGGGAAGTCGGCCGAATTTCTATGTAGCAGTGGCTTAATTCATTTAAATGCTCTATCGAGCCGAATAGGCAACGCGGAGAATGGCGGCCAGTGAGCCGAGCCATTTATCCCGCAGACCACGATGAACCATTCCGTGCAACCCCATGGGTTCCAACCACTGACGGTACCATCGGGTATGCCGATCGTCCAACCTCCACCAACCACCGCTTCTTTTAGCCAACACGCTGTATCCTACAAAATGCATGATATTAAAATGACGATTTGTAAAAGCGAAACTATCGTTTCTGCGTATAAAATGAAAAATTGGATAAAACGAATTAAAATGACGTCGACTGGAATTTATTTGATCTCGTTTTACTTTGATTTATTTTCCTCTTTCCTTTTTTTCTTTCTATTCTTTTCTCTCTCTCTCTTTTTTTTTTTTTTTCTTTTTAACGACTATTTTCGACTAATTGCAAAAATTACCATTTTGAGATAGAGTTATCGCACAAATTTTCGTTGGACGATATTGAAAAGTTAACGTACGTCAGACGAATAATATTACGTTTGTTACGAAATGAAAAATTACGTATTAGAAAAATCATTTCAATTTCACTTAGACCACGTTGTTCCCGTTAAATAATTAGATTAAATCAAATCGAACTGGTAGCGTTACGAAATGAATATTTCAAGAGAAAATATTGGACTATAATTGAAAGAGCGAGAATTTTCGCGATGGACTTTTTTAATCATACATCAAATAAAACCCCGAAATAATCTCTGTGAAAAGTCATTGTCCTTGTAGAGGCGTGGTGCCTTTCAGTGCAGGCAAAAGCGCGAGGAAATTAAAAATGAAGGACTTTCGGTTAGCGGTTAAAGGACGTAACATCGACGTAGAGCTGACACTTTTCATCAGAGCATTGACGTAAAACGAAACTATGTAAGAGTAACAAGGACACGGGAATGCAACTTCCGTGTACTTGAACCGATAGAAACTGTGATCGTTCCAACGCGATAAGTTCAATGTGACCTCGTTTCCGCTTTACTCTTTCCGAAATTCTTTTAATTTTCAAATAATCCAGACTTTACGGAAAGCCGATAAAACGTATCTACATCTTTTATGATCAATAAAAAACTGAACGTAAACGGAGAGACGACTGTACGAGATTAAATCGGCTTCTCCTAAAAGCGTTCATGCGTTCTTCGTATGTTCACAATGATTTCCATTATTACGACGAATTTATACGATAATCGTCTTAACTTTTTCGGATATAAACGTGAATATACCGTAGAGACGATAAGCACCCTTTTTATGAACAAATTCTATTCCCTACGTATCGCGACGTTATTGTTAAAAATATTATAACGATATTGTTATGATTATTTAATCAGATATATTTCGTGTCTTCGCGACGATACACATAAATATTTTCGTTATAATTATAAATGAAAATTTATAACGCAAGAAATATTATTCGCTATCCACGTTAGACTTGAATTATTGAGAGTTTCGCAATGCTAGATTAGGATTTGTATTTTGTAGTTATCTACGAAATAATCACCTTGGAAAGCTAGCCTAACGATAATGACGAGGCGGAACGTTGGATGAAGTAATTAAACTCGATAGAATGAAGTTACATAGAACGGATATATCTACGGTGGACTGAGTCTTGAATCCTCAAAACGAGGCAGCAATCCAGCTGCTGTGACTAGATTTTCAAAGCGTTACGCGTTATACCGAAACCGCTAAACGTTGTCGCAGGAAGTTCGAGCATTGACGTTGTCAAATGAAAATCGCTTACGATAGGACGATTGCATTTCGCGACTCGGTAACTCTCTCTTTCACATGGACATCTAACTCATTGGTTGTTTCAAAAAATTGTTAAAAACTCGATATCGATCCTTGTGTAAACTGAGCAGAGAATGCAATCAAATTTTTATTTAAACAATACGAAGTATTGACATTCGATTCAAATTTTTTTGTTTGCCTAAATGAAAATAATACGTCTAGTATTTACAAAAATTGTGCAATTCAAAAGGTAATCTTTTTCTTCGATCTTCTTTACATTGTTCCAATGAAAATCTCATTTGTAATAAAATAAATGATAACGACGATGATATAAATAATAATGATGATGATGATGATAATAATAATAATAATAATAATAATAAAAATAATGATAATGATAATGATAATAATAGATGATATAAATACGATGAGAGAGATCCGCGCATTTGTGCACGTTCGATTAAAGAACTACAAAATTGATTGTAAAAGAGATAAGCAGATATCGTTTGCCAATAGATATTTCATGGAAGCGTACCGGAATGCAATACAAATTAGATGAGAATACCAAGCGAATTCAGTCCCATCTCGTTGAATGCGATTAAATAAATAATTACCAATGATGATAGTCGTTTTTGGAATTTAAAGGAAGAAGCTTAGTTCTCGTGCAGGATCGAATTCCGATTAGTACTCTTGAATGTTTCACTATGCAACCGGCAGCATGTTCGTTCGAGTACATGAACTCATTGTTACGTTACTCACACGGATTATACTCACCAAAACTAAAAAATAAAATAACGACGAGGACAGAAAATATCATAAAAAAAGAAAAGTCTCGAGTGATATGATAAAAAAATATTTGAGATATAAACGTTATTTATTATTATTATTATTATTATTATTATTATTATTATTCTATTTACTATCATTATTAGTAAAAAAATTATTTTTCAAAATAAATAAAAAAGTATTATTTCGATGGATGGATAAAAGGTCGTTTAAAAATATTTTAATACGTGGACGGTAAGACCGAATTTGTCCCTTGGGAATTCGTTGAAAACTCTCAAACGATTTTCAGCAAATCCAGATAGTTTTCTATTCCGTAAATCCGATAGCGCTACTTCTGACGATGGGGATAAATTGAAATTTAAGGGATACCAAGTACACGACGAAGAGAAAAATATTTGCCGCTTAGGCTATAATCCATCGTCGTAACTTACGTTGAAGCAGGTAAAGCGGCTTGACCTATTTCCGGGAGAAAATAAGAGTGTGTTTTGGCGCGAAGAAGATAAAACCGTAAAAATCTTTGAGAACATTCGATTAAGCTGCCCGATCTTAACGCGACAAGAAAAATCACGGCAAATGATCGGATGTTGCTTGAATCCAACATTTTTGAAAATAATAGCACATAAAAGAAAAGAAACGAAAAAGAAAAAGAACAAAAAATTAAAAAAAGGAACGAAAAATTCGTATAACGTCCGCAATAACAATAGCAACTATTACGACAACGACAACGACGACGACGATGACGACGATGACGATAAATTTTATCCGTAGCGTTCGCTTTTAAATGAACGTGAAACGCTCGAAACTTGTTTATTAATCATTATGCAGAAAGCGTCCACGTGGATTAATAGTGAACGTGGGAGGGAGTAGATGCATTTTGCGAGTACGGACACTCCGATATTCAAATTCTACAAATTTAATGCACCGCAAAGTAGAAATATTACCAGCCTGAAGAGCTCGTGACGATCCATGCTAGCCGATTTCATAATCAATTCTGACAAAATTATTAATTTTCGTATTTCTAACCGATGGCCATGACTATCGTATATCGTTCCGTATTACCGTCGATATATAAATATAGATATAGATAGTAACTGGCTACTAGAGAGAAGCGAATTTCTCTGATCGTTTCTCTTTCGCGACAAAATAAAATGTAAATTAAGATCGCTCAGATTATGCGTAATTATTATTAAATAATATTGATTACACGTTACACCGAAAATTCTGTAACGATCATTAAAAGAAAGGAAGGAAAGAATTAAAAAGAAAGAAAAATACAACTTATCGGATAACAAAACGTAAATATTTTAATATGGCGAGTAAGGGAGGACACAAGGTATTAGTAAGAACGTGTTAAAAGAAATTTCGTTAAACCATTTAAATGGTATCCAGTAGAAGACTAGAAAACGATATAGTAAGCACGAAAGGATCACGTCAGTTCTAGAAAGGCTCACGCGAAAAAGCATGAACCATCGAGCTATCTACCATAACACGGAAAGTCTCGGGAATTTCAAGAATTTTCACCAACGTGATTCGACACCAATGGCGTCGCTCTTTAATAAAAGCTGAAGGTGAACATTCCTTTATCGATATCGAACGGTCGAAATAGTTCACGTACACTACCGTTTCATGATCGTGGCTACCAACCTCTTCGGTGGTGTACTATCGAACAAAAAGCCACCAACTTACCACACCCCACCAATCTCCCCCTCCCAAACCCTGAGCATCGACGCATTAATAAGTTTTTAATGAGGGTGTGATCGGTTATGGCTTACTGCAAAAGTTATCGTAATTACTGGTGCGTGCGTTTGAGAGGAGTTTAATGAAAAGCAATATCGTTGGAAATTCGATAGACTACGCTTGGGGATATGAGAAAGACAGAAGGAAAAATGGCAGGGTGAGTACTTCGCGATCCAAGGGTGGGGAACGAGAAAAGGGAGAAAAATTAATTAAAGGCATCCCTTGAAAAGATTCGAGAGATCGATTTTGACTTTGTAAACGTGCTTCTTAATTAACACAAATACCAATCTTATATACGTAAAATGCATACGTGTTTTTTTCGTCGTTGCACAACCATCTTCTCGCTATAGAAATATCTCTTTATTCATCGGATCATCAAGATTCTCCTTTTATCTTTTATTGTACGATCGTACTGAACGTTATAAACCAAGAAATATATAGGCTGTGTTTCGAGATATGCCGGATCATGCGCGTGTTCCTGGACGGCTTTTACTCTTATCTACCTTTGTCTGTAGGCGTCTGGTATGTCTATACGCAAAAATAATCTACGGCCTTGGTCTCGAGATTCGAAACCTGGGTTCTGGCATTGCACGTGTTACGTTTTAAATCATTAAACTCTATACAATGCCTTCTATATTTCATACTTTCGTACCCTTTTATTATAATATCGTGCACTGTAAATTCTACGTGTTCGAAGTTTTCATTCATATCATAATTTTCATCGTTGGATAAGACGAACTCTTTGAATTATTAATAATTCATTAACTGTTATATCATCATATATGAAAATATAATTTTGTATTATATATATCTTTAAAATATCACGAATCTTTAAATTCGGACAAAATGAAAGAATTGAAATCGGTACGGTTTTCGAGTTACACAAATGTAAAGACATTTGTTGAATAAATCATCAAAGAGATAATTAGCAATTTGTGGATTGGATTTATTGTGGAATGTAATAGAACGTTTCGCAATATGTCCGATGGATTTAATGAAGAATAATTTTCTTTTTCTCCATAAATAAAATTGAAAAGCCTATTGAATAGAAGATAGTTCAAAGGGAAGTTCTTTCGTTAAAACGATGTCTAACGAACAAGTCATACTCTTCTCACGAATTCCAAGATCATATTTCAAAGGTCTTGACCATAAGTACCTGCTTATTGACCATGACCCTTAGTTGATCCTTACTGTAATTGCACTCTCTGCTTATTCCCCTTTACATTTACTGATCATCGTTCGCTAATATCCAATGATTCTCATCAAATGGAATAAAAAATCAACTTTGAAATTATATCGAGTAACTTAAAAGATTTTACGATGTCTCGTTTTAAACCCGAAACTTTAGATAAGATCATCAAAGGTGAAATTGACTCTCGTGAAGTTTTAGAGCTAATTTCTAGAATTTGTTATTTTTTTCGAAAGACTAATTATATACCTCTCTTATTATTAATATTGCTTTCATTGATCTCTTTGATCTAACCCTATCTTTTCTTCCTTTTCTTTTCATTTTGTCTACCTTCTTTTCGTTGAAAATCCGTGTTCCATATACCTATACTATACACACACACACACACACACACATAGTGCAGAGTATATACTTTGTACGTGTACATCTAATCTGGTACGTGTATCAGATTTTCTTCGTACCTGTCGTTTGTGGATGAACCGAAAATCGAAATTTTATTCCTTCTCGTCGTCCTTAATAATTCAATTTTCTAAAGTTCGCAATAAACGGGCTCGCCTGTGAATCGTGGTTTTCTCGAATGTTCGATTTTTATAGGAAATCCAAATCCGTAGGATAAGTAAAAATCGTAAGCGAAAGCGAGAACGCATACATACATACATTGGCACCGTCTCGGCGAAGTACCAAGTTCGTCTTTTCCCTCGCGAACGGCTCGTAAAAGAAATCGATTTCGATACCCTTCACCTTGGGAATGCGAGCCAAACGTTTTTTTATTAGAATTTTTCAATACCAAACCGTATAGCTGTCCTTCGCTGTTTATTCGTTCTTTCTTCGAGAAAGGTTAGGGCGAAACAGCGATAAATGAAGTGTGCGTATACGAATGAGTAACTCGATTGAAATTTCACCTATGCCTTTCCAATCGTATTATTTACTTATTAGAATCTTATCGCCCATTCGACTTCAATATACCTTCGTAACAAATAGTATACATAAAAAATAAAAAGAATCGTATAATCATCGCCCTTGAATCGATTCTAATTATTTAAGAATTCAGCCTGATATAATATATATATAAAAAAAAAAAAAATGTTTACAATTTTATACATCAATAAGATTAATAAAAATAATCTTTTATTTAGAAAAATTTTTCCCATTCGATAAGAATATATTGTTATAGATTAATGGATATCTCTTGTTTCCATATTGCACATTACCTATTGCACGTTTCTCTCGATTCGATCATTCGAAAATTCATTTATCGTAAACGTTTTGTCTCCGAATTAATTCGGATAATCGACCGTCCCCACTATATTTCCCTTGGCAAACTTTCACGACAACGAATATCCCGCTTGGAATTGCTTTCTCGTCTCGACTTCGTCTTAAATCGGGAATTAATTAAAGATCACTCTCTCGTATAATCCTCCTCTTTATTAACAAAAGCGTACGGAAGCGAACGTACGCGTGGAAATTTTATAATTTTCATAGATAACGATATGTAAAGTCTATGCGGGACGTTTCACAGTGAAACAGAAAATTAATTTACGTTCCACGAAAGAAAATGTCAATATATTATAATGCATGAAAGCGATGACGTTTGCCATTTTTACGTCGGACGTCCGACGTGCATTTTAATTACGTTAATGTCAGTAATTATTATGAGTATTTCAGTACACGGCCAAGGATGTCGTCCGTGATACAGAAAACGAATTGATTATTTTTCCCAAGTAATAATTATTATTATTTTATTTTGTTTTATTATTTTTGTTTTTTTTTTTTTTTTTTCACGAACAAACAAAAATTCACGAGTAGAGGCGAGCAGAGAAGAATGGATCGGTAAGGATTAAATGATAAATCACGTTGAAATCCCTTTACTCGACTCATTTCCACGAGATGTAAAATGGAACAGTTTTTTTCGCGAGAGACATCACAATTTCAGCGAAAAGTTTACGTCTAAAATTTATAACGTACGTTACGCGTAAAAACGTTGTAAAAACGTGACTGAAATCGTCACGGCGATTTACGAAAAATCGCGAGAGCGTTAAATGAGAGGGAGGGAGAAAAGAGAGAGAGAAAGAGAGAGAGAGAGAGAGAGAGAGAGAGAGAGAGAGAGAGAGAGAGAGAGAAAAGAAGGAAGAATTGAAAAGAGAAAACAAAAAACTAAGAAAGAAAATTCTTTTGGAGAATTGCCTCAAACGTCTTCTATTTTATTCCTCGAAATACGTACGAGCGAATTCTTTTCTAACAAATTTACCTATCTCAATCTTTCGTACAAGTTTTCACGGGATTCTCGACAAATAAAAGATCGTCGGTTTTCCTTCGAAAGTAAAAAAAAGAAATAAAGAAATGAAGAAAGAAAGTCTCGCGTGCAATAAGCTCTATCTTGAAAATTAATAATTATTGCATTGAATGGAGGACAGATACGAGATCTGTATGAAGGAACATAGCGAGAAGTTCATATCGATGAATGAATGGAATCACGCACGAGTAAATACTTAAAGGGAATTAAAAGCAAACGTGGCGGCAGTTACACGCCAGTGGGTACGCGATAATAAGCGAGAAGTGAACGTCGTAAGGCGAAGGAGGAGAAGAATGCGTATTAGCGGCATATCTCGGATAATCGAGGCTACGGCATTCCGTATTTAAAGGCATTTTGCGTATTATAAGGATAGAACCTTCCTGTATTTTCTCTCTGACGACCTCTTTACTCTCTCTCTCTCTCTCTCTCTCTCTCTCTCTCTCTCTTTCTCTCTCTCTCCCTCCTTCTCATTTGATTCGTCTTTCAATACAGCACGCATACACCGAACCATCCTAATCGCTTTATCGTTCTCATGGTATATAATCGGTCGTTGAAGAGGTACTTCCACTTTTACTTCCTCCGTCCCTTCCCACTACACCCTCGTCCTATTCTTCCTTACTCCTTCCCCCCTACTCCTTCAGGAATATCCAGAAGATTCAAGAGCATCGAAGAATCATCGAAGTAAGGGTCGATTCTGGATCCAACCGGCCTTCTTTGCTCCCATCTTCTCCACTTCCCTCTTTCTACCTATCTCTCTTACTCAGGCTCAGTATTCTCTTGGGAATATGCTCGGAATCCATGGTATTCTGAGTATTTCCACATCGAAAAGCTGGACGGCGGTGCGTCTGTCTTCGCCTTCATATCAGCAGTTGGCCAGCCTGCTGCACTTATATACGCCCAATGATAAGACAGTTGAGAAAGGCGAGAACGGATGTTAAGGGAAAACAGAAAACGTTCGGTAATTGAAAGTTCCTTTCGATTTTTCCTTTTTTTTTTTTTTACATTACTTCTTCTTTATTACGACATTTGTTTTTCGAGACATTAAACAAAGAATTCGACGACTCGAAATTCTACAAAGTATTCGATATGCATAAGATACAAAGTATATATATATATATATGTATATGTATATGTATATAAGGAGAGTATCCATTCGAGATTTTCCTTCGATTTAACTTCATCCACGGAGGTGTACATATACGTGTACGTACATACGTATGTGTGAGTAGAAAATTCTAAAGAAGGGTAGGATCTCATTACAATGGATAAAAAAAAAAAAAAAAAAAAGAAAAGAAAAGCAAAAAGAAAAACGGAACGATTGTTCCCGAAAAGATTTCGGTTTCTTTGTCGTACGCACGATTTTTCTATTTTATATGCCAAGAGAAAATAGTCTTTATTTCGTTACTAGACTTTCTGAAATACGAAAGCAATTTACATTTTTTCATTTTGCTCTTGTATCGAGAGAAATAACATTGGAACTTCTTTTTATGATCGGCCTCATCGAATTCTCAAATAGTGGTGGAACGAAGACACAATACCTTTTACATTTTCATACGTTTTCTCTTGCGATTCCTGGAGAATTTTGTGATTTGCATTTAAAACGTAGAAAGAAAGAGAGAGAGAGAGAGAGAGAGAGAGAGAGAGAGAGAGAGAGAAAGGAAAAGAAAAATGGATGAGAGAATGCTGAGGAAAGTTGCTCGGAGTCATTGAAATTTCAAATAATTATGAAATTCGTTGCTAAAATGAAAATCGATACGTCGCGTAGTATCGGATGTTACGATCTTACGAGGCAATGAAGTGAGAAATGAAAGAAAAAAATAAAATGAAGAAAGAAATAAGGGTAGATAGAAAGAAAGGAAATTATAGATCGAAAAACAGTTTCTTTAGGGGGTTTCGATTCGAAATTCCAGAAATTCTACTCGTACAATTTCAATCGAGCAAAAAGGGAAAATGAAAATTCGCTTTGCGCGATGGTATCTCGTTTTTAAAAGTCATTTATTTTTATTCCTCCTTGAAAATAAGAATCGACGTAAGAATAAGTCGACGTAGGAGCAAAGAATATATCACGTTAGCTTATTCCAACGGTTACGAATTCGAGGTCCGATTCGTTTAACGACTTCATTATGAAACGATACGGGATGATTAAAATTATGTCGTAAAATACGAGGACGAAGGAGTTAGTACGATATTTTCTTTTGTTTTTCCTTTTTTTATTTTTTTATTTTTTTTTTTCTTCAACTTCTTCTCCGTATTTTACAAACGTCTTTTCGCGATCGATAATTTCTCTCGCGTGTGAAATATAGTACGAAATAGCGAGTAGTAAAGCTGTGAAGCAACGAATACGTATTCTGATCCTAGAATACTTGGAATTTTCTTTTTTGCGAATTAATGTATCACACATGTAACGATAAAAATCGTATGTCGTAGAATTATCATATGCGACGCGAGAACGCCGAATGGAACGAAGGAGTGCCACGAAGAACAGTCTTGTGTTCAACCGCCATGGAACGCGAATAAAAATAGCATTTAATTATATGTATTATTCTTCCTGATTATTTCCCACAACCGGTGGTAACACATACAAATATTTTCTAGATACAATGACTTAAGATTGAATGGAACGATCCACGCGTTCAAAGACTCTTTGACAAAAAAAAAAAAGAAAGAAAAAAAAAGAAAAAAGAGAGAAAAAGAAGAAACACTAATTACGATTTTCTCATTTAGTTCTAAAATGAAAATTAAACGATGGGACGCCTTTTACGACGAGTATACACCGACACAGCTTAACGTTTAACGTACACACACTTGTACGTACCTTCGAACATATTAAAAATAATGAAAGCCTCGGGTTAAACTCCTCAAATAAAGACCCATATTTCAAGTGTGCCGGCCCAAATTATTTTCCATAAACTTATTCTCGACCCTTTATATAAGTTTGAAATTCTACGTTCCCTAGCCTTTCCTTCCTCTCCTATCTCCCTTCTCACATTTGAGGAGAGAACTTTACCTCTCCCTTTAGGAGGAGTAAGAAGCCAACTTTTGGAATTCCGTCGACCGACCCCTCAAGTTTCGTGATACGCGCGCTCGCTTTAAGTCATAAATCCAAATGAGTATTCTATCTCACGTTGACCCCTACGTGAGATCACCGCTGTATGGGAGAGATAATACCGTTTGTACAGTAAACTCCTACGCAAAAGACCATCCTAACATTTCTACATGTATCATGGATTATAGATAGTACAAAGGCTCTTCAAAGTGCGATACCATAATTTTTTTTCTCCCTTTTCCACTAAAAATAAATTATTACATTCTTACGAGATTATCGTTCAAAGTATTCATTTAAATATCGATCCTTGAATTATTTACGATCTAACAAATCGTACGAATCCCGATGATGGGAAGAGAATTATAAATTATAAATTTGAAATTACAAATTTGGATAAATATGACCGACATTTGTGAAAATTGTGCGATTTGTTATCCGAACGAGATATCGCCTTGAAATCCCGTAGAAGACTTCAAATAAAGGGTTATAATCGGGGTTATTACTTTCACAATGAATTTCCAGAAAGATCACTGCGATTATAAAGAAGAAGAGCGAATTCATCGGCTAAGAATAAGAATACGAATAAGAATAAGAATAAGAATAAAAGAATAATCGTATTCTATTACAAGGCATAAGACAAGAGAAATCATTCCTAGTAAAAGGATGCCATTTCTTAACGTGGAACGAGATTTTTATAGAAGCTCATCTTCCCTGAGTGATACGCACTAGATAAAAACTTTCCATGACGATGCACGAATAAAAGCCGATAACTCGCGTAACTCGAAATTGATTCGATCTTATCTTTCGATCGGCGATAAAAGAAAAAAAAGTTACCCTTTGGTAATAATTTCACTATCTTCTTATCGTGATCGTGAATCTTATTTTATCTCTGTCTGTTTCCTCGTTACATTATCATTTTATTTCATTTTATTACTTCTTTTTTTCGTTTAATTGTGATCAAAGCAATGAGAAACCATAAAACTTTCAATCGCCAAATTATAATACGTATCGATCTCATAAAAAAAAAACAAAAAAAAAAGAAAAAATCCAATGATCTACTTATTCGTTCATATCAGAAAAATGGGACAGAGATCTTTTTTAAGGAAATAAAATCTCATTATTTTGAGATAACCATCTAATACCCATATTGGTTCGACAAAAGGGAGAAAAAGATAAAGGAAAAAAGGAAAGAGAGAGAAAGAACAGAAAAGGAAGAAAAAGAAATCTATCGTGAAACGAGGCAAATATACCTAAAAAGGAAACACGTAGTTGTACGAGCTCTTCGCTGGGCCACTGTGTATCGACTGAAATTCGCTATCGATCCTCGTGGAAACGATACTTTTCTGTCGGCAATTCGAAGCTTAAGACGGTGCGAGGGAGGATCAGAAGGAATAAAAGACGGTGGTAAGTAGCGAAAGCTCTGGGCAATACTACCTCGATACGGATTGCACGTTTTCTCTGCTACGTACTACTTGTACGACCCTAATTTCTGATGGCGCTTCCATGTGTATGTGGGCGTATGTATGTACATACGTAGAAGCCCGAGCTAACAAATTCACATACAGGGTAGACGGTAATGGTTTCTCTGATGTCCAGTGCTCGTAAAACTCCCTCCCTTTCGAATTATGTAGCAGGGAGATATTTTCTATTTGACGAGCACATTTTGAAGAGCTTATTTAGGTTCTTGAAAGAGAATGAGATGGAGAGAGAGAGAGAGAGAGAGAGAGAGAGAGAGATTTATGAGTAAATAAAACATTAATAAGAATAATAAAATTTATAATTATATATTTATATATATATATTTAATAAAATAAATAATAAAAAAAAATATATATATATATTTATTTTTCTTCTTATCACAAGCATATCGAAGAATGTTCCTTTCATATATACTCTTCATATATTTTTCCCGTAACAAAATACGATATTCTCGGTCGATGAATTGTGGATTTACGTGTTAGCATAGTACTTACGCATGGATGTGGAAAGCAAGGTGACTTTCTCAAGATCGAGCTTGCTTCAAGACAGAATTCTCCCTCTTCTCTCCATTTCCTAGAAACGGATTGATGGTTTTCATTGTTCAACAGGATGAGTGAGATTTCAGTGGTGGTCCAAGTACCATTCGGCATCACCGAACGCGCATACACTTTGAGTCACACATAAGCCTTTTGACCATCTTGCATTCAGGGTTACGGAATGGGCGAAGTCGAGCGATGTAATATCAGAATCCAGCTTCGCCTTTGCCACTGACGTACAACAACTCAAACGTACAGATCATTTCGTAGAATATATTCTCGAGAATTCCGTCTCGAGCACCGATGAAAATCTCTGAGACGAATAATAACAATTCGCGCAGTTACACGGTTTACGATTATTTTGATTAACGAAAGTAAAATTGTATTGTCAATTTCTACAATTTTCATTTCAAATGAAAGAAAATAATGAATGATCTGTTTAAAAATAAAAAGAAGACGAAGGAAAATAATTTTTTCTTTTCTCTCTCTCACTCTCTCTCTCTCTCTCTCTCTCTCTCTCTCTCTCTCTCTCTCTCTCTCTCTCTCTCTCTCTCTCTCTCTGTCTCTTTTTTCTCCATATAATACTTATGTATTTTGTCAATGTACCATTCGAGTACAAGGAACCCATGAAAACGGGTTTAGAAATAACCGTTCGCGTAGGAGAATGGAGGGCGAGGGAGGGAGGGAGGTCTGGTATGCCATCGGTTTTTTTTCCCTTTCTCTTTATGTAGATCTGCCCGTCTTTCAAGCTTTCTGTCTTCGTGGCAACTTGACAGATCGCGTGTTCGCTGAATAGAAACTCCTCTCTTGCATCCATCTCTCGTTGATTCGTCTCCTTCAAATAAAATTATATTTTCTCGAGAATAGAAGAGAAAAATGTCAAAGGGGATATTTCTTTCGTCCACTCTGTGCCACGCTTATAACAATATCACATCTTTCTTTCGATTTAATCTACATAGAATTGTTTATATTTGTTCGTAAATAACGTATATAGCAATTTATTATTCCTATTAATCTCGATAATTAATTCACATTCGTTCTTTGATAATCTTATTACGTGTCTACGTATATTAATTATTTTCCAAAGGCTATAAATAATATAAAATCAATTATTGATTTACTAATTTGAAAACAATCGAAGGTTAACATTTTAATTGAGCAATATTAATACTAATAATATTAATTATTACGATAAGTTAATTGGACATTAATAAAATTTGTAACATAAATTTGTGATCTCAAATCATTGAGGTAAAAACAAAAAAATGGAAAAAAAAAAGTAAAAAAGCAAAAGTAACAAGAAATTGACATCAAGATGAATCATGACAGTCACATAATAATAACACATGGAATCATTTAATTTTTGTCAAGAAACTAAATTAATAATACTTCTATCATAGAATTTTTTCATAAACTTTTAAGTCAAATGTATTAATAAGTATTCGAGATAACAATTATTATTTAATACGAGAGAAGGTATCAATCAATATAAAATCTAAGAATCGAAATTAGATTTTATTTCTTTCGTCGAATAATATATCGATATTGAAGGAACGCAATAGAACTGTTCGGTATAAACTGATTTCAATTAAGAAAATTCTCATAATTAATCTTATTTCGAATAAAACAAAATAATATTGAAAATACACGTTATATGGACGCCGTTTTGTAATCAACGAATTTTATCATAGAATTTCACATACATATATACTTATTTGTGAAAAATCCCCCCCTACCCCCCCCCCACCCCCCCAGGGGAAGAATATTACGAAGACAGGTATCGAGATTGCGGACGTAAACGAAAACAATTATCACCCCGTAGGATATGCATATGTTTTCGTTCGGCGTATTCAGAAAATGAGATTACAGCCTTTCGGAAGGAAAACAACGAGTTCGCTAACGTTATTAGATTTCCGTTTATCCCCGGAGGCTAGCCGTCAAAAGGAACAGACGAGTTGTTGGGGATATACAGGAAAAAGAGAGACAGAGAGACAGAGAGATAGATAGATAGATAGATAGATAGATAGATAGATAGATAGATAGATAGATAGATAGATAGATAGATAGAGAGGGGCGAGGAGAGAAGGGAAATAATTCGAAAAAGAGAAATAGAGAGAGAGAAAAAGAGTAAATTATACCATCGCGAACGCCTCGACGATAGATTGGTACTGCTTTCAATTCTGGCAAACAGACACATTTATCAGTACCGTAGCGATAAAGTAAATAAACGTGCGAGCGGGAGAACGTTCTTTTAATTACAAAGATATACACTGTAACGACAAGGTCATTCCTTGACGAACGTAATCGCGATCTCATGAAATGAAAATGTCTGCCGCCAATCTAATATAAAAGACTTTCGACACCCGTTTCCTCTTATTTTTGAAAGAACTTTTAACGGAACTGAGCTATCGGACGATGGTATTTCATAAACGAACCACCACCAATCCCTGATGAGGTTTCCGAAAGAGAAAAGTATCTCTGTTTTATCGAAAATCGATCGTGTACCAGAGAGGGGAGAGAGAGAGAGAGAGAGAGAGAGAGGGATATATCGATCGGCTATTGAAAAAAAAAAAGAAAATAAATAAAAAGAATAATATTGAGTTTGCATATGTTGATTTTAACAACGTTCAAATTATTGATCAACTTCGTCGACGTAATTTACTTTCTATAATATGTTGTATGCAAATTAAAAATTTTTAAATTTTAATGAACTTCTATAGATTTAATAACGGATAAATAAAAAAAAGAGAAAGACAAAAATTCGACAGAAACCGAAAAGAGAAATGAAGAATAATAATAATAAAAAAAAAAAAAAAAAAAAAAAAAAAAAAAAAAAAAAAAAAAGATATAAAAAACAGTTTACTAGGACGGAATCGTATCGAGAGAAAATGACGTACTCTCTTTGAATAAGACTACGAATAAATGCGAAAAGTTTCACATGGATTATCGTCACGCGTTGTTACGCGAGAGAAATTCCTTTGCCGACGCATTGCAGGTGGAAGATGTCGGCGATAAACCTTGGGCAAATTTGCATGGAAATATACGGAATAAGGGAGAGCACTCTAGTGTACTACGGTTGACGTTAATACGCTCGATTAAATGAAATACCTTCCTTTGGCATCGGTTTTAGAAGCTCCTATATATTAAATTATCATATAACATAAATGCGTAAATAAAATCTAACTACTAACGAGTTAAGTCTGTGTTATCAGGTTAAAATTAATATAGATATGTACGTTGAATTTTATTTAAATCGAAATATACATACGGAATTATTCATACCCCAAGACCTTTAATTTGCAAATTGAAATTATAATTTATCATTTCCCCCTTGACGATTACTATTACATTACATTATAATTTTTAATGTATCGATATCAATGAAATGAAGGAAATGATTTTATATATAAATTGTTGTATACCACCTTAACGCGTTGCATCCTTTAAAATGTATTGTATTATTACAATCCATAGGGATTCGAACATTTCCAACTTCCTGAATTTTAAATAGACCTCCATAAAATACGAATCGTTACGGGGTCATGCCTCTCGCGAGACAGCTCGAAGCTATTTTAATAGTACTCAACGTCGAATAAAGATAAAACTGAGGCAAGGCAAAAATCACGAGATGTAGTCTTCTCGCTGCGATCGATCAGAAAAAAAGTAATCTGTACACACCACGTGCTCTCGAGAACTAACTCTTGTGATATGTGATAGGCATTTATCTCTCTTCCAAATACAAGCATAACAGCCCTCGAGCGTCGTTACGAGACGCCATAAATACTACGCGAAATTGTTGTTACGTCAGCTCTTTTCCAAGGGAAAGTATTCTTCCCGTGTTAAGGGAAGATACACACGTTCACATGTATACATATACATATACATACATACATACATTCATACATGTATATATATATATATATATATATAGATAAAGACACATAGATTAACATCTTGTAAAAATCATTCCCCTAATCGAAACGCACGATGACGAGCCACGAACGTACGAATAGAACGGAATAACAAATGAATCGTTTCGGAACACGAATCGGGACTTTTATCATCGTAAATAAATGACACCTTCCGAGCCTTTTCCGAGCTCGAATTGGAATGTAAATTTTTTGTTCCTACGAAAGGAAACGCATGTCGTTTGGTTGGATCGATTGAATTTAATAGTACGACTCGACGATTCGAAGGTACGTAGATTAGAAAGGGTCTCTCGTTGAGGGAGGCCACACTCGGACTTTCGGGTTCTTTTTTCCATCCTTTCTCGACGTTTTTTTCTCCAAATAAAGCGATTTCTCTGTAACGCACTCTCACTCCCACTTCCTTCCCCCCCCCCTCTCTCTCTCGCTCTGTCACTTTCTCTCATTCTCTATCTTCTTTCCTCTCTAGTTCTCTATCGTTCGTTTTACAACATCACGAAGAGGATAGATAGACCAGACTAGAGGAGATGGGAGGCAAAAAGAAAAGGGGGAAAGCTATGGGGCTATGGGGCAATGGTGGCGAGTGGTGACTAGATGGATTTGCATTTGAAAGAACCTCCACCCTTTTGGGCCACTGGTCTGTAGGATGAAAGAAGGACCGTAGGGCACCCGTACTATTTACCCGCCGTAAATACCTAGTTACGATGAGAGCGGAGGAAAGAGAGAAGAGAGAGAAAGAGAGGACCGATTCCTATATAAATTTCTCCTTCCATTATCAGCTCGGACTTTCTGTCTTTCTCCCTTTGACTCCTTCTCTCATCTCCCTCTCACTCTCTCGCTGTCCCTCTCTGTCTCTTTTTCTTTTCCTACCTCTTCCATTCTTTTTTCGAAGGACATTTTACCGAAGGTTTCTCCGTAAAATTCGATTTCGACAACCTTTTGGCCATGCAAAAGTCTAAACTTTTCAATTTATTATTATTCCTTTTATGGGTTTACTAGAGAAAAACTTTACCTCGCAAAATATTGTTAGAATATCGAGTCACGACTTTTGCCTTGGATTTTGCGAAACGCGAAAACTCTATTTTTATTTTATTTTGTAACTTCGATAAAGATGATAAAAATAAGATATGGCGCGCGAACCGTACCCAGGATCGATTAAAGTTAAAGTTGAGGTCGATAAAAAGATATTATCGTATTATGCAAGAAACAAAGAAGGAAAAGACGGAGTATCCGAAGGAAAAGTCACCTAAGTAAATAAAAAATATTTGTTAGTAATCGGAAAGAGTGAAAAAATTAACTAACTCACTCTCTCTCTCTCTCTCTATTTCTTTTTTTATTTCGATGAGTAATTTCGTGAGATTTAAAATAAAAAAAAAAAAAAAAATTATAAAAGAGAAAGATGAAATAAAATCACAAAATGCGTTGAACGGTTGGCCGGGCAGAATTAATTCAATTAAGCCACTTATCCTGCTCATTATGACCACCTCGGAAAATTTGAAAGCGCATAGCGTGCACTTGGAGCCCACATAGACGAGGACGTATATATACGTACGTACCTAGGGCGAATTTTCGCATTGGAACGCAGCCGTTGTGTTTCCACGATTTGTTTCGTTTAATTGCCGCGCGACGGCTTGCACTAAAAATTGTCCCACGGACGACCAACCAACGAAAGGTATACCTCCATTGCGTATACCACGAAACTGTAGGACAGTGTCGCTGTGCTGGCAGAAGATAAATGTTCGTTCCCGTGAAAACGTGAATTTTATCTTTGCAATAAATCTGACACTATTTGTTAAAAACTGTTTAACCTTCGATTTTATCAAATTAGATCATTATACAATTAAATTCATCGAGTACGAGAAATAAAGAGAGAGAGAGAGAGAGAGAGAGAGACTGTTCATAAATAAAAAAAGAAAAATGTGATCGGATTATTCTTTTCTGTCTATCTAACACTTTTACTGGGTCACTGTTTATGTTCAAATCTTTCTGAACATAACCCAAGAGCATTTCTATCAAAGATAGATATATAAAGGTAAAGTACACGATACGGTGGAAGTGGTATTCGAAGAAAAATATATCACCGAGTCCCGCGAGATAAGAATCCCTTTGCCTTTCGTAAGCGTGAAAATCAACGAAACTCGATAAATATATAACGGTCGAGATCGCAAGACACAACTCGGATACTAAAACTCACAACACGATCGAGATATACATGTAGCTATGTATATAAGATGAGTAGTTGAAGCTCACTTGAAAAATCGTAATTTTCAATGGTTGGAAAAATGCGAAGAGCGTCCTACATTATTTATCAAACGTTACGAAATTAATCTTAACCTTATGTGACGTTCGTGTCCGAGGAAAATTTGTAATCCGTATTTTTATCCTCTTTTACCATTATTGCCGTCATTCTTATACACTTTTCAATACACCAGACGTAATACGCAAACCAGGAATGTTATTTCATACTTTCATATCCGCGATATTTTTATACCTCGCATTTGTTATATGTATTTACGATACAACCATGTCGCAGAATAAACAAGATATCATTTGATAAGTTGGAAAAAGTCGGAAAAGAAAGTGAGAGAGAGATAAGAGAAAACTAATAAAATTACGCAGGTCATCTTTAATTTTCCCATAGACAAATAAAACGAGAAGGAAGCATATTAATGGATCGAAAAATTTCTTTTTCTCTTTCTAAAAAGTAAAAAAGAAAAAAAAAAAAAAAAAGAAATTGGAAAAGAGAAAAAAAAAACGTAAGGCATTAAACGATCGCAATATCTATTCTTTGTAAATTTAGACGAGTTGGATCGGATTGAATATTATAATAATCGCGATTTTAACGCGATCATTGTTACATTATATGCTAGTATAGAGAAGATGGAAGGAAGGAAGGAAGGAAGGAAGGAAAAGAAAAAGCTCGTTAGTCGAGTTGGAACAACGCAAATTGCTGAAAAGCAAGAGCGGTTGGTCTTCTTCCTGATAGGACACACAGAGAAAGAGAGATCAACGATAATTAACGGGTCTTTTCCACGCTTCTATGAGAGAGAAAGACAAAGAGAGGGTGGGTCCAAGAGGATTCAAAGCGCATCAATTTCGGTTCTATGTGGAAAATCGGCTACAACCACCTTCCATCCTCTTACCACCAAGCCGTTTGCAGCTCTCTGCATCTCTTTCTCCTTCTCTTTCTCTCGTTTCATACAGGAAGCTAGACAGCAGTTGGACGTCACATTGAATTCAATGCTGACAGTTTCTACCGCATTCAGTCAGCAACGTTTCATCCACCTCGCCAAGTTATACGGCGTTGAAATGAATCTGCGGCTACCGCCACAGCGTGCTAAATAAGCATCGACTCTTTCCACATCTTCCTTTCTCAAAGTATACTCAGACATCGCAAACGAATTTAAATTTAAATGCCGCCGATCCGAGACTTAATCAAATCTTAATTTACTTCTCGTTAATTGTCTACCTCGTGTGCTACCTCATTTGATATTCTATGTTTTAATACGTTCTGTTCATATTAATTCTACTTTAATCTTTAAATGTAAGACTTCGAATATCGATTCCTTTTTTTTCTCGTTTCTTTCATTTGTATAAAATAAATGTAAATTTATTCGATGAGAAAACTATTTTTTTGTTTTTTTTTTTAAGATCACGAGTTGAATCGACGAGATCTGATTTTAATCTCACATACATCCTGTAATATACAATTTTTCTCTTACACAATCGTAATATTATATTTATTTCTAGCATAAACTTTAAGTTGTAGCCAATTCGAAGCAGCGTAAAAATTTGACGGCGTTGCAAAATAATGCAACACTTTTTCCCCCAGACCGATGTTAACACGAGCCAATGTAATTACGTGTCCAACGCAGTACGAGCGAAAAGGCTCTTGAAATTTGGCTGAACGAACGTACAATATTATGGCTGTATGATCGTCCTATGCAACAGGTATCTTACGTGCAGTAAGCTCGTTACACTGTACGCTACGTTTAATTCTGTGTTCCATTGTCGCTGAGAAGGATCTACGACGAACGAATCTACGTCAGCGTACGCGCTTGTATATAGGTGTGTATGTGCGAGATAGTATACGTGGTGGTCGGCCAACGTCGAGTGATGTATTAAATATAAATGTAAGACGAAAGCTACCGACGCAGTCATTACCGAGGTCTTTAATTAAAACATCCTTTACGATGAAAGACGTCGTTCCTTTATTATGAGATGGAAAAATTACGATTTGCATCCACCGTGCCACCATAATTATAATTCCGAATTGCTTTACGTTCAACCTCGTGCACTCTACTTCTCTGTGTGCGTGCCAGTACGTGTACGGAATATTTATACCAAAAGAGAAAAGAAGCTTATATGCGCGGGATTCATTCCTGAAAATTCATTAATGTTTACTATCAAGTAAGTAAACGATTTTTCAAAATTAACGTTACGGATTATGACTGTAACGAGCAAGGGGATTTAAGAGATATCTACATAGATGGGAAACGTTCGATTTCGTTTCAATCTATTCTACAATGTTATACATTATATAAATCGTTCATAATATATACGGTTTTGGTAAAAGCGGAAGCGATTATTTTACCTGCAAATAATAGTTCGTTATAACGTTTATTGTTAGGAAAACGAAATTGTACAAGTTTGCATGGAGGAGGAAAATAACGATGATAATACTATTCTTAAGAGAATACACGACAAGGAATTATTCTCTATATTAATGGATAGACTTAACTCGGTTCTAACACAAAGAACTATATAAGGCATGCAAAGAGAAATACTTAGCGACTAATTCCACTAATTTTTCGTTCTCCACTCTACGATTGCGATTCGACTACTTTCTCTTGGGATTATTAATCGTCGTAATATTAGCCAGAAATAATTTTTTATATTACAACATTATATTAATAATATTAAATGCAGGACACAGAGAATCAATGCATTTGCCTTTGATTCGCGATTTCATTCATTCTCTCACACTCTCCAACCTATTCACTTATCTTCTCTCTCACACCCTTCTATCCTCTCCCTCCCCCTTACTCTTCCCCCAAGTTTCTCTTCACTTTCTAAGAACACTTCTCAAATGAGTTTGCCATTCGACGTGTTCGAGTCGAAGCCCGGTCAGGATTTGAATAATCCGTTTCTCCGAGCTTTAAGTGTTTTTCAAGATTAGGTGGGTACTACTTTATAGGCAGCTCCAAAAGTCAGAAAGTAATTTATCTTCGTTTGAATAGGTCGCGTGCGACGAGTAAAAAAAAAAAAAAAAAGAAAGAAAGAAGAAAAAAAGAAAAGAGAAACTTTTCAAGGGCACACGAATAACCCGATCGCTTGGTTTTCCTCTTTGCAACGAATTCGCTATTATTATTCAATCGGCCTCGATAGATAAAGCGATAAAAGCATGAAGATCTATCCTCTTAAGATCTACTTGATTCATGATCGAGTAGGTAGGTATCCATCTTCCTTCGAAAATGATTCCCATCGGAATGGAGAGAAATGAAACGTTTCGTTCGCAGTTCGATTTCTATCTCTTCTTACTGTCTATCATGAAATGCCGACCAAATAGAGAGAAACTCGAGCGAAGTAGTTCAGGAACGAGAGTTACGCGCGGGGCGAACGATTCGACTCGGTGTGTTTCCAAACGAGCTTCGTATTAAATTTAGCGTTACCCCCTTTATTCCCTGCTGGGAATGATTTCATCCATATTCTCTCTTTCTCTCTCTCTCTCTCTCTCTCTTTATATCTCTTCCTTCCTACATTCCTCCTTCCTTCTATTCTATTCTAGATGAAATTTCTGGATCGAAACGTTTGATTGTTCATCATACCAAACTGATCTCTTCGAAACATTCGACTGTATCTCTTTTTATTTTCCTGTAGGTAAAAGCATGAGTAAAGGTATAAAAATATATATATATATATATATATATATATATATATATATATATATATATATATATATCATTTGAAATAAAGAATCGAAAATGCGTTTGAGAATCGGATCGTGACGTGAAATCAACTTAGTAGTAGATTTCAAAGACCATTTCAAGTATAAACGAAGTATATCGGGGTACTTTATTTCTTGATTTTTCGAAAGACTTCGAACGACGTGTTTATTCTCACAGAAAGAGAAAAACAAAATTCATGATAGATAGAAACATTCGTTGATGTAATACTCGATTGCATCTCATTCAATAACGCTTTCTCACGTTGAATATCCAACGGGAGGCATGAGTCACTCATCGACCATCACCTCCCACCATTTTAACCCCTCTCCCCAGAGGACATCAACCCCTTCTAGTGGATCATGGTACAGCATCTAGCAATCAGGTAAATTTAAGATCATTTTCCACGCGAGGGATTCGATTCTTTCTATCCATTATATACTTCGAATACGACGCTAAATCGGCAAATACCGTAGCGCCATTCCCGTTTCCTATTCTCTCTCTCTCTCTCTCTCTCTTTCTCTGAGAAAACGTTCATTTTTCTTCCCGTTAGAATGCACGATTGAGTTTCTTACAGTGTTCTTCGTGACTTAGCCAGTTCTCGCTCCTTATCTTCCTCGAACGTCTCGGACTTTTTACGACGGTAAATAGAAATCTTTTTGTTTTCTTCCTTTACGACGGAGTTTCGTTACTTTCGTTACTTCTTGTTTGTCCGTTACAAGTTGTTAAGTTAATTAACCGAACGATCAGATAACTATCGCCGTCATCAATATAATTCCATTGTTACTATGAATTTAGCGAATAAATTTAATAACAAAAAAAAAAAAAAAAAAAAAAAAAAAAAAAAAAAAGAAACAAAATTCGAACCTATTTAAAGAGCAAAAGAAAAGGAAATAAAAAGAGTAACATTCGTTGTTCGAGTATTGCCAAATAAATTTCCCGTAAACTCTACCCCCTTTTCTTTTTTTTTTTCCTTGTTTTGTTTTCTTTCCTCTCTTCCCCATCCCCACCCTATTCTCCGGCATACTTTAAAAATAAAATCTAAGTATTTATTCGTAAAAACTTTAAAGTCGATAAGTCTTTACTTTACACTTTATCCCATCCATCGAAAGATTTTCCATTCTCGGCGAAAGATTTCTACCGGCAATCCTTCGATCCTCTTCCTTACTTCGAACTCCAGAAAGATTCAATTATTCCTTTTATACCTAACGGTACATACGCAAAAGTCGGAAGAGCCGAGAGGCTTCGTCTTAAACAGAAGGATTTAGCTTTCCGTTAAAGCAGAGACAGCCGATAGGACGCCCGCATCCTCATCAATTTTCTCTAGCCTTGCCGTTCTGCCCGTTCTTACCTCCTTATTTATCGACGAAATAACGTCGTCTCCTCCTACTCGACTGGCAGCATCGATACTCACCACTCCCTTCCCCTTCACCTCCCCCATCGCCACACCCGCCCACCGCCAACGTTTCTTCCGCCCGACTACGGAGCATCGATACTTCGCGTCTTATAGATTGCTTGGGAGTACGATTTACTCCGACAACGCAGGGTATGCCTTCTCCTTTGGACGTTCCCTTTGTAAAGAACTTCTTTCCGTATTCACGGCTGACAAATTGATAGTTCGGCTATCAAAGACTTTGAAATTTCACGATAGAACAAAGTAAAGACGAGAAGTATCGATATTTAATGATATTATTATATCCAATGGACGTACGAACGAGAATGCACGGACATATAATAGGGAAAAAGATTGCGAAAGTATCTTTTAAAGTATGTAAATAACTCTATAAAAAATTGAAACGGTTGTAGGAGTAGGAGTAGAAGAAAAGAGTTGAAGGAGTAGGAAGAGGTTAATATCGACAAAATGTTCTTTTTAAGAACATTTAAAAATGTTTCTTTTGAAGGAACGAGTGGTTATAGATATTTTTGAGATGGTAAAATCGATCTCGACGAAATGATATTTTACAATAGAGAGAACCATTGGAACTTATACGAACGAAAATTGTCCTTTGATTTATATCCTAGTATTTGTGTCCGAGTTTTGATCGGCAAGCCGTTATTTTTCTCAAGGGTTTCATACCATCTCAGTTCGATAAAAGATAGAACGGACGACGTCGCGGAAGGGTTATAATTCAATCTAGTGACGTTAGACGAAAGAAAAGGATCGTGTCATCGACGAGTGACGTTCGAGGTCGACAAGAGCCAACAATAGATTTGATCCTATATCCTATTTCTTTTTTGGATCGATACCCTCCTTAAGCTGACACCACATGCATTATACGGAAAAGGAGTCCGCGATTGTCTGCCGACTACAAATGGCTACGGGTCGCCATCTCTAGCGTGCCACATTGTCGACGATTTATACTCTCTTAGGGCCACCAGAAAGCTGTAACTCCTTACAAACGAGATCGCAAGGAATATCCGATTCCGGGAGAAGATAAACTCGAACAAACCACCGCGTTGCCCCAGACAAATAAGACAATTATCGAGAATATAAGCATCGCAGTAACGTGAAAAACAACAACAACAACAACAACAACAACAACAACAACAACTAATTAACGCAAGAAAAAGAAAGATAGTAACGTAAGAACAATTGCTAATATCATTTGAAACTAAAATTTTGTCTGAATCTTCAGATCGACGTGGACCCTCAGGTAATGATCGTATTATATCCGTCTGACTTAATTCAATATCTCTTTCAAATACATCGAAGCCGAAGTTTCGGCCATTTTCGAAGAAAAATTGATAAACCGAGGTGGATATTATCGTAAACTTCGTGAAAGATATCGAGAGTCCATCCTGCCCGACTTATACCTCTGTTTCGCGTACGAAAACTCGCGATCTTCGTAATTTAGTTTGGAGTTAACTCGAAAGCACTGCCCGGAATAAAAACCTTACTTTGGTTCATACATTTTTATGAGCTTAAATTCCGAGCGTGTCTTCAGTCTTAATTGAAAAACTGGAACTAATTGTGAGTAATGGTTACTTCCTAGGAATTTTTCAAAACACCTTCTCCTCATTTTCCATCGTTCGTTTCTCGAACAGTAGACAAGTAAATACGTGTGGTCAGGGGATTTTTATGAGTGTTAAAAAGAAATACAAAAATTAAAAAATTAAAAGAAAAGATCCAAGGACATTAATAAAATATCATATAAAATATTCAAGATGTCGAATTAAGATAGACGAGCGAAGAAGATTTTCGCGAGGAAAGAAAGTCGAATCGATGTCGGGATATAAATTTGTGGGCGAGCACATTACACGCATAATCAATCTCGCGGCAACTCTCTCTCTCTCTCTCTCTTTCTCTCTCTCTCTCTCTCTCTCTCTCTGCTCGCGCTTTCTAAAGCAGCTATGGAATTTTTTCATCAAACGGCTCAGACCGATAAGAAGCAGACGAAGGAGATTTCCTTCTCCGGGATCGCAAAAAATATAACTTGCCCACCTTGAGAATTATCATTAATATGACGTGGCATATAAGAGAAATAGAAAGATAATTAGGGATCGGATCAATTTCCTTGACTGTCCTAAGAAATATATCCTAATCTTATTCGTACAACTTACGTATGATACAATAAAGATGATATAAAATTCATTCGAAATTAAAGCTTTAAAACCTGGATACTTCCATTAGCGAAGATTTTACTTATGAATCTAGATGAAAAGAAAATACCAAGGAGGTTTCTCCTCTATTAACACGCTGACACGTTCTTCTCGTGGATAAGAACCGCAAGTAATCGAGCTCGTTGATAGTTGAGCGGGTAGAACGGTGGAACACTTTCGAGTTTCGCCTTGCGGCACGGTTAGCGAATGAACTCGACGACCAGCTTCTTGGTGGCCTTTAGTCGGTACAGAATACTCCGTAAAATTCAACGATAGCGAGATTCCGGTAATGAAAAGATAAGAAGCGATGCGGAACGTAAACTTCATCGAAGTCGATGATGGTGTTCGCTTCGGTTCGAACGATTCTAGAGAGAGAGAGAGAGAGAGAGAGAGAGAGAGAGAGAGACCTACCGAGAAGAATAAGAAAGTATAAGAGAAGGGAGGGGAGAAGGGTAGATTTTAAATAGCTGAGAAGGCAGACTAGTCTGATGAAAAGGAAGGAGAGTGGTGGTCATAGATAGGAAAAGTTTCGTTCGAGCCAAGGAAAAAGATGGTAAAAATGAAGGAAGGAAGGAAGGAAGGAAGGAAGGAAGGAAGGAAGGAAGGATGGAAGCGAACCTGGATCGTAGATCGTTCGTTGTTACGATCCTGCGTTTCAATATCCAGGTGAACTCTTGATCCCCATAATAATCCTCTTTGGTCACTACCGGTGGTTTATTGCCGTCGCTACTGTTACTACTACTACTGCTTTATAACGGTAACCTCAGTCATGGCTCTTCTTTCAGCGACAAACTGAAAGAAATCTATGGAGTTCTAAGAAAAAAGGATAGAGCTTGGTACGGTCTAGTCACTTTTACCCTTTCTGGACGTCCAGAATCCAGCGTACTCACGCACGTACACTTCTTATTTCTTCTCCCCCCCCTCTCTCTCTCGCCTTCCCTTATACTGCACCCTATTCCAGTTATCTTTCGTTTATGAGTTGGTGTACTTTATCGCGAGGACATGTTTTCCTCGTAAATTTGAAACTTTCTAACGTAACGTCGACTCTACCGGTAACCAAGATGGCGACCTTACGACATGGACGTTAAGTACGCGACGGTAATCCTTCCACCGCACGTACGTTCATAAATCGAACGGCCAAGGTGTCAGAGAGGGTGAAGAGTATATCGTTCCACGAGATCGATGATAATCGATGTCCCTTCGAGAGACGGAGTCGTTCCCTTAGAATCGAGTTCGTCGAGCTCGTTCCCTCCACCTGTTTCGTCGTTTTTCTTTCAAACTTATATACGAGAGTCGTTTACCCGTATTCAGTCAAAACTACCGCACAGATCGTAGATTTATCTGTTTCATATCATTTCATCGATCGCGAATGAAAAATGGGATAAAGAATATTTACCATTATTTTGATTTTTGAGCTAATCAAGAGGGGGTTGAGGGTGGGTGGGGGGGTGGGGAATAAAATATTCAACGAAAGATGATAATTTCTTTTTCTCTCTTTCTATTTTTTTTTCTCTTTCTTTCTTTCATGCGATACAACGCGGCGACGGCTGTCGAAAATTATAAAATGTAATTCAAGAATATCTGGACTAATGAGCCTCTTTTATTCCTGTCCCGAATACATTCGGGGCATTCGGAGAAAAGGGGGAAGAACGGGATTTTCGCTTATTACAGCTACGAATAACAGAGTTAAAGGAAAGGCGGGATTTCGGGAATCTAATTAACTTTACCATCGCATCCACGTGAAACCAAGTAAAAGTTTCGCTGGAAGGCAATCTCCAAGAAAATATCCCATCGTTTCCATCAATCTTTTTTACCCTCTTATTTCCTCGTCTCTTTTTTTTTTTTTTTCTTTGCTTTCTCCTCTTGGTAGTATTGTACTTAGAAATACAGGGTAAAGATATTTTATTTAATGATACCATGAGAAACTTTGCTCTTTATAATACCATACTTTATATTCGTTCGATTCGACGTATTTGTTCTCAATATTGAATTGTAGGATATAAATATTAAAGAAAAAATAAATAAATAAATAAATAAATAAAAAGAAAATCAAAAAAAGAAACGAATCATTGAAAGACTTCTTCTATCGAGTAGGAAAATAAAAAGAAAGAGAGAGAGAGAGAGAGAGAGAAAGCGAGAAACCGAGTAGTTAAATCAAATCGCAAAATAAAAGAGATTAGTCTATCAGGACTAATTTATAATTCGCGATAAACTCACTCGCTCAAAAGAGACGATTTAATTTGGTCAAAGAAACGAGGGAGTAATCTAGAAAAGAGTAAGAACAAAAGCAAAAGATAGCGACATCATTTTATAGAGAGAAGGGGGAGGGGAGGGAGGGGAAGAGAGAGAGAGAGAGAGAGAGCGAGAGAGAGAGAGAGAGCGAGAGAGATAGAGAGAGAGAGAGAGAGAGAGAGTGTAGCGAAATAGAATATCGTCGCGAAATCACCGAGTTCTTAAAATTCTCACCTCCTCTACATATAATTCGTATTTAAACGCCCTCAACGTTGAAAAATCTTATTCGAGGATTTCTCAAAAGAGAGAACCAATTTAATGGCGTACGACATTCGTTTCGCTTAACTTTTATAGGACAATTAGACGAAACTTTTGCGAGAAGTCATAAAACCGTTAGCTACATTCATAAGTGTGTTGCGTGGGTTTCCGCGTGTCTACTACCGCGAGGTAACGTGCCACTATTATTACTCGCGAATAACAACTTCACCTTCTTTTATTCGCGAAACCGTAAAGATTTAGAAAAGGTGCACGTGCCATTATTATGTACCGTGAAATGCCAACAACGTTGTTGCACAGTTGTTACCTGCTATGAATTATCGTTCCGCGTACCACCTTTTCTGTCACCTTTCTCTCATGTGCTAGCGTTTAATGTCCGTATACCTGGAGAAAAGTGCAACAATTCGGATCTACCTGCATATAATATTCATCGTTTCGTTGCATTATGCTCGGCTTCTTTTCGCTTGCGAGCAGTTATCTCTCTTTGTATTCTTTCTTCATAAAAAAAGAAAGAAGAAAAAAAAAACGAAAAAAAAAAAAAAAAAAGATTAGGGAAGAGAACGGGAGACAGAGAGAGAGAGAGAGAGAGAGAGAGAGAGAGAGAGAGAAGAGAAAGACTCGCATCGCATCTCGTTCTCCGCAAAAGAAACAATTCGCATGGGAGAAGCGGAATAGCATAGACAGAACAGAAAGAGGGACGAGAGTTTTTCAGTTATAAAGTTTCGAAGGAGAGATCGAAATAGTCAGAATTGAATCTCTACGTTCTCCATGGAAAGAATTTCTTCATCTTTGTCCGATTCCTACTCGTAGTTTTTCACGATTCTTCCGTTCTAAGCTGACAATTCGAGAACAGACGCATTTTAAAACGATTCTCCACATGACGTTGCGACATCGATCATAAAACGAGAACGATCCTGATAAATTCAAAACACCTATCATCTGTTCGGAATTGCGAGACGACGTAACACGTTCTACATTAAACGATCGTCAAAATGTCGACCGGTTCATTAATTATACGATCAGAATAATTGTGAGGAAACGAAAAATAATCGGAAAGGAAATGTATTCCTCTTAGGGAGAAGAAAAAAAAAAAAGAAAAAAAGAAAAAAGAAAAAAAAAATTTCACGAGTCCGTACGGCTTCGTTTTCCATGATAAAAACGTTTCTCCTTCGAGCTCTTACGAAAATAAAGGGTAACGTACGTCCCATTCGCGAGAAATAGTGTACCTATAGAAAGAGAACGTGAGCTTTTCACTTAAAAAGTTTCGGTTAAGAGAGAAAAGGGTGGCGTGAAAAAGAGAGATGAAAAGAGACGGAAAGAATGGAAGAGAAAGAGGGACAGAGAGAGAGAGAGAGAGAGAGAGAGAGAGAGAGAGAATGAGAGAGAATGAAGAAGAAAGCACCGTCAGAATTAGATTTCACACGAGACACCGTTTTCCTGTGGGAAAAGACTTGCACGTAGTGAAATAGCGTTATCGTAGGTGAAGCAACGAGTACGAGAAGAGAAGAAGAAGCGGGTGCGCGGGAGGAGAGGATAGGGGAAGGGTAAGGGGAGGGGGAGATGCGTATTCATAGCAGACATGCTAGAGCAAACAATGCTTCGAATCGTCGTACAAATCCTTCTCTTTCGTATACCATCTTGCACCAGTTAAGCTTCTGATCTCCTTTTCGCCAAAGTGATTCTAAGTAAGTAAGTAAGTACGTACGTACGTACGTACGTTTGTGCTAATGTGTACGATAATACTATAGCTTTTCACTAAAGAAAGAAAGAGAGGGAAGGAGAGAGAAGGAGAGAGATATAGGGAGAAAGAGAAAAAAAGTAACTAGAAAAGGTGAAGCGAAAGGATTAAATTCAATTGGTAGAATCGTTCAAAACCACATAAATAGAGAGTAGGCATATGTGGAAAAAAAAAAAGAAGAAAAAATCAAAAGAAAGAAAGAAAAACTTTTAGCCTCGAATTGAAAAGTATTAAGAGAGGACAACGTTACGGCAATAAATCAAAAACAAGTGAAAAATTTATACGTAAGGAAAGAGTATCGTCCGAACGAAAAAGTCGTTTTAAGAACGCTTTTCTGTCCTGAAAAACGATTCTCTTTCGAGACCTTTTACCTCGAACTTCGATCTTCATCCCTTCAAACGACTATTCACATATCGATGCTCCCCTACAAAATTCATAAATCCTAAGAGATAGTATGATAGATGGGAAGAAACTCTTTCTCCCTCTATCTCTCTCTTTTTCTCCCTAATCGTTTCTATCTTTTCCTCGGTCTCTATGAAACATTTCTGATAAATAATATTGCAAAATCTCGTAAATTCTCTTAAAAAATTTGTGAAGCCACGTTTACGTCATTGCGATCCTCTTACCTATCACATTAATTATTGAAGGTAAGAGCATGATTAAAATATCACGAAAAATCATCTCGGGAAATATTTCATATCGAGGTATTAAAGAAAGGATATTAACAATAAAATGGATCACCATAGCGTTAAAATTTCCATTAATTATTTTCATTTCGTCTATATTTCGATTGATCGTTCTAAAGGTAGATAACAAAAGGGGAAAACGATACGAATATAATAACGTTAAAGTACCTTGATCAAAAAGTATTACAAAGGATTCAGGTGGTAATATGTGTTTGTTATTACTTAGCATACACCTCTGTTCGTATACAAAGGAAAATCGTAACGAAATTTCAAGCTCGTTAATTAAAGTCAACCACAAATCAGTAACGCAATGAGTTGAAAGCGTGGATACAAAAAAAAAAAAATGAAAAAAGAAAAAAAGCGATCGATAGCGTTGATATGTGGATATTAGCTGTTGGGAAAGAGGGACTGAGTGGTTTCATTCGTCACCAGATTTAATTGTACTCTATCAAGGACAACGCTCGTATGCAGATTAAGTCAATCAACATGACAGAACTGCAGAAAGAGAGAGAGAGAGAGAGTGGAAGAGAGGGAGGGAGGGGGAGAGAGAGAGAGAGAGAGAGAGAGGCTACGCTCGCAACTATGTAAACTCGAAAACGCTTGCTATTTCTCGTTCGTATGGTGGAAAAACACGTTCTCCGCCTTGTCCGACTGTTTTACATACTCGATGAAAGTTTATTGTGCAGAAGCGTACTAACGATTCCACAGTGTAAGGTCGGGCGAGCGAGCGAACAGACGGCCGTATTCAACGTGCCCGAGGGATTTGCATTTCGAGGACAATAGTTTTGGTTTTCGGATCTCGTTTCGATCGGATTTTCTCAGTCCAATCGGCCGAATAATATTTTGCGCTTCGCCGAAAGGATTACGCGGTTAAAATGCGAGGAAAATTGATGCGACGAATGAATTTCAAAACTCGTACGTTATCATTATAAACTTTAGGGAATCGCTCCCCTCGTATATTTTCAGTCTCGTTAATTATACGAAAGGATCGTTGACTCCCAATTGCACTTACCGACGATTTCAACTCACAAAGTGAAAAGGGAAACGAGTTTTGTCGTCTGAAGGATTAATACGGCTATTAAAACCTTGTATATATGGTTGGTTGGAAAAACGAGAGGGAAAAAAAAGCCGATGTAATTGGAGGATGAGAATGAAACTAAGAGGTTGGCACAAACGTATTCGCGAAGTTGTTCATCGTCGAACGTTAAAGCAAACGATTTCGTACCTACGAAAGAACGAACGATCGTCGTAAACGATTAAATTTAATTCCCGATAAGCCGACATATGTATCTCGGTTGACGGCTACGTTTTATTTACCCCGTACAAGTTTGTACCGCTATTTGCGTGCTTTATCCACTACAAATCCTCTGGATTCTCGGGAAAATACGAAAAGATGGGACAGAATCGTTGAGATAAAACGGTTAAGCCAAGATTTTATCGCGTGCCAGGAGATCGAAGAAAAAGCAGCGGAAAATACCCTAAGATTCAGTGGCCGTTAAATGAATCGCCGAAACGTGGCTGATGTGTCGGGAGAAAATGCACTGGCCGCGTGATTCCCTGAAAAATTATGAACTTTCCCCTTTAACTTCGATTAAATGCGAATAAATCTTCGTCTATGTAAAACAAAAAAAAAAAAAAAAAAAGAGAGAGAGAAAAGAAAAAAAAGTAGTTACCTTATCCTTGGGGAAAAGAAAAAGGATCATAGAAATCTTTTATATTTACAACGCAGAACGTTACAAAATAATATTCAATTTTATTCGCGATTAAAATTTTGACCGCCATTTTGCAAATTTCCTCCCAAAAAGGGATACCTCCTGTATTATAGAAAATAAAAAGGGAAAGATATTTTTTGGAAAATGTAAAATTGAAACGTCTGGATGTTGGGTATTTCCCTGCATATAATCGGCTCGGTGAAGGGAAAAATACAAAGCTTGCTATCCTCTCTCTCTCTCTCTCTCTCTCTCTCTCTGTCTCTCTTTCTCTCTCTCTCTCTCTCTCTATCTCTCTATCTATCTATCTATCTATCTCTTTTTGTTCTTTCGCGTAGGAGATATTTGACGTTTCACTGGCGACATCACGACGACATGCAGAAAGAAAGATAGATAGATAGATAGAGATAGAGGGAGAAAGAGAGGAAAAGAGAAAGAGAGAGAGAGAGAGAGAGAGAGAGAAAGAGAGAGAGAGAGAGAAAGAGAAAGGGGGAAAGACGCGGACGGATTTCCCGAGCGTCTGGTGAATCTAAATGGGAGCTTCGCGTCTGCGGCGTATGTAGTTTCCAGTTAGTGCCTTTGTCCTGACATGAGATGCGTAATAGGACGAGTATGCAGCCAGACAATGCGTGAGTCGCACTAGATATCGACGATATACCGTCGGCTATATCCCTTTTTCTCTTCCCCCATCCCATTTACCCATTCCAACATTCTTTTCTCATTCGTGTGATTACAGAGCAGCATCGAGTGCATTGTTTTTCAAACATCGACCACAGGTCATTGGCGGCCCTTTGTTCCGACAATTTGAAAGGTCGAGCGTAAAATTCACTTATAAAATTTAATGAAAAACGAAAACGAATAAATATAATTTGCCAAATGTCCACGAGTATGTTTCGGTTCGTTTAAAAATTTCATTTTAAATTACACGATATAATTGATATCATTTCGATGTACATTATAACGAATAATTAATATTTTTGATAACGTTATTATAGATAAATCATAAGATTCAGGTATTCGTTGATAAATATAATATACTTATGCATAAGTACACTTATATATGTTTGTTATTAATAACGTAAATTAAAATTATATTGTTAATAATATAATTTTACTTTTAACTCAATCGAATTGCCATATTTTAATATCCTCTAGCGATAAATATTTCGTACACTAGGTATAATAATATGGGATGATCAGAGAAAGCGAATGGAGGACACAAAGAGCAACCCAGTGAATTTATGCGGTAGAAACTTTTCATATCGTCCTTAAGCGTGTATATATATGTAAATTGTATGAGTATATGGAATTTCAATTAGAATTTCGACGTTCGAGCGAGATTTTATTCGCCGCACGTAATGTAAATCAGAAACGTTCTTTTCACTGTTTTTTTTTGTTTTTCACGAGAGAACGGTAATTTTAATATAGCCTTTCGATCGTTAATAAATTACAACAGACTTCAGAGGTAATCGACTGCTTAATAAACACTACAATTAATCCCTTAGCGTCTTACCTGATAACTGGTTAAAAATAATTATCATTTTATCATTATGTAAGGAAGAGAAACAAAAAAAAAAAAGAAAAGACAAAAATCAAGTTCACCAAATTTGTGAAACAAAGGCGGTGGAATGAGAGTTTTATATTTTATTTGAAAAATTTAATTAATGACGATGTTAAATTCTTTTAATATTTCTTTACGAGAAACGAGAAATTTTTTTTTTTTTTTAATTCATTGTTGAAATTTAAAAAACCCGAGATAATTAAATAGGATACCTACTATATTTCGGTTAGCTGTTGAAGGCAGAAAGGCAGAAAAATGCTCGACTTTATGCTAAAAGTACATATGTTTTTACTATTGAATTTTATATGAAAAATATATAAAAAGACGTAGCTTAAATTACCAAAAAATAGAGTACTTTTAAAAATATATAGATATAATGATACTTCGATAAATTAAAAATATGATATATTCTATTGTGTAGATCAGTCGAGGGAGAATTTTAAGAATATGGCAACATAGAAGGGTGGATAATTGGGTAGAATTAAGATATATTTTGCGAAGGTGGTGTTTTTGAAGTAGAAGGAGATTGATGAAGGAAACTGAATAGATTTATGAAATGTTGTTCGGTAAAACTTCTGACAGCTGCTATTTTAGTCTCATTAATGATTTAAAATTTCTCCGATTATTTATACATTTATTTCTAAGCATTATAAGGGACGTTAACTTTCTTTTTCTTTTTTAACTAATTAGTAAAAATTAATTATTATAATAAGTTATTTCAACCATCATAGAACGTTTAAACTTGTGTAAATATTTCAAACGTGGAATTAATAACATTTTCTACATTAATTGTCCTATTTTTTTTTTTCTAGCACTTCGAATAAATCAGAAATGAATCAAAATTTATTTACTTTTCGAAACTTCCACGAAGAGTCTTTTATTTCTGATTGCATCTCTAAATATGCATTTTCAATTTTTCAAGCGCCACCGTAATCCTGTGATACTCTTTTTTTTTTCCTGACTTTTCGACACGAACAATGAAACGTTTAACGAACTCGGGTCGCGATCCAATTGCGATCCTTGAAGGATCAAATCTATTGTGCATGCTCGTACCTATGAGTACACTCGATTCAAAAGGTACGAATGCACGGAATATTGCACGAATATTCGAACGTTACAACCCTTTCTTTCTCTCGATCTGCCCCCTCCCTCCTACCCCTCTCTCAATTTTTCCTACTTTTATTCTCCTTTTAATCAGCATTCTTCTACAGTTTCCCATTGTACGGATCACGTTCGATTGTTATCCGATTCGTAGATCAAAAATATCGTCGTTACATGAGCGATAGCCGAATGACATCCGTCTGATCACTGACACTGTCTTTTCAGGCAAACAATGGCAACAGAAATGATGCCTTCGCTTCAACTAAACTACGCACATTCGTCTAAAACCGTAACATTTTATTTTCCTTCCTTTTCCGTAAAAAGCAGAGTCTCGTTCCCGAAGGTCACCCAAAGGGTTGTTTAAAAATATGACGGAAAATTATTTCCAACGATCGATGTCATCGTTACATACATTGTTAGTAGTACTTGTATATTAACGATTTTTGTTTAATAATAATCATAAAATCAATTAAGTTTTGAACCGTCAATTGTAAATATATATATATATATATATATATAAAAGAAAAAACAAAGAATAATATTTATCCATAGTTATCCTTCGTTCGGCAAGCATAATGATCATTATATAAAAAGGAAACAAAATTTGGATGTTAATTGATAATTGATAATCGCAATATTATACATATACTTTTAATTTAAACTTCATCAAGTATTAATCTTTGTAGTCGATAAAGTGCATTATTGGGTAGTACGATCTGATGCATTTAACTGATTCACATTGCTACTATACCAGCCGTAATCCGAATAAAATATATTAAATTACAATGAAGTTACTCGTTTATTGACACCTTTCCGATAAAATTACTCGGCCGTATATTTGGCGACGCTTTCTTTTCAAATCGAACCTGTCTCTCGTTCTACAAGCCGATAGACTTCTACTACCGTTGACCGTACCATGAGAGAAATTCCAGATAATCTGAAATCAAACGAACTTCTCTCTCAAAGCACGTTCGAAAGTATTTTCGCAAAGCCCGATAACACAAAGAGCTCCCAAACGTTCCAGAAAATCTAAGATGAACAAAACAACAATAACCAAACAAGGGCCCCTCCCCCACTTTGTGATAGAGAAATAAAAGCCAACGCTCGTTATTCGTCTCTTTGACACATAGCTTCTCTTCGTTTTACATTATCAGTAATCGTTATCTACGTATGTTATATACGTAAGAGAAATATCAATGTGTTAATTTGTAAAATAAACAATTGTCACGTGAAATATGTGTAATATCGTTCGTATGTATGAATGTAACTTATGTTATTGATTGATACATAAAGCCGAGCAAAGGGTATTTGTAAATTAAGAACGTTTTCAGGTTGGTAAGCCGTGACGCATTGATTTTCCGAATTTATTCCGTACGTCGAAATCATTCTACGTTTTGCTAATACCAAAAGGATGTGAATTAACGGAATACGATTCCGTTCTGCCGGAATAGGACAGCGTCCTTCTCTCGTAAATATTTATAGAAGCGAATGAATCCTACCTAAAAGCCCACAACAAAAACTATGTTTACACGATTTCAGATGTCGTAGGATTAGACGGGATCACGATAAAATACTCGTTCCTATTATGTACACGTGTTACGTATAAATTTATACTTTTGTGCATATATATATATATATATATAAAAATAGTAATAGAGATCTACAAAGATCATAGTTTGATCTATAAAATTAATGAATATCATTTTGAAAATGATAATTACGAATAGGTTAATAAATCTGATATCGATTCGAGTTGAATATTACTTTTCGAAAATGTATTTTTCATTCATAATGAAAGTTCAATAAAATCTTATTATATAGATATTAAAGTAGAAATCGAATGGGGTGATATAAGGAATAATTTGAAAAATCGTCAGACGTACGGATAAAAGGAAGATAAGTTTCTATGGAGTATTAAAAGGGTTTAGTACCGGAGCAGCCGCGAGGCGGAGACGAGCGGAAATGACGTTGTATCGCATCGCGTTTCCGCCATCGACGTTGTTATTGGAAATAACAGTAAAAACGATAGCTCGGATATTACGTAAGAGTACGATCCATTAAGCCAGCCCTCGGAAAAGGGAATTGGATTCGTGGTTCGCGAGCTTCTTCTCTGTTTTCCTCTTTCTTCTCTCTTTCTCTCGCATTCTTCTTCTCTCGGTCTCTCTTTGGTAACGCCTGGATCGTGACGAGTCCCCTCCGGTTATAAATTAAATTTTACAAAGAAGACCAAGAACTCGGCTGTTCTTCCCACGGAAATGGAAACTCCAAGTGGGAGTTTGTATCATGGACAAAGGTGGGTGGTGGTGGTGGTGATGGTAATGGCGGTTAAAAAAAAGTATAAAAAGAAGATAGAAAAGATCAACGATCATTTACAAGGGCGAACTAAAGTCCAAGTTCCTTATCCCGTGATATTAAAATAATCTTTTATCGCGAGAAATTAAAATTTATTTATTTTTACATCCACACGATTTATTTTATTCCGTTACCGTCTAGTACGAGCGAAACACGAAGCTATATAAATTTTAATCTCGAAACATGCCTCGGTACTTTTAATATTTTAACTCAAGATCGATAAAAGTTAAATAGCAAGCGATGTAAGCAATTTTCCAATAATATCGGAGATTCCAGGAACAAAAAAAAAAAAAAAAAAGAAAAAAAAGCAAAAGAAAAAGAAAACAAAAGGGAAAAGAAAAGAAGAGGAGAGAAAAATTGTTTATGAGTAGAGTAGTACACAGTAGTGTTAGTATGCGACGATATAAGACGCAACCCAGAGGAAATTAATATTGTCGAGAGTTGATATCAAAGCTGGATATATATATAGGTCGTTCTTAAAGAAACAATTCACAACCCAGTGGTCCACTCTGGCAAACTTCAACACGGCCGCAATCAAGCCCGAGGCGAATACGTGTGCCGACTGAAAGGACACCGACCGGTTCCTTGATCTATCTTCCTGTTGGACGACGTGCACGAACCATCGCAGAGATCGACTTAGAAAGAAGTATTCTCAACGAGTTTTCCTCGATTCTAACTTTCGCAAAACGTGACGTCAATTTTCGACATTTCTTCCCATCTATTGTAACAAATTCAAAATCCTATTATATATATATATATATATATATATATATATATATATATATATATATATATATATTAAAACTAACAAATCTTTTGTTTATCCCAATGCTCGTAACGATAACGATTACCGATGTAAGATCCTATTTAAAGTATCATTGTATTAAAGCGATCTTCAAGATTATTAAAAGTAATACGCGTAAATGTATCAAGAAAGAAGAAAGAAAAACAAATGTAAAACTAAATTTTCGCTGATCACAGATACAGTCTGACATTCGGAAATCATACGTTGGATATATGTAAGTATTTTTTTTTTTTTTTTTTTTCTTTTTTTTTTTTTTTTTTTTTACAAAAATTATGACGATAAAACAAATCGTTATAAGAGATACAATCGAAGTAATAAGATTGAAAAGTGTGAAAGAGCGAGTACTTGAAAGATACGGAAAGCTAATTGGATCACTATTATTATCATGTCTTCCTATATATTGCATGTTAGAAAATTGAAGAGTAACAGTATCGGACTCGATGGACAAACATAATAAATACGCGAAGCCCTTTTGTATACTGGCAAACTTCCTCCTATCGTCTGGACGAAGAAGTTTTCGGACGCATGGCAGATAAAGAGAGAGAGAGAGAGAGAGAGCAAGCAGTTTGCATCGAATAGGTAATTAATTAATATGTCAGGGACTATAAGGCTAGTTTTGGTAATAGTCGGAGGCAGGCAATGCAATATCAATACTGACGTTGGACCTTACTCTGACAGTTACGTGCATGTGTATAAATGTGCATGCGTGTGCACTCGTATTGTATTGTTTTTAAGTAGGGCAATATGTACAACCCAAGGGTATATCGTGCTAAGGGACGATAGCGGAATAGAATGAATATGGATGATGCAGTGAAAATGAGTGTCGGTATTCGTACACAGGCGCAACTAGGACGTAAAATGAATTAATTTCAACTTTGCACACGCTTACAAGCGTGAACGACCAACGTGAAGTGCGGAGAGAGAGAGAGAGAGAGAGAGAGAGAGAGAGAGAGAGAGAGAGAGAACAAAGAAAAGGTAGGAAAACTAAACTAGAATGGCCGAAAAGATGGAGGAGAGAAAGAGGGATAGTAAGAGGTGGAAATTCTGAAGTTGGCAACAACGATAAACATAAGTTAATAAGTGCTTACGGTAGCCAAGTACAAGTAGATATTAAAAAGAACATGACTATAATATAATAAAAATAGTTTGCTACTGAGTTTCTGTCAAATTTTCAAAATTTCCATTCTTCGTGAGTAGTGAAACTTCCGTTTAGGTGAAAATGAGTTGTTAAGGAAAATCTATCTAAAGCGAAAAAAAAAAAAAAGAAATAAACCATAAAGTCATTACGTTTATTCCTGTCTTTTTGTCCGATATAATTAAATACGCGTGTATATATATATATATATATATGCATTTCATAAGTACATTGAAAACCAAGTGAAAAGAGTAATGTAATTAATAAATGAACGATCGATAATATTCATTATCAATGGATATCAAAACTTTCGTATCGTAATAAAATGATACGTGTTCTCTCATAGAGCAACATTGAAAATATAAAAGATTTTTAAATAAGTAAGAACGTGAATCATATTACATTATATTATATTATATAATATGATTCACTCTGGATAAATTATATAAAGTAAAAGCATGTAGGACGTTACGCGGAAAGAGACCGACTTGTGAAACTGCACAAAGGAACTGCACATACTGTGCAGTTGGTATGTCGATATGTTTAACACTATGTTAAATGAAAGTATACTTTTTGAGACCATTTCGCAAAAGCGCATACCCTAGCCAGAAACTTGCCTTCGAATGAGACCTTTTCGCGCATGGTAGCCATTTTCCCACCGAGGATTTGCATAAGGCCGAATGTGCACGTAGAATTTTCAACGTCCTCCGAGCGTCCGCGGATTTTGCAGGATTCGTCGAGCCAACTTTCAGCGTACCTTTGTCGAGGGTAACGCCATGACTTTCAAACTACTCGGAGATAAAGGTAAATGATTCTAGAACACGCAATAGAGTTTGCTATTTGACTGTTTTGTGAAATAAAAGTATTTTTTTTTTTTTTTTATCTTTGTATCACTTTCTAATGCAACTACCCGCGTATAAACCTAGAAAGTTTATAAAAATTTATGATCAATTGTCCTTTTCGCATAAGAATTATGCGTATGTGTCTATTATATATATATATATATATATATATATATATATATATATATATATATATATATATATATATTTAAGAAATAATTAAAATCTTTTGTAATACAACAATAAGAAAAAATGAATTTCTTTCCGACGGAAAGTAATAATAAATTGAAGTCTCCTAGGCACTTCATACAAGAAACTTCGCGCTGGTGTGTTGGAATTTTCGTTTCGTATCACCGTTATGACGTTGTCGGCTAAATTTCTTATCTCTCACTCCCTTCCTCTCTCTCTCTCTCTCTCTCTCTCTCTCTCTCTCTCTCTTTTTCCAACGTCCTTTTCGTGAAACGATGCAGCAGGCAGCGTCTTCGCATCGCTCAAGTACATTCTCGAATGCAGTGCTCGGTTCTCGCGTACGACGCGCGCATAAAACTGAATGCATTTTCGTCATATTAGATACCACCACGTGTGCCGTATGCATGTTGGACGCTACAGAAATATATCATTCAGATACAAGGAGCGGTCGAGAGTATGTATTATAAGAATGTGATGGAAGTAGGGCTTGTTATTCAAGAGAGAGAAAGAGAGAGAGAAAGAGAGAGAGAGAGAGAGAGAGAGAGAGAGAGAGAGAGAGAGAGAGAGAATAAAACATAAATATTCGAGAAGGTCAAACGAAAGGAGACTAATTACGATTAAGATCAAAAAAATCTTTTTACAATAATATATAAAATGAATGATGCATCTTACCGATTATTATATATAAAAAACGTATGTATATTTCGATGTATCTGAAACCGAGAGAGGGTGGACGGGGGGGAAATGAAAAGATAAAATTCAGAATAATAAAATATCGAAATCTTTTTGTGGAAGGAGGCCAGCCTTCGATCCGTGTTACGTACGTAAACTTTGACGGAGATTTGCATTAGAACGAAGGCGATTGCGATGCGACGCGGCCGAATTTCTCTTTGATCCCAGCCACTTGCGGATTCCGCAAACTTCTGAAGTAAATTTTTCCTTCTTGTGACGTCATCCTTATTAACGATCGAATATCCGATGAGTCACTTTTGCCCGATGTTCTTCCGACGTTATATATGCGAAAGACGAAAAAAAATTAAAAAAAAAAAAAAAAATAAAAGAATGAAAAAACGTCGAAAACAGATGGAACAAAGATGAGAAAGAAGAGAGAGAGAGAGAGAGAGAGGGGGGAAAGCAAATAGAAACTAATCTTGCTTCTAATCATCAGCGAAACATTGCGAAATATTTATTATCGGCCATCGTTACGTCATTTTCGTACTTGCATTATTTATAAGCTGATTAGTTCGGCAAACGATGGAAACATATAGCAACAGGAACAACCTTTGGAATTATAATACAAATACGAAGACTCGTAACAATTTCAGAGATAGACGTACCCTATCTCTGCTTTCCAGTTCGCGCGCGAACTACTTCCAAAGATTTGCATTGAGGTGACATCAGATGCAATGCAGTGGAATTTTCGTTTGATCTTCGGTGTTTGCGGATTCTATGACTTCGTTAGGTAAACTTCTCGGCATCTTGCGCGATGTGCCGCCTTTGAAATTGCCGAGAGAGAGAGAGAGAGAGAGAGAGAAATTCTCGATCTCTCGACTTCGGTTGACTCGCCATTGAAATTATATGTAAAGATTCTTCGTCTAGTTGGGAAGGTAAGCCATCGTATAAGTGATTTTGTTCTTTTTTCTTCCTTCTTACGTTTCAATTATTTCAAGCGACTTGGATATATAAATATATTCAACAAAATACATTTTCTAGTATTTATTTAAATAGTACGTTTCATTTGACAGCTATCGTCAATTCATTTCTAGAAACAAACTGAACATTATTAAAACTCTTTTCACTTGTTGATAGTCACGGTGTCACTATAAATTTCCTTCCTTCGTGAGAAAGAGAGAGACAGAGACAGATATAGAGAGAGAAAGAGAAAGAGAGAGAGAGAGAGAGAGAGCATTGTTATAAATCCATACAACGCAAGCATGTCATTCGTATTCTCTTAACTAACCGATGAATCTCTCTCATTTCATCGCAGCTTATAGTTTGCTATGCTCGTGCCATCGGATGTATGCTCTGATCGAGTAAGTTTCTCAATGTATTGACCAAACGCAATGGAAACTGGGTTGGCAGCCGCGAAGATAATAAACACGCTCCTACCTGTGCAAACTGTCAAACTATCTGACCGTATGAAATTGTTATTGCTATCCAGGGACTGAGCTCACATAGCGACTCTACGCGAATTAGTTTCGCTCGAGTTTAAAATCGACGATACATGTTTTCAACGGGAAGCACAATGCAGCTTGATTGTCAAGAATCTTTGAAATAAATCTACGAAAAATAAAACATATCGTTGTGTAGAAATATTGTACTACGAATCGAAATATTGTCTAATCAAGACACGATATCGTTATATATTTAACTTCTCGTAGATTGGTTGTTAATTATGTTGTTAGTTAAGTAACTTATTTTGATACTAAAGCGCGGTATACGAAGGCAAACAACAACTTGTTAATTTCCTCGTTAAAATAATGCAACGAAATTGGGTCAAAGTCGAACAATTTAATGCCATTTGAAAGTTTTCTGAAGAATTTCTATCCAAGTGAAATATCATTAAACGAGCAAATGAGGCGTACTTCAACGTATCTAATAAATCGCTTTCTGCTAACGTTATATCCCAATGGCAACGAAAAACAAAGATAATACAGAATAAGAAAACGAGGAGTTGTCGTACTACAATCAATCAAAATTCACGTTTCACGATAGGTACGATTATTAATTAGAGATCGTAATTAACTCGATGGCGCGTTAACAACATTCCGACGTAATTAAGACGGATGTCGAATCGAATAACGAATATTATTGAAATAAAAATGACATTGGTTAAACAATTTATAAAGAATCTTCTTTATAAAAACACGGCGCAGTATCGATTAATTATACTTCCCTTGAAAACTTGGAAATATTAAAGCGACAAAACAAGCGAGATAATTAACAGAGAAACGCGGCTCAATACGGCTTAGTCTACGCAGATAGAGGATACTGGACTGGCGTGTAATGTACCGATCAATCGGAACATAGAAGCTTCAACGACCATGATGCAGTATGGAGCTGCATAATCGAATTAGGGTACACTGAAAGTAAAGAACCTGCGAAGTATGAAGGCGGAGAATAAAAAATTGCAAGGGTGAAAGAGGAAAGGTAAAAAATTTTTTATATTTTCGCTCGCTTGTGTATATATATACAATAAAAAGAATAAATAAATAAAAGAACTTCCTACGATTATCCACAGTAAATGAAGAACAAAAGGAATTGTTTATCGTACTAGAAAGAAATGCAAACGGGCACGGAATATAATTTGGAATATATTCGTGTATTTTTATCATCGACAACCTTCGATCTTCCTTATGCGTGTACAAACGTAACCTGCGCGGAAATTTCTGACCGTAGAAATTTTCTAACACGATGCACAAAGGCCTTTATCGATTCCCTATATGTAAACAACATCGAACCATCCATCTTCCCGATACACTTGTAGCCGTTCTTAAATTTCCATACGTTAGCTATCGCTACTTCGTTTTCCTCCGTCTTCCGATGTTTCCAAAGTGTGTTACGTGTGTATCTCTTTGCTACTTTGTATTACAAAGCCGCACAACGTAGCTACCTCCTTCCTCGTTCTTCCTTGCGTCAGTGAAATTCATCAAGGCGTAATAACGAAATATCGCGTATAATACTTGCCGGGGAAAAATTATTAATATCGGTATTACAAAACGCAAGAAAGTCGGGTCGCACGTAAAAAGGCCGACGACGATCCAGGAGAGACGTCGACAAATTACGTTAGGACGACAAATTGTTCGCATTAATTAATTACCGAAGAGAGCGTATGCTCGTCAAGATGATAAGACGAAAAAAAAAAAGAAATGAACAATAAGAAGAGGACGAAGAAGAAGAAAAAAGTGAAAGATAAAAGATAAAAGATAGAAGGAAAAAGAATAGGCCGACGAGCGTGATGAGCGTTTTTGGATGAAAAAAAAAAAAAAAAAAAAAAAAAAGAGAAAAGGAAAGGAAACAAAAAATAAAAGGATAATATATCGCCGAGGATGATTTAAAAATGACGCGTGTCAGAGACGAAGGGAGAGAAAACGTAAGGGAGGGGAGAGGGGAGAAGGAGAGGGTTACAAGTAAGCAGGATAAAATTAATGGTCGTCTGAACTTCATTCGTTCCTAGACGCATCTGGAACGGTTCGTACAATAAAACCTTGAAAAATTCCGAGCAATTTCTGCTACCGCAAGATTACCTCCGTATTGATAACTATACATTTGTCCGGTTATAATTTCGTCGAAAGCCGAAATATCGCTTTTTCCCTTTTTCATCATTGTAGGGTACGTATCTGTTTCTTTATGTGGAAATATGTTGTACGGTTCTTCGATGGGATCCACAAACTCTGGTAAAATCAATTTCAAAATTAAACGCTCGTAGACCGCGATATGAAATTACTCAGACCATAAATGAAAACAACAATGGTTCTGGTGGACATATGCTTTAGTTTTGAATAATGTAATTATTATGACTCTCTCTCTCTCTCTCTCTCTCTCTCTCTCTCTCTCTCTCTCTCTCTCTCAATCGTTATTTTTAATTTTATAGATATCATTCAGTTAATTTTAATTTTAATTAGTACTCTTCCCATATATGTATGAATTTATTTTTATTTCTACCATTAGATTAAAATATCGTTCATAGCATATAATTTTTAACGACTCGCGTAGTTTTCCTTTGTTTGATTTATTTCTACGGGTGATTGTAGACTCTTATATCATCAAAATTATTTCTCCCTTCGTCTTCATCTCTCTCTCTCTCTCTCTCTCTCTCTCTCTCTCTCTCTCTCTCTCTCTATCTATCTATCTATTTTTATCTCCATTTAATTATAGCTAATAATTCATATTAAAAATATAGGAATTTATAAATAAACACTAGAAAATGTCGACGATATCGAGCTAACAAAAATGATCGAACAGCAAAGTAAATACAAAGGTTGTTCGAAGTACTTTGTTCTTCTTCAATACGAAAATATTGAGAGACAATACAATACGACGATAACTCTCGACAAGATTGTTAGATTTACCAATCGATAAATAGAACAATCGTTTCTATCACTAATTCGTTGTACATACTAGTAGGTTGCTGTCATTCGATGTAGTAGTTTGCGACGATTTGTCGAAAGGATTGGTCCATTCACCGGCCTTGAACACTCGTACGTTTCTATACACGATTTCACATTGCTTCTATTCGTACGCGAAAAAATAGTTACGAGTACTGAACGAAAGGAATTCTATGGTGGAAAAACTCTACTCTTCGGTAATCTCGAACGTGTTAACAAAAAATCTCTTCTATATGGGCCGTTTGGAGGATTATGGAAAAAAATATTTTTCTTTCTTCACAATGTTATCGAATAAAAGGATTAAAAGAAATTTCCAATTCCGTATATTAATTATTATTACTATATACTAATTATTATTACTATACAAAGTTAAGCAAACGCTTAAAGTAAAGAATAATACAAGTCAATAAAATTCTTTATGTTTATAAATTCTAAGCCACGTTTAACAATTTGTAATACGAACTGCTTGATCGATTGAACGATCGATTCTGATACTGAGGAGTACAGAAATTAAGTCGGTGATATTTAATGTATATATACATTTATATACATATACGTATCTATTGAAGATAAAAACGTATCGAAATAAAATAATGAAAATAATGATCTAAGTGCATATAATCGAATATAACGGTAATAAAACGAACGCTCGAACGCGCTTATATTCCCATTGAAGTTGAACTTCTTAGGACGTTAACGCCTACCGCGGATTCAATTGCGCGAAAGACATTAATTACGTGTCGTCTGGACCGGAAGAAGTCACTACTACTATCATTTCGCCGTACGGTGAATTTTATTGCCAAGTAAGAAGTTCAAAAAGGTCAGCATTCGTGCGTGGGTAAAAGTATGTCCTCGATGGCAACGAGCCAATGTGAATTCAGCCCGCGGAATATCGAGAAACTAGTGGACAGAAAAGAAGGGTTGTTAAGGAAAAAAGAAAAAAAAAACAGAAAGAAAGAAAAAAAAAGAAAAAGAAAAAAAAGGACGAAAGTAGAAGGAACGACAGAAAAGGATGAAAAAAAAAAAAAAAGATAATAAAACGAAAAAGGTGGACGAGGACGTTGTCGAGAGGGTACATCCATACTTCTCAAATAAGACGTAAAAAAGGATTCTGAGAGAATCGTCATTGAAGGAAGGCTCCAAGAAGGCCAACTTCTTGAAAGGAATGCTGTAGCTTCGAGTCTCTCGTTTGTACGGTGAAAACAAAAGGGAAAATAAAAGAGAGGGAGAAAGATAAGGAGGGAGATAAAAGAGGGAGAGAGAGAAAGAGAAAGAGAGAGAAAATGCGAAAGCAGTCTGGCCATACAACTTTTAATTTATTCCGCTATAATCCTACGATACTTTGGTACCACAAGCAAACGAAGTCTCTGCTTCTGCTGCGAAAAAGTTTTTCGTACGAACGAAGGACAAAGCGTAAAGACAAATTGAGATGGCTCGTTATGGAAACCCTACAACGAACAGGTGTTCGTAATGTTACTCAAAAATCATAAAGTATTCAATTACATATGTAAATGAACTTTTTATACCCTGTTTTATACATTATTATTAACTAATTAACAATGATATCAAGTCAACGAGACAAATTTAACGAATAGCTTGAAAAAATATTTGTTAACGTGTCGTAACCGAGAAAACGACGAAATGTTCATTCACGATTGATGTGAATTAATTTAGGATAAATATGACGAAGGACGAGTTGATTGAAGGAACCGGGAAAATTTGAAAAATGCACGAGATACGATGTGAAAGATCTTAAATAGAACGATAGAACGTGTTTTAAAATCATACGATGGACTACAAATCTTAAGAACATGATAATAATGTAACGATCGACATTACGATTTATTGGAAACTTAAATATTAATAATAATAATAATAATAATAATAAAAAGAAAATAATAAGAGTAGAAAGTCGGTCGACGTATAAAAATATAAGATACTGAAACGAACGTGTTCTGAAAGATCCATCGAAGCGAACAACAACTGTAAAGTGGTTTTCGAACAATCTGCCGTTAAAATCAGGGAGTCGTGAGAATCGAGTAAGGTAGAGAAAGAGTGTAAGAGACAGAAAGAGAGTAGGAGAGAGAGAGAGAGGGGGGGGGCAAAAGAAAATAAGTAGGAGGAATCTGGTAAGATGTGATCATGCCTCGAACCTTTTTGCAGTGAGTTCGTCTTGTCGAAGGACGGAAAGGTACGAGGAGGAAAGCACTCACTGGGAAGATATACGGAAGCAAAGAATCGTGAACAAACGCACCTAACGTTCGTAAAGAAAGAACAAGAGAGAACGGGGGAAATGAGAGAAAGAAAATAAACGCAGAACAATTCGAACCTCTGTTCCGCCTCTCCTCTCCCCCCCCCTCTCACTCTCACTATATATATATATATATATCTTTCTCTCTGTCTCTCTTTCTTTCAATGGTTAAACAGAAAACGGACATGAATTTTTCGCTCGGTCGAGTCTAAATGGCGATCTAAGAGAAAACGACAAACCAAGTGGGTCGAGTTCCTTAACCTCTGGCATTCCTCGAGCTTTTACGATGAAACATAAGCAAAAGGTAAGATTAATGATTCTCCTCTTCTTCAAGTACAAGGCGCTATTCCGCCTTAAATTTCGCTTTAACTTTCACCAAGATAGATCCGGCAAGTAGAGCGTCGCTAGTGGCCGTTGTGTTTTAATTATCCATTAAATTAATTCTAGATGCATTATCGCGAAGGAGCTCGTTTCTTCGGGTGCTTCGTTAAAATGATTTTTTTTTTTTTCGTTCTTTCTTTTTCTTTCGCTTTTTCACTAGCTATCTCCGACGAATGAAACAATTTATCGTAACTAGGATTAACATATATACATATATATATATATATATATATATATATATATATATATATTTTTAACAATTACTAGACAATAAATTTGAGTTAAATTGCGTTTCCCCGTTTCTTTTATTCCATCGTAACTCGAGCTAAGTTTAATAAGAACAGGATACACCGTCACCGAGCTCTACCAGCAGCGAACGAGTATAGTATAATTTTCTGCAAGGTCAAAACGCTAAGCGTACGCTTAAGACAGGAATAACTATACCGGCATAGCGAAACTTCCCACAATGTTGGCGCTTGTATTCTTGTAGATTTCTCTCCGGCACGTATGAGAGATATGAAAGTTCGTAATAGTCATAACTAAGATAACTTCGTCATCTAAGATTACATGAAAGGTGTGTATCCGTTTGAAACGAAATAACTTCTAACACTGTTCTTTCCCTGAGATATAAATCATTCTTCAAATCATTCATTTCGAATCTATAATCGAGAAAGAAACATTTATACGATTTATCGTATACGTAGGTGGCGTAGATTAGTAACATATATATACTTAGATACATACATATTATATACGCATAATAACATCGAAAGACAGAGAAAGAAGAGAAAGAGAGAGAAAGAGAGAGAGAGAGAGAGAGAGAGAGAGAGAGAGAGAGAGAGGAGAGAACATGCCGAATACTTAAGAATACCTTTTAAAAATTAAAGATAGAAATGAGAAGAAACTCTTGCCACGTTCTAACGGAAATGCAATATGCAATGCGCAATATAAATGCAAAACAGTTATCGTAGTTACCATTGGAATCGCGCCTTATGGTACTAGTCGGAAAAAGAACGAAACTTTCGCAGGTGCCATTCTTCTTGTTTTGCGTAAAAACTCACCTGGGGCGATGGAAACCACGTAAAAATTTCTCCCTGGCTCGAAGAAAAATGGTTGAATCGAGAAGATGGTTTATTGTTTCGCGTGGTCGATTTTAAAAGGCTCGCTGGTATAAATTTTCCTTTAAATATTGTCCGGTCGATTTTCACGACGTTCAAAAATCGACGAAGAACGGAGGATCAATTTGCGTTAATAAGAGAACGTATTAGGATCAGAGGAAAAGACGTCTTGCTTATACGATGGCACGGAATAAAATGATATTTCGTTCGACTCGTGTAGGTCATCGCAAGGGCTTCCTCTAATAGGAAACGGTGAACTACATATTTATTTCGAAAACATGTTTTCATTCATGAACGTTAGGTCGAGCGTACGTTGTTTTGTAACAAGGGAGACATATATAAAGTATAGCCAAACAAGGACAAAGGTATACGCACACTAACACGCACATACATATGTATGTATAGAAAGAGATAGATAGATAGATAGATAGATAAATAGAGAGAGAGAGAGAGAGAGAGAGAGAGGGATACGACAATGAAATTAGAATAAAGCGAAGAAACTACGAGTACGACAATGATAAAGACATTTGTTATTAAACGTATATGCCTATTAAATAAGTCTCGATTCTTCTTCTTTCCTCTTCGAAGAAGGAAAGAAAGAAAGAAAGAAAGAAAAAAAAATGAAAACAAAATAATGAAGAAAACGTAAATAGTACGATTGAAATAAGAGGGAAATGTGACCGTACGGGAACTAGAACGTTATACCGAAACGTGTTCGCGCAGGTTTACTCGAGCTGTAACGACGGCGAGAGCATCAACGGATAGAAGCAGAAGTGGTGCAAAGAAAGAGATAGAAGAAGAAAGAGACAGACGGAAAGAGAAAGACAGAAAGATAGGGAGAACGAGAGAGAGAGAGAGAGAGAGAGAGAGAGAGAGAGAGAAAGATAACTACCCACCTCCCTCCGTGACACACATCTCTTCGCTTGCCCGCAGTTTTCTTCCTTTCGCCTTTATCTCAGGCCATTCCAGCGCTCCTATTTTATCCTGAGATATCAAATGACCCCCCAGATACCTTTGTTCCCTCTTACTCATCTCGAGTAACATTTGTATCTGTCCACTGTTCTACCCGATTCGCCAGGCTTTCTCTCTCTTTCTCCCTCTCTCCTTCCCACTCCCACACTTCCTCTCTCACTCTTTCTCTTTCTCTCCTTCGCTCTTGGAGAACGGCCGTTTGTGCCGTTTTCCGCTTCTACTAGCTCGCTGTGAACCCCCGGGGTACACCTGTAGGTACCTTTACCTGCCTGCAACGCAACTCTACTTCGTTCATTAAGAACCAACACCGACTACTACTACTACTACCTGCTAGTATATCTACTACACCATTGCTAAGCACCAACACACCAGCGACAACACCAACACCACTACGATCCATATCGCCATACAAACGGATTACCACGAGGTAACTTTTATCCAACGTTAACAAAGACAAGCGACAATGCCTTGCGAGGGAATTAAAAATTTCATAAATCGCAACGCAATCTTGTACGTGATATGATATTTTCCTCTTGCATTTAAGGAACAAGAATCAGCGTTACAGGTGACATTTCTATGATACTTCTCGACAAAAATTTTTCCCGGCATGCGGTTCTTTTTTTTTTTTTTTTCTCTCTCTAACGCTCACCCGTTCTCGTTTAATCGAAACGAAATGCGAATGTAATATAATTTCGTTCGTAGAGTTTCCTTTCAATCGAATAAAATAGAAGTTTTAATGTTATTAAAGATTTAATATAATCAGAGAAGGAAATTCGTTTTTTTTTTTTTTTTCTTTTACGATTGGTCGTAGGGTAATTTTGTTGAAATATTATTATTAATACGTTCGATTTAAATTTACAAAGATACATAGATGTATAAATCTTTTATCTTTATATCTTTTGCGTAATTATCGTTCTTTTTTTCTTTTATCTTTCCATTTTTATAACTTCTATCTTTTATCTTTATTTTTATCTAAATCTAAATCTAAAGTTGTATTTCGTATATCGAAAGGGAGGATTTGCGTAAAGGATGAAAGGAATATCCTCATTCGTGGATATGTATAGATTTTAGAGACACCAAATCCTAGAGGAGTAATGGAAATTTAAAGCTCCCATAGCGATCTACGTACGCGTCCCAGTACGACGATTCATTGAATCCCTTTCTATCCTGCAAAGAGTTTTCTTTTTCGAGTAGAATATTGTTACTGCTACTTTAAAATTCACCACTCGGATCTACTAGTAAAGTAGATTTTTTAACGAAATATATTACAAAAGTGTGCTATATGAGACAAAGTAAGAGACGAATGAACGTAAAATAAAGAAAAAAAAAAAATATATATATATATATATATATATATATATATATATATATATTATACGCGTAAAAGTACGTAAGTACTTATCGTGCGCATATAGGTATTATACGGTCAAACGTACTCATATACGAGTATAAAAGTTTACGTTGAAAATACAAAAGAACAAAATAAAAATTCTTTCGGGCTTATCGTACGAACTTAAGTAGACGTATTTGATTAAATCTAATGCAAATGATATTTAAACTGTATTCTACATAGTTACGGTAATCAACACAATAAACGAAATTTCATTGTATCTCATCGATATCGATCCGATCGGTATTGTTCCTCTCTGTACTATATAATGATAAATTATATTACTGCTTGAAAATCAAAGTTCAAAGGGATTCTAACGCGTTGCCACTGGAAGATTATGAGCCTCATAATAAAATGTATCAGGTTCGATGAGACGAGTACTATAGATGGTATATCATTGTGCTTCGTCGAGCAAGTCGATCGATACTCTCGACCAATACGCATTCGCGTAGAATGAATTTATATTTTACCCTAGTAAACCGATAAAATATGAAGATTTCGTTGGTAACATTGAAGTGATCGTTTGATCATTATCGAAATTGTACGGACCAATAAATCAACTTTTTTTCCTTTTTGCTTAAACTCAAGAGCTAATGGAATATACATAAATAGTATAACAAAATGCGAGATGATGATCCACTTTAACGGTGAATATAAACTCAATTGCTGCAAATGCAAACATTTAACGTAAGGCAAAGGGAAAAACTATATCTATGTAAGTACATGAGTGTAAAACGTCGTAGAAATTGTTCGTTGAAGAAAATACGTTCTTCGTATACACGAAGAACGTATCTATTTTCACGGGTAGAAAATACAAGCTGTTCGCGTTTGTCAACGGCTTCTTCCTCAATAAGCAAACCTCCCCCTCGATCCCTTTCTCGTCTCAAACTTTACAAGTCACGTAATAAAAATCGCAAAAACGAGAAAAACGGTAGGAAGAAAAAGGTATGCTTTACGAGTCGATCGAAGTTTATGAGGTCACCGGTTGTCTCTTTTCTTCTTCTTCGTACTTTCCCTTCTTTTCCTATCTCTTTTTTTCTATTTCTTCTCCTCTCTCTCTCTCTCTCTCTCTCTCTCTCTCTCTCTCTGTCTCCACGAAAACCGCTCCCCAAGTTTCTTTTTTTTCGAACTCGCGCGTATCCTTCCCGTAAAACGATTTCAAAACGAAGAAGAAACCGATAGAAACAGACTGAGATAAATTAGACGCGTTAAGGACTCCGACTATTTTGCCCGACGAAATGCAGATTGTTTTGTAAATTGGTCTACCGACGTTGGCATCAACTCGTAGAACTTCCTTAGTCAAACGTCACATTGAGCTGTTGGAAACTTAGAGGAATCTTATTCTTGGAATCAAATTAAAGGTATCGCGTTCGAATCTTATTCAGTGCTTAATTAAGAAAACTCTCTATTATTGTTTAAGACAAACATTAATGGGGTTCATTCATTCCTTTCATCCTACTTAATAACTAGATAAAAATGTCTTAAGGAAAGGAAGATTCGGTATTGTTCAACCGATATTTCTTCATAATTATAGAGAAAGAAAAGGTGAGAGATAAAGATAGATAGATAGATAGATAGAGAGAGAGAGAGAGAGAGAGAGAGAGAGAGAGAGAGAGAGAGAGAGAAGATGGAAGCTCACCCTCTCGAAGCACAAGTCACCCTCGGATTAAAATATTTGCTATACGAGTGGCTTGTTGTGCACTCAATGGCCGATACACTGATTGGAGATCAAGCGAGAAGAGGCAAAGAAAAAGAAAGACAAGCTTGATGCCAGCAGCTGTGGGTTTGCCGACGGCAAGAAGACGAAGGGGGAAAAGGAACGTCAAGACGACGGTGGCCGTGCCAGGGAGAGAAGAACGACGCCTCGTATACTCTCCGACTCTCTCCCCCTCTTCATCCTTCTCACCACTCTTCATGTCACTCTTCGTTTCTCTTTCCCTCTCATTCTCTCTTTCTCTATATCTATCTATCTATCTATCTATCTATCTATCTATCTATCTATCTATCTATCTATCTATCTCTACCTCTCTCCTTTCCTCCCTCATTCTCTGTTTCTCTCTATTCCAAGACCTCCTCCACGACGGCTGTCGTACCGAATGCTCTTCTCCTTGTCTCCGCTTGGTTTTCACGACGCCTTTCTCGATCTCCCTCGCGCTCTTCTCGCAAGAAGAGACATTTGGTGCAGACCATTACCCCAGTCCCGGGTGCCATCGGCCATCACCAGCGCGTTAAAGCCGCAGCAATTACAAACTCCGACAGTCTCATCCCCTTTACTTCCTCTTCTCCTTCTCGCACTACCTCAAACCTCCCTTCTTCACTACGCCTTCTTTGTTCTCCTCCTCTTTCTCCTCCTCCACCTCTTCCTTCTCCACCTTCTCCTCCTTCTCTTACTTCGTTCCTTTCTCAACGAAGAAGATCCTCTTCGAGAAAGAAAGACAAGGATCACACACACACTCTCTCTCTCTCTCTCTCTCTCTCTCTCTCTCTCTCTCTCTCTCTCTTTCTTCTACCAGTAACTCCCGTTACCCCATGCCCACCCTTCCTTCCTTTCCCCACGCCCACGCCCACGCCATTTACATTTGCCTACTGCTCTCGTAAAAGTAACTTCGTAACAAACGCAAGCGGCCAGTACTCGCAAGGATTTTGTCCTCTGTTTCGATGAAATTACACGTCGGGCGACACCGCGAGGCACGAAAGATGAGGTTTTCGTTACGACGGCCAACGTCGGATCCTCTTTATTACCATTCGAGCGTCCAAAAGTATTTCGACTTTCAAACGCGTTACGATTAACTTTTCTTTTCCTTTTTCTTCCTCCTCTCCCACCTTCTCCTGCCCCCCCCCCCCCGCCCCCGCCCCCGTTTCCCTTTTGTCTCTTTCTTTCCTCTTCTTCCTTTGCTTTTTCTTTCCTTTTTATTTTATCGTGAAAGAAAATGACCACGACTGTTGGAGAAGTTTAATTCCCTGGCTTGGTCTACCGTTGAAATTCTAATTAGAGTACGCAGACCGATAACGAAATGTTAAAACGTTTCGAAGAAAAATCGTATTAGAATTTAAAATTGCACGATATCGCGATGATCGTTAACGCGCGTTAATACGAAAATGGGACGAATTTAAAGAAAATAATCGTATAATCGTAATTTAAATCCGTACCTATATCTAGATTTTTAATTTTTTGTCTTTGTTTTTTTTTTCTTTTTTTTTTTTGTTTTTTAATGTAATAGATATTTTCTTTTGTCGAGGTTTAATTTATTGTCTCCAACGATCGAGATTAATCATTATTAATAACAATAGTTTTGTCACGATTCCATTCATAATTCATAATTTTCTCGAAGATCGATACTTCGTCATAATGGATAATCTTTGGGAAAAATGGACTACGAGATAGTGAAAACAATCTATTTTTGTGTGAGCACTGTTACAAATTACAAAGCACCGTGGAAATGGTCGAAAGTTCCGTTATATCGTTAACGCACGATCGTTCAAAATCGGCAATCGGGTAAACCTTTATAGCGCGACTGTTGACTGGCTAGAAAAAGGAGATTTTTCAAGCGAGTTTACACAGCACTTGATCACCCGTGTGGATTGCGTGTCCCGGCGTATCGTCACAAGGAAAGATTCGAATCGTCGATATATGGAAAATACATGAACGATTTATACTATACGACCATTGTATCGCACGAACTCTATCATTAAAGCGATCATTAATAATTCCTATACGTCCGTGCGTCACGACCGATCGGTGGAAGAAAATACGGCAAGACTGTAATAATTCATGATAATGCAAAGTTTACTAAACCTTTTTCAAATTCTACGATATTATAGCATCGTTGACGGTATATAGTGGAAAAGCACCATAATACTATAAAAAATTCTAAAAAGAAAAAAAAAAAATTGATAAGTTCGATGGTAGATTATTTTTTGAAACGTATAACACGTCTATCGAATCTCGATAAAGATTTTCATCATTCAAGAAACATTATTCTAGGTTTATATAGATAAGTATTGGGTACTAAATTCCTCCAACGTCATTCTACAATTTCATAGCAAAGAAAAAAGAAGTAATAACAAGGAAGAATTCGATGGGCCACAGGAATGACCTCTAAGCTTTTAACGTGCGATACTTCATCGAGATATTACATTCTTAAAAATCGTTTATATGAGATAATAATGAGATACATAGATAGAGTAAATATAGGTCGCTCCAAGATCACGTTCGACCGTTTCGTAAGAGCAGCAGCAAGTGATGCAGTAATTCCCAATGGATTAGAGATGCTGAGAAACTAATTTATGGGCCTCTGAGGCATTCTGCTTCCAAGAAAGTCCTGTGTGTGTGTGTGTGTGTATATATATATATATATATATATATATATATATATATATATATATATATATATAAACCTGCACAGAAGCACGTAAGGTGTTTTGAGTTGGGGAGGATTAAACCAAAGATCGTATGAACTTCAACTGAGTTACTAACGTATTAGGGATACTTTTTTCCAAAAGCGATATCCTTCATATACTTTTGCTTTTCTTATTATCACAAATAAACAAAATAAAATTAATTCATTTATTATTTCGTAGCAACATCAACGTATACGTTCTTATTCGACGGCGTTGAATGTTTGTCGATGTTTCGATTCGCAAAAAAGCATGAACGCTCTGTTCGATTACGTGGAAAAAGCTTTGAATCGAATTTTAAAAGCAAAAACATTTGGCCCCACAAATGTAAGCAACATGGGAACTTTGCGTGTTCGCTTTATGCGAACACGAAGTCGCTAGAACGATATCGTATCGGGGTTTTCACACAAATACGCTATCGTTTCGAAGTAGTTTACCAATACCGTCACGTTGCCGTTTACCGTCGAATGATTTTTCGCGAGAACGTTCTTCACTGGACGTATAAACTTCAACATTATTCCCACGCTTCTTTATAAACTTTGAAAGCACCCTGTACGAGGAGCGTACTTTGGACATGCGCGTCTCTTATATATATATACTATACACGGTGCTCTCTTATTAGAAACGTTGGGCACGAGCACACTATTCCGACCATTTACATGTCGGTGCTCGAGCGAAATCCAGAATGAAACCTTAGCGAGACACGGTACGGAATTAAACTACGGTAGGTACGCTCGTAAAGAGAGAGAGAGAGAGAGAGAGAGAGAGAGAGAGAGAGAGAGAGAGAGAAATAGAGTTCGATAAAAACGACGAAAAAAGAAGGAAACAGTTACGCGTTATTAATATCATAAAAGGGTGTCGTTTAATTATAGTCAAAAGTTATTAACGTTCTCTCGAAAAATGAAACGAACATTTTATTCGTCCTTTCATGCGAGTATATCGATGCCCGTTTTACTGCTACGGGCTCGCAAACTAATTATTAAACGTCATTGAAAATGACATCGATATAAACCTGTCCGTTTTTCAATCGCGAAAGAGAACGCGAAACATCAAGGGATTTTCGATCGATCAATTTTCTAACTAGCTTGATGGCCAGTAAAATGTTTACGGTACGATATCTAATTAAGTTTAATTCGCAAGTCAGTTTTTGTTTTATAGCCATCTGATCGTCAAACGATGTTGCTTAGCTGTTATTCCACAAATGCCACGGAATCGATCGTTAATATTATATTAAAGAAGCATATAAACGAGAATTATATAATTTTCGTTGTGCCTATCGAAGAAATTTTTTCTAAAGAATCTTCCTTCTTTCATATTTGAAATTTAAATGATCAGATTAGAAATGTTTGAATGGTCGAACGATCGGTATCGAGAGGATCCAGAGCAAAACGCACCTTGCCCGATCGTATCCCATAGAAAACAGGATGTGCCTGCATTTCCTCGTTCAAAGGAGAGATTCTAGAATTCGATTCGGGCTGTGGGAGGTTTAGTTTTGACTTTACGCTCATAATACGGATCCCAAGTGACTAGAACTATTTACGTAAATTCGGATCCGTCCCTTTGAACTTCGATCCAATACAAACGTACGATCTCTCGTTGCTTGGTGAACTTGTAAGAAGGATAAGAGGAAGAAAAAGGATGGAACAGGGGTGTGTGTGTATATATATATGTATATATATATATATATATATATAAAATCGAAAACCTCGATCTTCGAAACCCAGAAAACATCCACGAAAAGAGACCGACACGGATCGGCGTTAAAACGGTGCGTCATTGGGAACTCTTTTCGCTCGATCGCAATCGTAGCAGGCGAATCGAGTTAAAGAAATTGAAGAGAGGAGCACTGCGCGGTAGAAAGCAAGCATCCAAGAAAGAGAAGCATCGAGCCAAGCAGTCATACAGCCAGCCAGCCGGATGGCAGCGGCGGTAGTTCGTGAAATCACACGGTACCGATTCTCCCTCCCTCCCTCCCACCCTGCCGACTCCCTTCTCCTCCCACCTTTGATGCTAACTCCAAGCTCCCTCTCTCTCCGTTACTCTTTCGCCGGTTCACCCCTCTCCGTATCAGTCGGCGTCAGTACGTTGTAGGTGGACGCGAGTGCGCGCGCGCGCGCGCACCCCTTATCGAGTTCGAGAGCAAAAGCGACGGCTGGTGGTGGTTGGTATGGAAGTGGAAGTAGGTGTATGGTAGGTACGAGAGGGAAGATACGACGGAAGGGTGGAGAGAGGGTTGCAGGTGGCGGGGTGAAGAACGAGGAGAGAGAGAGAGAGAGAGAGAGAGGGGGGGTAAGAGAGTGAGAGAGAGAGAGAGAGAGAGAGAGAGACGCCCGTGGAAAACGGAAGATAGGGATGGAATGTGTCTGGGGGTAGGGGTAAATCGGAGTTTGGGGGGGTAAAAGAGGGATGGTAGAAGCGAAGCGAGTGCAGCTGCGAGTTCGTCGCCGCAGTGTTTGGCAGTCCTTCGTATGGACATCACGTTCGAGTCGAACGACCGATATAGATCGTAGATCGTTCGAACGCGTTATCCGATTATTAAAGAATAATAATACGAATTTCGTGGTTCGTAGTTAGTTCGATCGGAGTATTTCGTAGATGTTTTCAGCGGGTTTCTCCGTTGTTACGTCGTCGTTGTTCCCGTCGCCGACTTCGCCGGAAACGTCGAGAGCGGATAGAAACGGATGAGCGTCGAGATGTGAAGTCGCCGTAGTTGGAAGCGATGTGGCTTCCATTCATATTGCTCGCCTTGATGGCGAGCGGTTCCGCCTGTCCCGATCTCTGCGTCTGTCAACAGGGTGTCATCGTCGACAGGGATTCGCCGCTCTTCGCGGATGTTACGTGTCGCGGTCGCGCGCCGGTATTATTCGAGGTACCCGATAACACGAGGAGATTGTCCGTCGAGGAAGCGGTGGAACACGAGGTAACAAGTTTCTTGACCGAGCTCGAGGCATCGACCGATCTCGAGTCAAACTCGACGTCCCCGACGACGAACGAAAGCCGAAGCGCCACTATCGAGACGGCGCTTCCCTATTTGGACGAATTGACGATGACGAACTGTTCGTTGACGGCTTTGAACGTATCGTGGCACGGTTTCGAACGGTTGCGATTGTTGAATATATCGTACAACGAGGTATCGCACTTGAGTGACGCGCGGGTGTCGAGCCTCGTCGGTTTGACGTGTCTCGATCTATCGAATAATTTGCTCAAGGACGTGAACGTCGGCGTTTTTAGGACGCTGAGTGAACTGGCGCGCTTGCATTTACGACGCAACGAGATCGCGATGGTGCACGAGAACGCGTTTCGCGGCTTGGATCGTCTCGAGTTTCTCGATTTGTCGGATAATAGGTTGGCGGACCTACCGGATAGCGCGTTGACGCCTCTTTACTCTCTTCAAAAGTTAGATCTCAGCGGTAACCAGCTTCAAGTGCTCGGTGCTAGATGGTTCGAGAGTCTCGATAAACTTCGAGAACTCGATGTCTCAAGGAACGGCTTGGCGAAGGCCGCTTCGGGGACTCTTCAACCATTACCGGGGCTATCGGTTTTAAGATTAGCGGAGAATCCTCTGGAGGAGAAAGATGTTTCTTTGTTGCTTGGCACCGGAAGGAGATTAGAAACGGTGGACGCATCGCGTACAGGTCTTGCAAGAGTCCCGGCAGCCCTCACCAGATCCGTTCGAGCTTTGCGTCTCGCCGGCAATAAGTTGACCACCATCAGAGGCGGTGATCTCGACAGTTATCCTCTCTTACGAATGTTGGACATTTCCGATAATCGTCTCACCGAAATCGAGGACGACGCTTTAGGACGATTGGAAGTGCTCGAGGAGCTCGACGTATCTGGAAATCTTTTGACCAAGACTCCCGGAAGTCTTCCCAGTAGTTTAACCGTTCTTAATCTCCGGCGAAATGGCATAACCATTTTGAAAGCGAACGATTTTCAGGAACTTCGTAATTTGAGATCTCTCGCGTTAAACAACAATGATATCGGGCAAATCGAGGTTGGGTCATTCAGTCAACTGCTCGCGCTAAAGGAACTCGATTTGTCCGATAATCCTATCAAGGCATTAACCGTTAATGCTCTGAGTGGACCGAGTAATCTTGCCAAGCTTCGTATGTCTGGATTAACGTCACTTCAAGAGAAATCCCAACAACAAGGTGACATGGCGTTTCCCGTACAGACACCGGAACGGCTTATTGTTCTCGACGTTCAACGAAGTCCCGTTCTGGCGAGACAGTTATTGACGGACGACGCTGCTCTCTCCGCTTGCAAAAGTCTCCTCGAATTAAACCTCTCCGAGACAAATCTCACGGCCCTTAGATCGGACCTGCCGTATTTGCTCCCGCAGCTCCGTGTTTTACGACTCGCTGGAAACGATTGGAGCTGCACCGAGGATCTCTATTGGCTAGGACAATGGTTGAGAGAGCACAAAGAGCAAACTTATAATCTCGAACTCTCACAATGCGTAGCTCCCGAGGAATTATCGGGAACTTATCTACGCGATCTACCATCGCCACCCGTAACACTTTCGACGATGATATCGACCGTTAGATCGACCCCGTCGATCACACCGTCGAATCTCCTCGAAATCGATCGATCCTCGAATGAAACTTTCGGATCGTTTACGTCTTACCCTAACGACATTATCAACGGTCTCGCGAATTTCACCGAGTCGACCTCGGAAATGAACGAAGAAGAGTTTGCTAATTATTCGAACCCGGCAAAAACGACGACTCGCGAAGTTTCCAGTTCCATGGACGAAATGGACGGCGGCATCTCTGTGGAAAACTCAACGATAAGAACGACGAACGTGCCTCGCGTTTACGAAGCACCGACTTCCTTTAGAAACATAACTGCGCCGACGTTGAAAGGAACGGATTTAAGAAGAAAGGAGACGAACGTACAAAATTTACGGCGCAAAGTCAAAGGGAAGTTGATGATCGATATGAAAACGGATGAGAAAGGTGGATCCTCTTCTCCTATCAACGTCAACGTCTCGGCAAAAGGAAAAACGGAGAAGAGCGAGAAGTTGAAAAAGTTTCCAACGAACGACGGCGTTAAAGAATTGTCACCTTGGTCGAAGAAATCCAAGTTTTCGAACGAGTTTTCTCGGAATGAGGAAAAGACGACGATGTCGAATAAGTACCTGACGAGAGAGAACAACCTAACGAAAGAAAAATACGTATTGACTAACGGTATAGTAACGAACACGATAGCCGAGGAACTGAACGGCCGTGCGACCGATTCCGGTACTCGACTGTCCGAACAATTATCTGGCGCACATCCCGGAATGTTGGTTCTCGTTGGAGCTGCCCTAGGTGCGGCTGCAGCATTGACGGTCGTTTTGTCCAGACGTGCTACCGTACGTCGAAGAGACAGATATCATCGTCATGAGAACATCGAAGTTCATACGTTAACACCGAGCGCGGAACTTTGGTGACCAGAATCGGAGTGCGCCAGGCTCTTTGAAAGAGACAGGCGACTCGAGGAACAACAAGAGAGGACGAGAGAATCGATACTCGAAAGATCGAGGAAAGTTATTCTCGCCGAATACCTTAGGAAGATTCTCAAGTAACCTCATAAATGCCTCGGTATCGATATCGTGAAACTCGAACGATTAATAAACTTCAGTATTCGTCGTCTCTTAAAGAACAAGGAAACTTGGTGTTTCATTAATAAATCTGTTTTCAAAAACGTACAAGATTTTCGATCGAACGAACCTAGGATCTATTTGGACGGACACCTCTTGTTCGATCTTTTTTTTTTTTCTTTTTTTTCTTTTTTTTTGTTTCGCGCTCCCTACGCGATACGGAAAAAAGAGGTCGTAACGTTTTACGGCGGGCAAGGAAGAATGATGTATGTAAGGATACGAATTTTGAGAGAATGCTCGAAGCGATATAGCAACAGTGAAAAGCCTCGGTGGTTTCAGGCATAACTCATCGATACTCGATAATCCTGATACAAGATTCGTAGATACTCGAACGACATAGATGGACATAGTTCGTACGAGTTACGTATGTCGAGAACAATTAGAACACGAATTGTCTATGCACGTTTTAAAGGGGGAGAAGTCGTAAAAAAGAGAAAGAGATAGATAGATAGATAGATAGATAGAGAGAGAGAGAGAGAGAGAGAGAGAGAGGGAGAGAGAGGGGGAGAGAAAGAGAGAGAATAAAAGAGAACGAGCTGCGTATATACCTCCGCGTAAAGGGTACGTGCGTGCGCACGCGTGTAAAACAATATACACCTAACACTTACGTCCTGTCTCGTTTCTCGACGAGAAACTACGATGACGTTCGTGACGGCGCGACGCTGAAAACCGAACGCGTCAAGCGACAGAGAAAGTGACAATAATCATATGACGAAGGGAGTGTGTCGCTCGGGTTACAAGCTCGACTTCCTTTGTGGTGCACCGAGGAAAATGGACTCCTTGTGAGAACGCAAGTGAGTGCAAAAGAGGAAAAAAAAAGGAAAAAGAAAAAAGAAAAAAAAAAAGAAAAAGAAGGCAATAAGGTTCGGAGCGCGAAATAGAGGGTGATAGGCGTGGTAGTTTGAAGATGGACGGTGATGGCGGTCAACAAAAAAGAAAACTACGGTGGCGAAATGTGCTTCGTATAATGGAACGAGGGCGAGTGCTTAGAAAGAGAGAGAGAGAGAGAGAGAGAGAGAGAGAGAGAGAGAGAGAGAGAGAGAGAGTTGCTCGAAAGAACTTTTATCGAGCGCTGCATGAACGAAGTCGAGAGTGTGCGCGCGTGTGTGTGTATTAGAGAGAAGGAGAAAAAGATAGAAAAGGGTTTGCTTGTGTGTTTGGCTATAAATACTTATGTACGAATGCGAGAGAGCGTGAGAGGGAGAGAGAGTGAGAGAGAGAGAGAGAGAGAGAGAGAGAGAGAGAGAGAGAGCTTAAATACGAAACTATTATCGGCGGTGACAGCATCGAGTGTACTGAAACGTTGCTTCCGAACTTAATTCTGGAGGTTTGGCAAATCGCCAAGATACCTTAACAAACAAACAAACAAACAAACAAACACACAAATAAACAAACACACAAACAAAGAAACAAAGAAACTAACAAAAAAGAGCAGATAAGAAATAACGAAGAGGCTAAACATTATCTTTCTTAAATAACCAGTGTCAAAGTACGACTATGATGATAATAAACGGATGTACAAAGATGCATGTCTGTAGCTCATTATTATTTTTTCTTAGCCCGTTTAACGATTTATTATTATGTATTCAAAGTTTTTCATCTTTTCTTTATTTTTATCTTTTTTTTTTTTTTTTTTTCTTTTCGTACACCTCCGAGGGTTAAGTAATTTAAAAGAGAAATGATAAATTAATGATCGCTTTCACTCTCTCTTCGCATAGTTTAATATAAACGTATCTTTTTCAGGTAATTTGATGGATGAAAAATCGATCATCTACAAATAATGTATTACAACGTTACATTGTAAATTTAATTAAGCATGATTTATTAAGCGATCTAAACGTAAAAGACACAGACTATCGATATATTTTGATTTCGTTATTATACTCGTACCAAATTTTCGATGAATAACATCGTGAATTTTATTCGAAGAAATATTAGCAGGTAAGTAATAACTATATTTATATAGTACACATTGACATTAATTTTGTAAATTGGTGATTGCTACTGTCAGAGATATTGATCTATTGTCTGACACAGATACTTGCATAGATAGATAATACCTACCTAGCTGTGTATTAATGTTTATTTTTTTTTATGTGTATTATTATAATTTTTGTATTATCTCTCTTAATTATCGAGCCGAAAAAAGAATAATTTCCGTTATAACGAAGAGTCGCAAATGAGGAACGCGATAGAGAATATTAACGCCTTATCCAACAAAATCTGTAACTTTAATTTGGTCGTGTAAAAGGAACGATAAATAACATGATAAAAATAAACTTCTCAACGTCGGTCGGGTATGAGGGTTTAAACTTTTTTTTCAACGAAAACAGACTCGTTCTCTGACGACAAAGTTTCGTAGCGTTTTAATCCACAATAATTAACTACCGGTGAGCAATGGCATCGCTACCATGGGAATGAGTTTATCGCAGACTTAGATGCCGACGATATTTCTACGCAGTAAAGTTTTCCAACGTGCACTGGTAAAATATTATTGGATCGAGATGAGAAATGAAACGAACACGAAGGAGAAGGATGAAACGGAATCGGAGATGTCAAAGAGAACAAGATCGACAGCTGATGATGAAAATCTCAGCGGTACACAAGATGAAATCGTATCGTTTCCTTCAGGAAATACAACGCGTTATTATTTTTCAATACATTATTTCGATCAACAATGATTTTGTGTAAAGCCTTAGAAAGTAAACGTTTAGATTAACGACTAAATAATTTCGAGATACTTTCGACGTTTCCTTTCTTCATTTACTTTTCTTCCCTTCTTCTCGAGAAAATTAAAAACTCTTCTCGCATAATATACACGTTTCGTTCGAATTCACTGTATCGTATCGAAAAGAAATCAATGAACCATTAATGATTCTCGATTCTTCTTCACTTACAATTAAAGTTAATTAATTATTAACATCAGATCATTCGATATAATTGAAATATCCCCACCCCCCTTGGCGCACGATTTCAACGAATCGTATCAACATCTTGTACGACGAGTACTACCATGTATTAATTCTTCTTTTTATTTCGTCCTTTACGTCCCCGATGAGATCATTCCAAGTTCTTGGCAGAGCCTCGTAAAATAAGAAAGTTGAAAAGTCGGAAAAACTCGAGGATAAGGAAAAAAAAAATTAAAATGAAACAAGACGTAAGGTACGAGGACCGCGTGTACGGCGATTTCGAGAACGATGAGAGAAACCATTTGTTAAGATCTTGTTTAAATTTCCTATGAAACAACCTTTCGCGAAGGGTGCAACGCGGAAATTTAATCACCGTATAGCAGTACTCTATCATCTTCTACTCCTACTGCCTCTCTCTCTCTCTCTCTCTCTCTCTCTCTCTCTCTCTCTCTCTCTCTCTCTCTCTCTCTCTCTCTCTCTCTCTCTCTAACTCTTACAACCCCGGGCTATGGAACTGGCAAATTCACTAACATCTTGCCCAAGTTCGTTACCCCTACCTCTCATAACGTATATTTCGATTTACTCGGATGCTTCTACTATTTCGTAATATCGGCTTCATCGATGAAAAACAGAATCCAATTTCGAACTCATCTGCATAACCATCTAAGAGCAATTAGATACTCACTTCGCACCGCAATATTCCGAACTTTGCGTTATTTCTCGTAACGATGTGAAAAAGGGTTGCTAGCACGGCGGGAAGGGCGGGGGGGGGAGGGGGGTGGAGCAGAGATAAACGAAAAAATGTAATATTAATGACGAAATTTAAGTTGTGTTCGCGAGAGAAATAAATAAATTTCGTAGTGTACATAAAACCGTATTTGATGTCGAAGAACATACGATCGTGGTATATACGTACTTATTAATACACGTATAAGATATATTAAAAGTAACCTCTTTTAAGCTAAACTTCAGACTCGTCGCTTTTTAGTCTCTCTAGAAAGACAAAAAGAAAAAAGAGAAACACAAAATGGGGAGGGGGTAAAGAAACAAAAAATGAAAAAAAGGAAATACTACTTATTCGCGCACATTACTTTTACTCTCAAAATTCCCGGCTCCTTTTTCTTCATCAAAGCTCTTTTAACGAAAAGAAAGAGAGATCAATATTTGTAACCATTCCGCAACAAAGCTACAAACTCCATTACTAACTCATTAATCTTTTGCAAACTTCACAACTGACTTTAATGGATGCCGTAGAATATGAGCCGAGCTTCGGAAACAAAAAAAAAAAAAAAAAAAAAAAAAAGAAAGAAAGGAAAAAGGAAAAAAACATACACAAAAAGAGAAGGAAAGAGAAAATTCGTTTAGAATATCCGTACGGTTACTTATTTTTTCTTCACGAGCCGTATGGTGCTAGGGGAGTAGTTTAATCCTCGCGATGACGAAAATTAATTATACGAAATCGAAAAAAAAAAAAAAAAAATAAAATAAAATAAACGAATTTCACTGTTCGAACATTAGTTTGCAACATATGGATTCTTTCTCAATGAACAAAATATTTCAATGAGCTACGATAGACGTAAATAAATGATTAAATTCGCATAATACGGAAGATTTGAATCGAACGTAAAGAAAAGTCATATGTACGCGATGAAAAACATATAACGTATCCTAAATCGTCCTTTTGGCAAAATATCCTCCATCTATCGAATAATAGATCAGCTATCGTAAACTCAGTATGGAGAGTGGGAAAGACTAGAACCTCTCGTAGATCCGATCTGTTTCCTGAAAGCACAGGTGTTTGATACTTCAGCAGGACGACGATAGGTAGACAGGAAATGTAAGACTGTGAACACAAGCAAACGGTGGTGTGACATTGATCGGTATGCGGCTCTTCAGAACACTCCATCTCTCTCTCTCTCTCTCTCTCTCTCTCTCTCTCTCTCTCTCTCTCTCTCTCTCTCTCTCTCTCTCTCTCAATCCTTCTCGTTTCCGTTAAAGGTAGGAGAGAGAGAGAGAGAGAGAGAGAGAGAGAGAGAGAGAGGTAGAGTATAGGGAAAGCTTACCAAAAGGATCGAGGCAGCAAAGCCAGTCGGAGGTGATCCAAGGGATAGATCGAAGCTATTCGCGTTAGAAAAGGAGAAGATCCTCTTCGTCCTGTCTCCGATCGCCACAAACCTCCCTTTCCCTCCCTTCTCCATCACTTTCACTCCTCTTCATGCTTTGCCAAGCCACGGAGCTTCTTCGCTTCTGTCTCTCTCTCTCTCTCTCTCTCTCTCTCTCTCTCTTCGTTTTTTTCAGTCTTTTTTCTCGCTTTTCGGTCGATGCATTCGATGGTCTGGCCACCAACGAAATCTAGAAGCCATCTATCTGCATCACCGTCCAGCGGAAGAATTACAAGAGAGACCGAATAGACGATTCTTTAGAAAATCTTTAACTCGGTACGACGTGTACCTTCCTTCTCTTCTTTTTTCTTATCTTTTTCATTTTTGTTTCTTTTTTTTTGTTCTTTTTGCTTTAACCCTGCATGACTGATTATTTTGTAAATGTGTTCATGTAAAAAGAGTTTATATATTTAATGACGTTTTATCACTCACAGATATATTGGTATAATACGAAGCGTATATAACGAGAGAAGGTTCTTTCACATTATATGTATTTACTAATGAAATCTTATTATTGTACGAACGAATGGGAAAATTATTTTCTAAGATAATAAGGAGAGAATGTTAACGACGTTCCAACGTTTTAACAACCTTACCCGACGAAATTATTTTAAACCCGGCGGAGAAGCATTTTCACGTGTTATTAATAAAACAAAACGTCGTTTTATATATTATTAAAAGACAGAGAATAGCAGATTGTATGGTAATACAGGAAAATTCTTATGAGAAAGTCGTCCATAAGACCATGGAAGTTATGAGATGTAAGAGAAGCAATGTTTTTCGTGGAAAAATACTTTTGCATGTACCTTGTTCAGAAAGCTTATAAGTATGTGTCTTTGAAATAAAATATGAAAGAGTCGCCGAGACGAAAGAGGAGAAAAGAACGACCGCAACTCGCAGATTCTTCAGCTGCTTCTTCAAGAAATTCGCTAAAACGAAGAGACGAAAAGTTTGTGTTGTCAGTCCCGACGTTCGTACGTCGGAGCCTAAGATTCTCTTCTAGAAAACCAGTATTGCTTTCAAAGAAACTATGTTTCAAATAACCATCATAATTTATTTCGCCTGTATACACATATCCGTGTGTATACGTAGGTATATATATAAAATTAATATAAAACGTCGACGCGACGATGTCAAAGAAAAGCGGCATACAGTGAATCAGAAAAATGTTTGGGACAATTTCTCGAATTGAATTACATTTTCTAGATCAAATAAAGAACTCTGATATTTTTACTACGATATTAAAATAAAATTAATTAGAGATTAGTTAAATTAAGATAAAATTAATCTACTAATTAATATTGTTAACGTGATAATTTTATAATATTCGAATTGATTGTATGAAGAGGTTTTGTTCCCACAGCAATAAAAATTGTAATAAGTGTTTCTTACAATTTTTTTTTTCTCTTTGTAACTTCTTTAAGTTATAATCATAACGTGGATTTTTGAATACTTGTATATACATATAACCATATATACATCCGAATATATATAGCATTTTGCAAGGGTAAGAGCTTTTCTCCCTACCGTATCAAGAAATAATTGACTGTGTTAACTGATTGCTACTGCGGAATAGCTGAAGCTGCTAATTGGTATCATTATTTATGTGAAAATAACCCCTGAACTGTCACGCTTTGAATGACGACAAGGGGGATGATAACGAACGCATCAATTATGTAGGTGGGCGTTTAGGCATATTCTTGGGCGTGCTAATGCCGCTGTACGGCCGTTGGTTAATTGAAATTGATCACCGTGAAAATGTCTCGAGTCGTTTTTTGCAAAAAAAAAAAGTTAGTCCTATCCTGTAATCATTTTTATTTCTTTTTTTTCTTTTCCTCGTTCCTCTGTCAAAACCGACTTTAATACAGCACGACGTGTCTTTCAAGAATATTTTATCATTAAACTTTAATATTTGTTTTAATATTTTAATAGACTGAATATAACTATAATCCGAGGAAGTAACGTTAAAAGTAATCGTAATTTAGAAAATATATAGTTAGTCATTTGTATAATCGCAACACGATATTCTATATAACTCTGAGAGTGGATTAAGGTTTGAGAAATCAAATTTACAAGCAGGATATCGCATTTCTTTCGAAAATGTAACTTGGCACTAACGAGATGCGTGTCTCTAATGATACATCAATTTGCTCGTTCTGTTACCAAGAATTTTCATCTTTTAAGCTGATTACTCGAGCAAGTTAATCAAAGATAGCAAGACTCAAGAGACTCGGGACTAAGTATATGTTGACTTATTACTGAGCGAATTATAAACGGAAACGTTTAATAGGCCAAACTCTCGATCGTTGATAATTAAAGATCTATCGAAGTTTCCCTTCAAAATATCATTTTTAATCTATAATAACTTTAACAAGCAATACTTTGACAATCTCATGTTCCTTTTTTGCCATTCATATACACTATCATTCTATAGAAACCGTTTAATGGATAATCGACGATACTTAGAAAAAGAAAAGAAGAAAAAAAAAATACGAGGGATGGGAAATATGAGAGAGAGAAAGAGAGATAGATGGACGGTAAGAGAGAAGGAAGGGAAAGAGAGAACACAATAATGATCATTCCACAAATGCTACACATACCGTGGAGATTGAAACGGTAACCATACTCTCGACGCTGATTCTGTACACTTTGAATTTATTATTGCATACACAATTGTTTTGGTGCATGGAACATACCGTTGCTATGATTGTTTGAATGCATTGAATTCTTTCTACCTTTTGATTATGCATCGTAGTTTAACGATTACAGGTATGTGCTTTATGTATTACAAGAGCGGCAAAATTGATTTAATCCGACGAAATGAAGAAGTTTATTATCGGGGGAAAAAAAAGAATTCATGATTTTACAATCATGGGAATTTCTCTGATCAGTTCGATGGTAATAATTTGAAAATACTTGAAATTATACATATATTAATCTTTCGTAATTTTCATTTCTCGAACTTGACACCCTTCAATATTAATTAGGTTCGCATTGAATTTATAAAGTGATGTATCGAAGTCTAGATCGTAAATATTCTCCCGAGATTTCGATCTCGTACCTCTAGGTAATCCTGATATATACGACGTAACAAATCGATTGATCGTGAGTATTTTTGATTTTATATCTTGCCTCGATTATTAGAAAGTAATAGAAAGTTACAACATGTTAACGGGAAGATCGATAAATCGAATTTAGGAAACAATTTGTTACGATCGAGCTCATTTAATTTTCTTTTTTTCCTAATTGTTTTTCCTTTACAAGTATTTAAAAATTTAACGTATTTATACTAACATTTTAAAAAATTTTCAATATAAAAAATCTCTTATCGAAAAGAAAAAAGACTAGATTCTAATTTCGTTTCCAGATTAACAATAATAATACTTACACTGTCGTATACTTGGGCTTCATATAAAAATTTAAAGGATAACCGAAAAAAAATGGAAGTAACGTTACCGTAGCAAATCCCACGTCGTTAGCCGTTTCTGTTTATTGCTCGACAATTACAGGGAAGAGATTCGCAATTATTACCATAATAGCGAAATCGAAATGGCCTGGCTCGTATCAAGAACGCCTGCTTCACCAATTTAAGTATGGAGGCTTGTTTGAATAGCTTCTAATATCGTTATAGTAACCGCGTACCAAGTAGAATTCATATATATATATATATATACACACACACATAACAAAAAGAATTCTTTCGTTTATGAACCGAATAATATTAGAGAATGATTATCGTGAAATATCATTATAATACGTTCTGAATTAAAAATTTAACTTCGATAGGTTTACTAAGAATTACAAATTGTTCATTATATTAATGAAATCTCACGGCCAGACGGGATATATGTAATTGACGAGTGAAAATAATCACGAATAATAGTTCGAACGTGATGAATCTATGAATCCAAGTGTCTTTGTATCGAGATTTAATATCTTAACGATTTTCTAAATATACATAAATAATGTTTTCGAATCGTAGACGTACCCCTTTGTACGTTGGTTCTTCGAAAGATCTGAGAGATTTAAGTTATTAACGTAACGGACAATGAATAGTCTCAAGGGAACCGTGAAATATTCGTGGGTTTATCGTTTGAGAACGAAGCAAATATTAACGCAGCTTATTATTCCAAGCTAAAGAATCCACCCCTTGTTTGCTACCCACTTTGTACTCCAGACCGTCGAAGAGTAAAAGTGAATGAGAATAAGATAAAAGCTAATGCAAGAAACAATGTGGTGAACTCCGCCAATCATGATCCTTTAACAAGTTAGACGCTGATGTACAGTGACTAATTAGCTAACCGTCATTGTCTCTAATAAGGTACAACTATATTTTTTTCTCATCAATTTAATGAATTTTATAAGATTCCACGATGTTCATTTTCATTCAACTTTTAAACGAGTTTCGTGGGATTGATATAGATAAATTTGTTGAAAACGCGAGAAACGGATAAACGAACCGAAGTTAATTTTAAAAAACTATATTCGCTCAACGAGAATTAAAGAATTGTTTGCTCGACGCGTGTACTTTTCGGTACTGTAATTAACCACGTAATTACACACGGAGAAGTTGACATTGCAAAATGATCGTAACTCCGACTCCATGTTGACAAATGACCGTAGTTTATTAAGTAGGTAGCAAATATAAAGTTGGTCGGTGAGAAAGGTACATATTATTGTTATTATGGAAACACATAAGGTAGTATTGGGGAATATGAGAATTAAGTTGCGAAGTCTCTTGTTTTGTCCACGTATGTAGGAGATATGTATGTATGTACATATATATGTGTGTGTGTGCATATATATATATATATATATATATATATATATATAAATATATATATAATGTGTAATACGTTCGATTTCACTCGTAGAACTAGCATATATTCTCCGAAAATCGCATGAAAATTTAACTGCTATGTAACGCATTAGAGGTAATACCCGTAAATAGACATGTACGAACAAAAGCAGAAACTATTATTTTGATTAAAATGGAGAAATAGGAAGATTCATACATAAACGATTAAATCAAGTATCTCATATTCAGATAATTATTATATTACGATCTCTGTTTTTCCATTTCTTATAATTTTCTTTTTTGTTTTCTTTTTCATTTACAACTTTCGATCGTATAAACGGATATACAGCGATAATTACATAATATCGTATTAATCGTGAACAAAATTAAATCGTAAAATTCGACGTAACGAGGAAAACCGTTTAAAATTAATTAACTTCGTGACATGTTCTAATCGCCGTCTGTCAGCGTCGCTGCCTTTAATTAGACAGCGAGTCACGGTAAAGTTTCGCAAAGACATCGGCGCAGCTTCTCTCCGTGGCTCGTAAAACAAACGTCGTATATGACAGAACGGAGGCTGGATCGGCTAAACGACAATTTAACGATAGGAGGTACAAGTCGGTTAACCGTAATTGAGCTCCCTTAGTTTCAATAACTTCGCGCTACAAATAAGCCGTAAAGTTTAGAAGTATGGAATGTTGAAACAAAGCATGCTTTACGTGAAAACGAAACTGCAAACGAAAAGTCGCTGGATCGTCAAAATCGTAAAGAGTATTTTTCAACGATCGTTGTTTTCCATGTTCTTTGAATTATTACGACATAATAAATATATTGTACAGAACGCAACCAATTATTAACTTATTACATTAAAAATTATATGATGAAAACAATTTTGGCAAACATATGAAAGCTATGTGAGTGTTTGACAATAGGCGTCTTGTTGTAATTAATATGATAATTTCAACAATTACGAAATCATTAGAATATATATATATATATATATATATATATATATATATATATATATATTTAAATACATTTTAGAAAATAACGTAAAAAGGAAGTATCGCATAATTACTGTATAACTGGAAAAAAAAAAAAAAAAAAAAAAACAGGAAAAGAAAACGTGCTACACATATCTCTCATGTTATTTTCAATAATAACTGTTTAAATATTTTCTCTTTCGATAAAACAATGAACGTGAAACGACTAAAGGTATTACCAGAGTCATTACCATATCTCTTGGAAAATTATGAATTGCAGTCGACGAGAGATTCGAGCTTTCATCATCGCGAAATGGTCGAGTGAAGCTAATCGATCCCGTTTAATTCGCTCGGCGAATGCGGAAAATGAAACGTCTGAAAGCGGAAGGACTTGGGCTAAATGAAATTTTCGTTGGCGCGCCACGCCGCATGACACGTCACGATAGAATGAAAGAGAAACAGAGAAAACGAGAGAGAGAGAGAGAGAGAGAGAAAGAGAGAGAGAGAGAGAGAGGGATGAAGAGAGGAAGAGAGAGTCGACTTTTCGAAGAACACCTATACAAAGTCGCGGGTAGAGGGGCAAGAGAGAAACGTTCGCACGATGCGCGCGAGTTTAATCGACGTCGCTTTACCATGCGCACACATCTACACATACCACACATATACACGAACACACACACACACACACACACACACATCTACGCAGTAGATTATTAATAAATCTTTCGCACCATTTAGAGCGAAGCGAAACAAGCGAGAAACAAAAAGACAATGACATCGAATAGAAGGCACAAAAGCATTCCCTTTTCCCTCTTCTCTACGCGATCGTTGCCATCTCTACCCTCTGGTGTCGGCTTCGTTACCGTCAGAATTTCGACATGGAATATGTAGACGTCGGGGAGGAAAGAGCGAAAAAGAAATCTGATAGAAATTAATCGGCCTTTTCCCGTGGATGAGAATTCTTCTTCTATCGTTGGAAACGGTCGGAATTGCGAATTTAAATGCCGTAGCCGATATTTACGACAATAGAAATACGTGAGAAGTGTGTATCGTTAGAAAATTAACAGCTAACTATTAAGCTAACTTTTCTAATTATCCTTAAAAAATTAACACTTTGGATAAGGAGTATGGATATTTGTTTTCTCTTTCTTTTTGTGGGAGGGGGTAGGTGTATTATAGCGAAACGAGATGAGAAATAGAAAAAGAAAATATATAGATATGTTATAGGGAAGAGAGAAAGGGAAAAAAAAGAAAGGGAGAAGTCAAGGAGGAAGGAGCTTCCTTGAGAACAGACAACTCTTATCTTTTCGTTTTGCCTGGACGATGTCAAAGGGAGCTAGACCATGAACGTTCTACTTTGGAGGAAAAAGAAAGCTAACGGATATCGTTTATTGCATCAACGTACCTATGGCTCGTACGGAATAAGATTGTGCCGTAACATTTTCCGCCACGAACTTATGTCTCTTATATGACATCGATTTTTGAAACTTTCTTTGTCGGAGAAATCATTTCGGAATGATGAAAAATCTTGATACTTAATTTATTACTGTCTCTCCCTTCCTCTCTCTCTCTCTCTCTCTCTCTCTCTCTCTCTCTCTCTCTCTCTCTCTCTCTCTCTCTCTCTTTCTCTCACTGTGATAGTTTATGGTTATGTGTGCGTAAGCGTGATCTTTGAAGAGAAGAAATTCTACGGTTGGAAGTCATTATCGGAAGAGCACATCATTAAACTTTAAAGTTAGTAGACAATTTTTTGCCTTCGCACAACGAACGATAAATACCCGTAGGAATTATAAATTACGAGATTCTGACTTGCTTTTCGAACTTTCTTAAAGAAGCGTTAACGCGAGTCGACGGACCTTCATCCGAGACTTCATAACTTCCTCGTGTTTCTCATTTTAAGCTATCCTCCTTTGGAAACTTACTCTTTACGATGTTTCCGAACAGAGAATCGGATTAAAGTTAAAGGAAAAAAAAAAAAAAAAAAAAAAAAAAAAAAGAAAAAAAAACAAAAAGAAAAATGAAAAAGAAAGAAAGGAAAAAGGAAAAACGAAAGGGAAAGAAAGAAAGAGGAAGAGCGCTTCAACAGCCTCGTGATTTTTACCGGCAACCATCGAAGGTTCAGTTTGGTATACAAAAGGTTTGGAAGGTTGGATAAACCGATCGAATCATATTAGGCTTTTGGCAGAGAAAATTAATTTATCCTTTTTATCGAATCTTATCGAGTACCTTTTGAGTTCTTTCAAGCTGTCATTTTGTGGTTGAAATTACGTGAACAGTCGCAATTACTTTTTTAATTTCTTTTAAAAAACGATTACTTCGATCTCTTCTATGATCCAATAATCGAATCGAATCTTTTCCCTTCATACACACACATCTTCTATTCGTTTTTCATTAGACACAGAACTATTCCCACTTTGGCTCGATGGCTCACAGAGATGATATTTCTTTCAAACGAATCTTTACGATCTCCAAAGGAAATGTCTCCCAATGTTTTTTTTTCTTCTTTTTACCTGCCTCCTTACGATTTATGCCTATTGAAAATATCTCTCGAAAGTACACAAAACTCTATTTCAACGTGTCTCCTTTTCTTCTTCCATTTTCTCTCTCTCTCTCTCTCTCTCTCTCTCTCTCTCTCTCTCTCTCTCTCTCTCTCTCTCTTACGTCGAAATAATTTAAACAAAAGAAAAGAAGAAAGAAAAGGAAAAGAATAAAAAAAAGAAAAAAGAAAAAGAAAGGATTATCCCTCTGAAATAATAAAAAAAAAAAAAGAAAAAAAAAAACGTAAGACATCGCATTAAATAACTCAATCAGTGTGCTCCCACGTATTCGATAAATCTACGAGAATATTCCTTTATCATGTCGACTCGCGCTGTTTGTCGCAAACACCTATACGGAAGCTGGACAACATCAAAGGTAGGAGAGATAATTGGTTCAGGCGATACAAGAAGGTTATACGTAGGGTGTTGCGAAGCTGACTGGAAGCAGGATAAGAGGGAGAGAGGAGGGAGGAAGAGACGAAGATTGCCAGGATTACGCAGGTGCTTGCAACAAACGCAATCACGATGGAGAAATTTCAGAGAGCTGACTATGTCGACGTGTCCATACATACGTAAGAACGAACTAGTATGCGAATATGCATTGGCCAAGTATGTGCTCGCGTATGTGCGCATGCGTGCGCGCGAGCGTGTTTGTGCGTGTGCGTGTACGTGTGTATGAGTACATGCTGGCCATACATAGATGTTAAGGTCATACATAGATTCCGATGCTTCCTAGATCCACCTTGAAGTTAAATAAGCGTCGAAGTAATTACAGCGAATGAACGATGATGTCGGAATCAGTAATTCAATTTCTTCGATCGATCGAGTGCCGCTTTTAAACTTAATTGGATGAAGCCGTTTCAAACAGGCATGCGATCTGAAGAATGTCAGAAGCTCGGGATGCGAGAAGCATCGTAAGATCTGGGTAAGATCCGACGAGTTTCCCTTAAGGTTTATTAACAACGTAATTATAACCCTCCATCGAAGAACCTCACTTTCTCTTCTACCTCTCTCTTCTTTCTCTTCTTCTATTTCATTCACCTCCTCCTCCTCCTCCTCCTCCTCCTCCTCCTCTTTTCCTCTCTTCTATAAGTACTTCTTCCCCCTTCGTTTTCCATCTCCCTTTCCAAACACTCATCGTTTGGTGGAAACCAAGAGAGAATATTTCTGAGGCGTATTATTTATTTCAAGGAAAACAGATTTCTTTGTACTAACTTTCCAATTTTAACCAGTTTGCGTTTCTTAATCGGTTTCCTTATCAATGATTAATAACAGCTGAAGCTTCTACTTCAGCAAGGCTTGTTAAAGAAAGGAACGAACGAAGGGGGAAGGGACGAGTTTTCAATTGGACGGACCTCATTAACTTCCCGAAATTATCCTTTCCTTACAACGTTCGTTAAAACGTTAGAAATGGGAATTTGGAAAAGAACCTTCAATTAGAACCTTCAACTCAAAAATACACATACATACTTGTAGACACATATAAACCACAGGTGTCTTGCAAAAAGGTAATATCAATTTTTAATTCCCCACGAAGTATTACTTCGTCGACATGTTCGTTCAAAACCACGACTTGATGATGATAAGAGAACTTTAATTAATTAAGTATATGTCCCATTCGTTATACGACGAAGGGTACAAGAGAATCTTCATAATCCTTCGTTTAACGTTCACATTTATTCGCCCATGATACACTTCCCGTGAAAGCGAAAACGAAAATTGATTCGTACGAAATGAAATTACGACGTCGCGATTTGATCGTACAACCTTTCGTCGCCGTCGTTGTAGCCGTCATCGCCGTAGATCGCCAACTACATGGGTGATCGAGAAAATAGAAAAGAGAAGGGAAAACTACGGTCCACCCTTCCTGCGAGATTTCAGAAATATTATCAACGTTGAAGCAGGTCTCTCCGCGCCTGAGAACTCGATTATATATCCCCGGGATTCGCGTTGGCAATGAGGGGTTAGATCGTCGGCAGTGAAAGTGCAGAGCTGTCGCGAAATAGGGTGGATTTACTCTGGGGTGAAAGAGAGAAAGAGAGAGAGAGAGAGACACACAAAGAGGAGCAAGAAGTGAGCTTCTGTGTGCGTGCGTGCGAGCGAGGATAAGCGAGGAAGAGAAAAGGAGATGGCGTGTCTCGACTAAAAGTATGAAATTATTATGCCCGGAATTTCTTCGGCACAAAAAAAAAGACAAGACCCAACTCTCTTCCAACTAAGATGAATTATCTAGCCAAATCTAACCCAAAATGACCCTTCCCTCTTTTTTTCCTCTCCAGTCTCGATCTTCTTCGTCCGTTTCATCCCGATACGATCCTCGACTCCTCACAGACTCTCTAAGTCGCTCGTTCAATCTCGACGTTTTCGTCTCTGCTCATCCTTGCTATTTTCTTTTCGAGAGGGAGTCAAAGAGAAAGGGAAAAAGAAAGAGAGAGAGAGAGAGAGAGAGAGAGAGAGAGAGAGAAAAGAAAGGAAGAAAGAGAGACCGCAATAACATTTTTTTTCTACGAGCCAACCCCCGGCTCCCTCTTTTCTTTTAATTTACATACAATTTCAGTGAAAGCAGTGGAGGAAATGACTCGTCGTACCTCGGACGACTTCGTTAGGATCCGTTCTCTGTAATCGATGATCCCGATAAGCCATGACATTAAAGAAGAGAAACTCCAACTTAACGTTCACCGGTTTGCTTTCATCCGAGAAAAGGAACGGGGGAAATTATGTTAATGGCGTCAGAGAAGACGTATTCAGCTACTCGATAGATAGAAGAAGCTCGACCGGTACGGAAGCGTGATAAATTTTCTAATACCTCGAAAGCATATATACTTATGAAACACAGTTACTATGTACTTTCCGTAGATTGTACGAGAGAAATGCCGTGGGAGAAACAGTACGCGTTACTATTAATATAGTAGTTACTACCGGTAGCTGTCTCGCTTTGAAACTTTTATTATACCACTCTCTCTCCCTCTCTCTCTCTCTCTCTCTCTCTCTCTCTCTACCTCTCTCTCTCTATCCTTTCATTTTAGCTTATACTCTCTGGCCTTTTTTTCTCGAAGTTCCTTTTAAACTTAAAACGTGTAGATGACGTCGTATTACATGCGTGCGCGCGCGCATGTGTGTGTGTGTGTATGTACAGGATATTTAATCTGTAACTAATAACAGTTGCTTTCGACGATACGATAAAACGTCATAAAAATTGTTTAATCCGAGAAAGCAAAATATTTTGATTATCAAGAAATTATTATTCATCTCTTTCGAAATATCGAGTTGACAGATATTTTTTTTCCTTTATCTTTATTTTTTTTTTTTTTTTTCCTTTTAAGTAGATAGATCGATATATTTTGATATGAAATTAGCATAGTGCAACGTGAGATAGAAAGGAAAGAAAAAAGAGTGTAAACAAAGAAAAACTGGAAGCGAGATCTCTACTTATTGATAAGACATCATTGATTTTCTGTCACATCGGGCGTATCAGTGATCGTCGATGTAACAAGCTGACTCGGAGGCTTTTAGGCTTTCAAAAAATCCCGTTCCTTTCTGCCTGTAAAACCGAATCGAAAAAAAAAAAAAAAAGGAAGAAACGTCGGTATCATTTCTACTCACTTTTTGCGCTCGTGGGATCAGACCTTCGTTGAAAATTTGTTCCGCCAAAATTTGAAGAAAGAAAAAAAAAAAAAGAAAGAAAGAAAGCGAAAGGAAGAAAGAAAGAAAAAGGTACTAAGGTTTAACGACAACGAGAACATTGTTGAGATAATTTTTTGATCTTCCCTCTCCCAGCCCGAAGAATGTAATTTCAATAATATTGGATTTCGGGGATGTAGCAGCTAAATTTTTCTTCTACGTTTGAAAAAAATGAACTACGTATTTCGAACAGTGAAAATATATATGATGAAGAATTCGGCCAGCAGATTTCTTACTTTATGGATCAGACCAAGTACTTTCCTGAAATTTATTCGACGCAGTAAAACCACCCCAGCCTTTCGATACAGCCTCGCCGCGTTATGGCAACTATCCAGGATCGGAAAGTCGTTATTCCGCCTATAAATTAACATCGGCGGTCACTTACATGGGAGGGCAGCATTATGGACCTCGGAAGAGTCAAATTCTTTGGCAAATATTGGCGAAGATACGGAGTTTAAAATGACGTGTACCTCTCGTAGATCGTTTCGTACGTTAAGCGAGCACGATTCTCAAAATGAGAGAAATGTGTTCTGTCATACTCGAGAAATATTGTCCAACGTGAAATTATATTCGAAGCTATTAAATATTATATGATATATCATTTGATCCGCAATGAACAGACAAATTGAGATAAGGACTTTGGGAAATATTAAGAAAAGGGATTAAATTTAATTAACGCGAGTCAGCTTGAATACAAACAAAGAAGAAAGAGAGAGAGAGAGAGAGAGAATGAAACAAAATCGGACAAACGGAAAGAAAAACGCGAAAGAAGGATTGAGGTTAAGAGCGAATAAAGATATAAGAAAAGAAGGAATGAAGGAAAAAAAAAACAATAAAAATAAAAAAAGATCTCGCTGTAGTTAAAACAAACTGACGTTTCAGCTCGTATGTAGGTCAGCGTAGGAGCGTTGGATAAAGCATTATAAAGTCGAAGAAGAGGAAGAAGAAGAAGAAGAAGAAGAAGAAGAAGAAGAAGAAGAAGAAAAAAAATAGAAAAAAGAAATAGCACGAAACATATTGCCGCTCCTAAGTACGATGCAATTTAGGTTAACAATAAGTATAGAAGGGCGACAAGCAATCCGAGAAAAGATCGATGATAGGATATTTGAGACTATGTTGCATTACGAAAGAAATAATTGGGGAAAATAAATAAATATACCTTTAATTAACGTTAGGTAATTGGAGGGCCGCCAGTAATTAACTGTCTTGATAAAAACGAAAAGCAAAAAGGAAAAAAAAAAAAAAAAAAAAAAAAAAAAAAAAGGAAGGTGGGTGCAACTGACGGAGTAAAGAGGTTCTCTCGATTCGTGGCACGATTTCGATCGAATAGAGGTCGTCGGTTCCAATAGAGAGGAACGTATTCGTGAACGCTCGAGACGAAAAGTAATTTTTTTGAGGATCGAATGACGTTCCGGTAGTACGTCATTAACCGTGGAAATGTCGTTTGAGAGGAACGTTAACGTTGTCCGTGCTCGGAAAGGCATGCATTATCTCTCTAAAACGTAATTTCGTTTTCGGTATAGATCGCCGAGGACATGGCCGCATCGTGTCACACTTGCACACCTATCTACCCTTACACTTTGCTTTTATTAAGAGACGCGCTGGATCGTAATAAAAAAAAAAAAAAAAAAAAAAAAGGAAAGAGCTATTTCGTTCTCATATCAAGAGTTGATCTTCCCTCTTCTTTCTCGTCTCTCTCTCTCTCTCTCTCTCTCTCTCTCTCTTTCTATTTTCATTTACACCCTTTTTTATTCCCATTTCTTTTCCCTTCGGCTAGTCTCGCTATACTCCAAATATGCATTTAAATTTATCTCACGTCGTTTCGTGAGAACCTAATTGTGTCGTCGAGAAGTCATTAAGGCTTGCTTGTCGCTGCTACTTCCTTTGACTCCGATACGATGAAGTACTAACGTTCTACTCTCGCAAGTTCATTCAAAGCAAAGAAGATACCTCGATACAACACGTTAGTTTCCCTACTTCAAGTCAGCATATATGTTATAGCACCTTATGTGTTATTGATAAGACGAATCGATCGTACGAGATAACATACGAAATTCTAATTTCTTCTCCCTCGTTCATATTTTCCTGAATAATTTAATTGCTATATCCAAAGGTTCTTTTTTTTTTTTTTTAACCTCACGTTTAGTGCAAAACGTTTAGATAATTATTCGAGTTGGCCCTCCCCTAGTAAAAAATCCATTTTCCTGGAAAACGACATCTCCCATGCAAATCCATTCCGTCTGAAGAGATGCATCAAATTCCCTTTATCTTTCGATCTAGATAATGCACAAACGATAAGAGCCGTTCGTTCGCATCCCCTTATCCGGTCCGATCATTCGAGATTCTCAAGGAGATCAAAAAAAGAAATAAAAAAGAAAGAAAAAAAAATAAAGAAATAAAGAGAAAAAGAAGACGAAGAAGAAGAAGAAGAAGAAGAAGATAGGAAGCAACATCTCCGAAGGAAAAATCTCAATATACATGTAACGTTTGCATTTGATGATTCTGTAACAACGACGATGTAATCAAATTCCTTATCGTATATTACAGTTAACCAGCCGTTAGAAGAATCGATTTAATTTGCATGAATATAGCCGTGCAAAGCGTAGCTGCTAATGACTACTACGATAAAACAAGTTTCTTCTAGAGGCCATAAAAAACGTTAATTGGTTATAGAGTCATCGAATTACACGGGGCCGAACTTTTACTTTTTTCGCTCCCTCTCCCTCCTTCCCTCTCTCTCTCTCTCTCTCTCTCTCTCTCTCTTTTTTTTTCCGATCATCCCCATTTCATTGTAATCACGCGGCAAATAGAATAAAACGAGTATACGGTGTTATTACAAAGGTAAAACATCTGGAAAAAAACTATTTTTCCAAAGTTAGTATTCAAATAAGTATTAATACGCGAACGACCAAATGAAATAAAGTCAGCCAGTTTAATGACAATTTGCAATATTAAATCTCGACTTTCCGATTTAATAAAGTATAAAAATGTGGATCCATAGTCAGTGGGGAAATAGCAATATCATGGGATATCAGTATAACGTAATAAATGCATCTATATGTAAAATAATAAAAGAGAATACTTCGAAATGACATAACCGAGAAAGGAAAATCCAATGAGAGAATTTCTTTTTTTTTTTTTTCTTTTTTATACGCGACGAACTTTAAATAAAGAAAAGAAAAAAAAAAAAAAGAAAAAGAAAACCGAAAAGAATGCAATGAGAACGGAACGATGGTTGGTTGGTCGGCTTAAATTTCGTTGCGATCAAATAACCTCGGTGAAAACCGGAAAACCGTTATTAAACTTGAAGAAGGACTTCCGGCCGATGTAGTCGTGTACATTCACACTTACACGTCCTCGAGAAAGCTCCGATTATATTTCGAATGTAGCACAAATCGGATTAACTTGCATTTGTGTAAGGTCTTGAAGAACAAAGACCATCCCCTAAAGGCAAAGCTCCTCTCTCTTTCCTCCCCTTCTTTCTCTTTCTACTCATCCCCCTCCCCCCCCCCCTCTCTCTCTCATTTACTCACTCACTCTACATCTCTCTCTTTCTCTTTCTCTTTTGCGAGTTAAATTCAGCGAATCGCATCGTCCGATCCGACGTCTTTTGCAAGCACGCGTGTGCGACTGTGCACACACACACACACACACACACACACACACACACACACACACACACACACACACACACACACACACACACACACACACACACACACACACACACAAAAGTGTGGACACACAAACGAATGACATAAGGAAGCTTACGAAAGATCTTTCTATTTCTCATTAGTAAAAAAGCAGACACGAAAAGGGTTATATTGTCATGAAATATATCATTACTTTTATTAGCCCCTCATAATTTTTTTCTCTCTCCTTTCCAATCCCTCTCCCCTCCCTACCCACCTCTACCACCGTCACATTACTTATGAACAATTTTATATTAATAGAATAATTCATCAAATCTGATATTATAAATCTCTTTCAATTAAATTAACTATTATTGAAATATACGTTTGGTGGCCCTGGGAGAATAAATTAATTTATACCGCTGGAGGGTAGATTTAGAACATAGTACTAAAGTCATTCGATCGTTTGGAGTTTGAATATTTCTCTAATCCGGGTAAACGTAAAATCGTACTCCTCTGCTCGTGTTACCCTCATTGAAGTATGCCAAGTAAAATCATTTCGACGAATTTACTGGGTTCCCGACAAAACAAGGATTTTGGAAAATCCCATCCCTGTTACAGGGAATTGTTCTGAAACGAGGGAACGCCGGCGCTAGGGAGCTCTTGAAAATCCTCGAAATTCAGAAAATTATGGCAATTATAACGGAGAAATAATACATTAGCGACGTTATAATCGCATGAGACAAGAAACAGAATTGAAAAGGGTTAAAAGGTAACGTTAAAGAAAGGAGGAGTAAGAGAGACATAGACAAAGAGAGAGAGAGAGAGAGAGAGAGGGAGAGAGAGAGAGAGAAAGAGAGAGAGAGGAGGAGATGAGAAATGTACGTAAGATCGAAGGAAATAGAAAGAGAGACAGGTGAAAGAGGAAGCGCTTATCAACGAGAACATACAGAGAGAAAAGGAGAAAAATAGAGAGAGAGAGAGAGAGAGAGAGAGAATCAAGTCGCATACACGAAAAATCTAATAAAAGAAAGGAAGATCTTGAGAGGAAGATGAGCGAGACCTTTTGGAATAGGTACAGAATGAAATGGCTCCGAATGGGAAAATCGAAAGAGGGAAAGAGAGAAAAACACATATACATTGAAGGAAGGAAAGAGAAGGGACGCTAAAACTAGACGGACGAACGTAGTACGAACACAGAACAAAGTACAAAGAGGGAGAAAGAGAGAAAGAAGGAAAGGGAGAGAGAGAGAGAGAGAGAGAGAGAGAGAGAAGGGAGGAAAGCAAGGTTGAAACGCAGTCGGTAGAGATAGGAGAAAACGACGGCACGGATACAATATAAATGATCCCGTCTACGTTTCCGGCACCTCGTACCCAACCCCGTATCAACCCTGTACCAACCTCCATTTACATATCTGTATTATTCAAGCGCGACTGTTATTCAATTTCTACGCAAGTCGCAAATGCATTATTATTTTACCGAAGCCGCGTGCATCCATGAACACAGACGCAAGGCAGACGTGCAAGTTTGCAAAAAAAAAAAAAAAAAAAAAGAAAGAAAGAAAGAAAGAAAAGAAGAAGAAGAAAAAGAAGAAGAAAAAAAAATGTAAAAGAAAAAGGAGACTGCTCGGGCAAGAAGCTTTTGCGTTTTCTCTTCCCTCGAAAAGGAAGAAAAATAAAAAGGGTTGTGAGAGAACGTGCATCGTTGAAAAGCTTCGCGCTTGACCTTGAGCTTTCTTTCTTCTTCTTCTTCCTCCTCCTCCTCCACCTCCTCCTCCTCCTGCTCCTCACCCTCCTCCTCTTCTTCTTCTTCTATTTCTCTTTTCCATTCCCTTTAATCTTACCGAAACAGAAGACCGCGCTTTCATTATTATTCCTCTATTTTCTCCTCGAACGTGCTTTGTTTATATATATATTTTTTTTTTTTTTTAGAAAACCGTCTACCTTCGTAGTAATAATCGTGACCGCTCGAGTTAAAGCTATTTGCAAATGCCTAATGACGTTTGGTATTGCAGTGACGTTCATAAGATAAAAGTCCTACTCGTTGGAAACGACGCAACGTTCTTACTGATTTCAACTGAATGAAAACAAAATAATCGAAACAATTCGGTTCAATAATCAAAATCGTGAAACTACGACGAACCAACGGAAAATAAATATCGCAGGGACAAATATTTCCGGCGAGACGGTAATCGAATGAAAAATCAATAAAATTGAAAAGATAAAAACAAATAAAAAAAAATTGGAGCATTACGATCGTAACATCAAAACGATTCGAAATTTGGTATATTTCAGTGCACAGATTCATTAGAAATTTAAACTTCGATAAGTTAATAAACCGCCGACGAGGGAGGACCTTCAGGGGAAGGTTTTAGATACAGTGAGACCTGCTGGGCAAGCACTCAAAGAGTCCTGCGTACCATTTGTATACCTTATAACGAGTTCTGATAGCACCAGTAAGAGCGTGTACTTGAACTCGCTGAATGTCTCTCTTTTAAATGGTCGACTCTCACTTCTCCAGTTTATTCGCCTGGAAAGAGAACGAAGGGCTCTCTCTTTTTCTCTGTATGTGTGCGCGCGCGCGTGCGTGTGCGTAAGAGACGAGAATTTCACGTGGAAATGAGAAACGAAGAGAAATGGAGGGAGAGAGAGAGAGAGAGAGAGAGAGAGAGAGAGAGAGAGAAAAAGAGAAAGAGAGAGAGAGAGAAGGAAAGAAGATTCGACGTGCGGCGAGACAGCGAAAGGGATAA